>WOXC01007420.1:0-55908 GCA_011680675.1 Gymnobelideus leadbeateri
ATGTATTAGAGGTTTGATACACCTGTTCTTTCACCTCTTGAAGGAATAAATTGTCAATGAAGTAAGGCCTAAAATTATTTACTATTCTACTTTTTGGGAGAAACGTAGAGAGACAGAGAGAGCCCATACTTATTAGATCATGCCTCTATGGCAGCCTAGGGATCTAAGCCCTACCATGCAAGTTCCTTTTATTTATTAATGGAAATATTGTTTCTATTGATTTTCAACCAAATGCTCTCTGTTGTATTTCCTTCCTTTGGCTCTTTGATTTACTGAGGTAAGTACAAATTATCAATGTCTCAAGACCTCATTTTACAGATGGAAAAACTAAGGCCCAGAGATAAAAAATGATTTGCCCACGTTTATATGGGTAATATTGGCAGATTGGTGGTGCAATGGATAAAGCTCTAAAGTCTAGCATCTGGGTGCATGTTTTTGACAGAATTCAAGTTTTACAGAACAAATCCTTTTTTAAGGGGATTTATTATGTGAAATTTGGATTTGCTCAAAGGGCTACACTTGAGCACCTAGGCCACATGTGGCCTCAATACCATAGGTTCCCTATCCCTATGCTAGAACAAGAGTTAGGAAGACTATATTTAATATGGGTAGTTTATTAGCTGTGATACCCTGGGTAAGTCATTTGACCTTTATTCGCATCATTTTCCTTATACATAAAATTGAGATAATAATAGCACCTACTTCCCAAGGTTGTTGTGAGGATAGAATGAAATATTTGTTAAGTACATGAATGCATTATAAAATATTAACTATTCATTGTTATTCCTATTAATTTCTTCTCCTTCTTCTTCTCCTTCTTCTTCTTCTTCTTCTTCTTCTTCTTCTTCTTCTTCTTCTACTACTACTACTACTACTACTATTACTACTACTACTACTATTGCTTAATGTTATGTAACTAGTTCCTATGGGTCCAAATCCAGTGGTATTTCCACTATAACAAAAAGATGATTCAAAAGATAGTGAAATAAAGCTTGTAGTTTATGTTAGGTAGTAGGAAAATATAAGGGTGGACAATTAGAGCTAGTTACATTATAAATAACAAACTGAGGTATTTTAATTTAATTCCCCAAGTGTTGGGGAGACAGTCGAGCTTTTATGAGCAGGGGAATGACATAATAGATATAGTTTAGCTAGAGCAGGCTGAGTCTCATGACTTAAATTATCTGACTCTGGAAGGATATATTCAGAGGTTTATTAGTAAATGTTTAACAACCTGTTCCCCAGGAAAAGAAAATATATACCTGACATATTTTAAAGTTTAATATACATTACTAACATTTCATCCATCACTTTATTATGTCTAGATAATCAACAAAAATATAAAACTAGTCCTGATTCTTAGCATTTTTCATTTTCTAGATATAAACGTTCACACTGAAAATATAACAATCATCTCTCATGCGAATCCTCAAGTTTGCTCCAGCACAATCCTGGAGCTGATTAAAAAAGGAACAGAATAAATAATAATTGTGGGGTTGGCATTGCAGATGGGGGCAGTTAAAGCTGTGAAAGACTAGTGCAGTACAGCAAAAATTCTTAATATGAAATGCTCTTTTGCCTCCTTTACTTGTCTTGTTTGTTTTAAAAATAAAAAAAGTTTATATTTCCTGTATCATATTCTAGCCCTGGGTCCATTTTCACCATTTTGGCATTTTATACATATTATGATGATTTCTTGTTTATTAAAAAGAATAATAACAAAGCTTTAGTCTTTCCTTAACATGTAAGGGAAACAGCCTCAACTTCTCAAATTATGTTTTAATGTTCTTCCTAATCTAGTGTAAGCCTGACTATCCATCAATATCTCTATGTGTTGTTGAGTAAAATAACTAAGTTTATTTCAATGAACTCTGAGAAGCATCATTCTCATTTTTAACTATCATATTTTGATGATGCTTTGCCCTCATCCTGGACTTCCCAACCCCTTCTATAACTATTTAAATATTACCCATCTTTCAAGGCATAGTTCAAGTCACGTGAATTCCAGAAACCCCTCTTGCACAGCTACAGATAGCAACAGTTCAGGTGACCAGGCCAGTCAAAGGATTTAGCACTAGAAGAAAACATCAGGCAAGGGGCCAAGAGTCAAGATGGGAAGGACCATAGAGAAAATTGATAATGTTTTCAAATGTCAGGAACAGGTAAGGGCCTAGAAATATAAGTACTGTAGCTAGGTTCAAGTTATTGATATATAACTATAAATAAGAACACATTGATTCAGGAGCCTTGAAAGTTATAACAAGGGCCATATACTCAGCACAGTAGTATAATAAAGATAAAAGTCAGGATTTAGGAGAATAGAAGGAATTGTAAGTCAAATCAGAAAATTAGCAAGAAAAGACCTTAAGCATGAACTAGCAATTAAGAATCCAGGTAATTCATGACAATTGGATATTTTGTATCAACATTCATATATTCTGATAACATTTTTACACACTCTTCTTGGACAGAAACTAATAAAAGTACTATCTGACCTAGAGCTTTCACTTGACATAGATAAATTAATTGGAGAATGAATATACTGGAGCAGCAAGGAAATTAAGTTACTGGCAAGAGAAGTTACTAATAAGTTATTCCAACTTTCCAGAGCAGCAATGTTTGGTTTTTTTTTGTTTGTTTTGTCTGTTTGCTTGTTTTTCTGTAGTCAAATGTTTTGTTTTTAGAGCTGGAAGACAATTGAGAGATTACCTTGTCCAAATCTCTGTCTTCTAAGCTTTCCTATGTAGTTGGCAGCAATCATCTAGATATGTAAAGGAGAGTGCTATAGAAGATCCTCCCTATCCACACCTAGGGCCAGGAAGTGGAATTGACCCTAAATAGGTTGGGGAACAGAGGATAACTTCCTATCATGAATATGGGACAGGGCCCCTTGAAAGAAAGATATGGTCCTCAATGAATCATCAAGTAGGTTATTATTAAATATATATTTAAATTAAGTTAAACTGAAATTAAATTAAAATTTATACATAAATATTAATTATTCTCTTTTTGAACATAAGTATAAATTATGTCTTATTGATAAAGCTTCTAAAATAGGTAAGTACTGTCACCCATGGAATTGGAGCTGAGGTTTAACTTTGGAGCTTCTCTTTAGGATCTGTGACCTAATTTGACCTAATATGACCTAATTTGACTTGAGGAAGGACGTAAGAATTCTAGAATTTGTTTCTTGGCCTTCCTTCCTATCTATCTTTCTTGCCCTCTTATTTGCTGACTCTAACCAGAACAGTTTCTTCTAGGCACGGCTCACATTTTTCTTTTTTTTTTCTTATGTCCCGTGACTGAGAAAGTGTCTACAGTCTATTGAAATGTGTAATCTAGAAGTCCTCCTTTGTTGAAATATAAAATCTAGAAAATTCTATACCTTTACTATAAACAGAAGTCAAGGCCATCTGAGGTTGCCTTGAATGATCAAATTACTGATAAAGTAATTCATTATTGTGAGGGAAGAGCAAACAAAAGTTTATTGCTTATATTCATCCACTTCCTTTTCTTACGCCCCCTTTGCCAGGAATAGGAAAATGTACGTGGATTTATAGTCAGGCAAGGCCCATTGTATCTGACAGAGTTTTTAATAACTGTTCTTAATTAATAAATTAAATAACAAAAATACTTTAATATAAAAATTATAGATTATGTAATGCAAGAATATAATGGTTGCATGTTTAGTCAAAATTTTAATAGTTACATGCTTACTACTTTAGTTAAAATAATTGCTATCCCATGAAATTTATTCTGTATAGAACTATATATTAATTGCTGATTAATGATAATTTCAATGGTTTTCCTGTATCTTTATTTGATACATTTGTTACTTCATTAAGAATTTAAACAAACAGTCTAGAATACCAAAGGAATTAATGAAAAGAAATGCTAGGGAAGGTGGACTAGCTATACCAGATTTTAATCTGTATTATACAGCAGCAGTCATCAAAACTGCTTGATACTGGCTGAGGAATAGAGTAGTGGATCAATGGAATAGATTGGTGCACGAGATGCAGCAGTCAATGAGTATAGTAATCTATTGTTTGATAAACCCAAAGACCCCAGTTTTTGGGATAAGAATGCACTATTTGACAAAAACTGCTGGGAAAACTGGAATACAGTATGGAAGAAACTGGGCATAGACCATTATCTTACACCATATACCAAAATCAAGTCTAAATGGGTGCATGATCTAGGTATAAACGATAATAATGTAAGCAATCTGGGAAATCAAGGAATAGTTTACCTGTCAGATTTGTGGAGAGGGAAAGACTTTAGGACCAAACAAGAATTAGAGAGCATTATAAAATGAAAAATGGATATTTTTGATTACATTAAATTGAAAGGTTTCTGTAAAAACAAAGCCAATGTAACCAAGATCAAGAGGTAGGTGGGAAATTGGGAAAGAATTTTTACAACTTTGTCTCTGAAAAGGACTAATTTATAAAATATACAGAGAATTGATTCAAATGTATAAGAATACAAGTCATTCTCCAATTGATAAATGGTCAAAGATATGAACAGGCAGTTTTCAGAGAAAGAAATTAAAGATATCTATAAGCATATAAAGAAATGCTCTAAATCACTATTGATTAGAGAAAAGCAAATCAAAACAACTCTGAGATACCACATCTCTCCAGTCAGATTGGCAAAGATGACAAAAGAGGAAAACAAGAAATGCTGGAGAGGATGTGGGCAAATTGGAACACGAATGCATTGCTGGTGGAGTTGTGAACTTATCCAACCATTCTGGAGAGCAATCTGGAATTATGCCCAAAGGGCTATAAATAATTTCATACCCTTTGAACCAGCAATACCAATTCTAGGATTATATCCCAAAGAGATCATAGAAGTGGGATGAAGACCCATATGTACAAAAATATTTATGGCAACTCTTTTTGTGGTTGCAAAGAATTGGAATTTAAAGGGGTGCCCATCAATTGGGGGATGGCTAAACAAGTTGTGGTATATGCATGTAATGGAATACTATTGTGCTATAAGAAACGAGGATGAGATGGTTTTCATATTTACCTGGAGAGGCTTATACAAACTGATGCTGAGTGAGAAGAGTAGAACCTGGAGAAATTTTTATACAATCACAGACACAACATATGTATGATGACCAACTATGACAGACTGGACTCTTCTCAGCAATGCAGTGATATAAGTCAATCCCAAAAGACTCATGAAGGAAAGAGATGCCTACATCCAGAGAAAGAACTAGAAAGAACTGAGTTTGAATCCTGATGGAAGCAATTGATCTTTTTCTTTTAATAGTTTCGTTTTATTTCCTCTTTACCATTTTTCATTCCATCTAGTACAATCGGCCTTTGTAAACTGACTAATGTCTAATGTAAAAGTATTTGCAGATTCTCTACTGGACTATATGCCATCGTGGGGGTTGGGGGAGGGAGGGAAGGGAAATTTGAAACTCAAGGAACTATGGAATTGAATCCTGTAAACTAAAAATAAACAAACAAATTAATAAAAAAATATTTTCCTTGAGCAGATTCTGTGAATATGGTGGAACAAGTCAGGAAATTTCAAGCCCTCCAAATATCCCCCACAAACAAGACAAAATAGCACCTCAGGGTAAACATAGAGTGGTGCAAATAGATAAGAGTTGGGGCAGAACAGTGGTCCTCCTGGGACAATTGGAGATCTGAGCAAAAATCCTAGGAGTGAGGAACATTTGGTCTCTGTGGAGCATAAACACCTCCAGGCTAGTTCTGCTGAAACAGTAAGCAATAAGCCCTGGGAACAGCTGGGTTGAGAGGTAGCCTCAGACCCAGCCATAGGAATTTTCATCTTTAGATAGTGTGGGAAGTAAGACATCTGAGCAGGGGAAGAATGAGGGAACCTCTGCCTATAAGGGATGACAGGCTCAATTGTATTGCCAAGATATGTCCCAGGTTGAGGAGGTATGAGCACATGCACACTGGATGCAGAAGCAGTAGGGTGGGGATGCCATTGGCTGTGGGCCTTTACAGGAGGACAGAGTTCATAGTTTTGGTTCTAGGCCAGAGGGGAGAACTGAACAACGTTCTGAAGCCAGACACAGCACCCCCCATGCCTTAGGACTAGAGATGATTTCAATAATTAGATGTTATGAAATATATTTAATTTTTTTAAAAAGGAGATAAAAGAAAAAGAATAAAGCTATAGAAACTTACTAGGGGAATAGTAAAGAGGATACAAGCTAAAAAAGTCTCTCCTAGCCTAAAAAAGTAATGTCACATGGTTACCTGCCCAAAATAAAATTAATAAAACAACTTAAAAAGTGCTTTAAAAATCAAGTGAGAGAGATTGAGGGATTTTTTTAATAAGAACAATTCAAGATAAAACAAACCAAAATAATAAGATTATGAAAAGAAAGTTAGCCCCTTGGAAAAGTAGATCCAGAATCTTAAGGAAGAAAACAAATTCTTTAAAATTTAAATTGGGCACGGGGAAGCCAGTGAACTTATAAGAGCCCAAGAAATAATAAAACAAAATATAAAGAATGAAAAAATAGAAGAGGATGTGAAATATCTCACAAGAAAAAAAAATTATCTGGGAGAACAGATCAAGAAGAGAAAACATAAAAATAATCAGACTACCTCAAAGCTATGATAAAAAAAGAATCTTAATACAATAGAAGAAATAAGTAAAGAAAATTTTCCTGAAGTGTTAAAACAAAAGAGGAAAGTAGACATAGAAAAAAGAGAATGAAAAGAAAAAAGAGGAAAACCTGTATGAACATTATAGTCAAATTCTGAAATGCCCAACTCAAAGAGAAAATATTATGAGCATCAAGAAAAAAAATTCAAATATGGTAGAGCCACAGTTAGATTTACAGGAGACCTAGAAGTGGTGACACTTAAAGATCACAGGTTGTGGGATGCTATATGGCAAAGAGCAAAAGAACAGAGGTTGAAGCTGAAAATAGCATACCCACCAAAATGAAGCATAATCCTAAATGAAAAAATAGGGTATTTAATGAATTGTCAGACTTTCAGGATTTTGTTGCAAAAAAAAAAAAAAAAACAAACAACTGGACTCAATAGAAAATTTGACATATAAAATCAAAGAGAAATATAAGTTAAATATTAAAGACAAATTGCAAGAGATCCAGTAAAGATGGACTATTTACTTTTTATTAACTTCTGTTTTACATCATTCATTTCCACCAGATTTTGAGTTACAATCATTTACCCCTGTTATTCCCCTACCCACCCTCCCAGAATAGCAGTCCCACAAGATATCACTTCTTCCAATCTGCTCTCTCCCATACCTTCTCCCATACCCCCTTCGACTTTTCCATTGGAGGAAGATGAATCTTTGTGTCCCAATGCCTGCACATCTTATCTCCCTATTACAAGCAAAAGAGTATTAATAATAGTGTTTATATATATATATATATATATATATATATATATATATATATATATATATATATTTGAAACATTTAATGTTAAGATCTCGACTTTCAGATCCATTTCCTTCTTCCCTTGTCACCCATTCCCTCTGGGGAGATAAGTAATTCAGTATATGTTGTACATGTCTAGCTATGCAAAACATTATCATAGTAGATATATTGTACAAGGCTGCTTATAATTCCGTCCCACTCATCCCACCCCCCACCTGGTCCATTCCCTACATGATCCTGTCCCTCTTCTATAGTGGGTACTTCCAACCTCCCCTCCCCCAAGGATGCCCTCCCATCCATCCTCCCTCCTCTCATCCCCCTTCCCCCTATCCTGCTGCAGGTTGAGATATCCCATTTAGTATGTATGTCATTCTCTCCCTGAACCAAATTCAATGTGAATGTGGTTTTGCCTTTTTAGCCTTCCTACTCTCCCCCTCCCTTGCAACCACTTCCCCTTGCTTCTTCTACATGGGATAGTTTACCCTACCCTGCTCTCCCCATTGCCTCTTGCCACTTTCCTCTCTCACCTCATAATTTCATCCCTTGAGTATTCTCCCTTCCCAACAAATTCAACCTATGCCCTCTATCCATATATAACTGTAACCATATACACACACATTCACATATGTATTCATATGACCACACACCCTTCTTCCATTATTTTCATAGTGAGAAAGATATCATCAGTCACAGTTATTGCCTTTCCATATAGGAATGTAAATAGTTCAACTTTGATAAGTTCCTTTTGATTTCTTTTCCCTGATTACCTTCTCAGGCATCTCTTCCTTCTTGTGTCTGGATGTCAAATTTCCTATTCAATTCTGGTTTTTTCCTCAAGAATGCTTGAAAGTCCTCTATTCCACTGAATGACCATATTTTCCTCTGAAACAAAATACTCAGTTTTGCTGGGTAGGTGACCCTTGGCTTAAATCCCAGCTCTTTTGCCCTCTGGAATATCATATTCCATGCCCTTCAGTCCCTCAGTGTAGAAGCTGCCAGGTCCTGGGCTATTCTGATTGTGTTTCCACAATACTGAAATTGTTTCTTCCTGGCTGCTTGTAGTATTTTCTCCTTGATCTGGGGATTCTGGAACCTGGCTATAATATTCCTGGGAATTTTCTTTTTAGGATCTTTTTCAGGAGGTGATCGGTGGACTCTTTCAACCTCTATTTTGCCCTCTGGATCTAAAACATCTGGGCAATTTTCCTTGAGAATTTCTTGAAGGGTGGTTTCTAGGTTCTTTCTTTGATCGTGGCTTTCGGGTAGTCCAATAATTTTTAAATTGTCTCTCCTGGATCTATTTTCCAGGTCAGTGGTTTTTCCCATGAGATATTTCACATTGTCTTCTAATCTTTCGTTTGTTTGGATCTGCTTAACAGCATCTTGATTTCTCATAAAGTCACTAGCTTCCATTTGCTCCAGTCTAGCTCTGAAGGAATGAATCTCCTCAGTGAACTTTTGAGATTCTTTTTCCATCTGTCAAATTCGACTTTTTAAGGCATTCTTCTCCTCATTGCCCTTTTGGGCCTCCTTTACCATTTGAGTTAGTCTATTTTTTAAGGTGTTGTTTTCCTCAGTCAGGCTGTTGGCCCTCATTTCATACTTTTCCTGCATCCTTCTCATTTCTCCTTCCAATTTTTCCTCCACTTCTCTTATTTGATTTTTAAAGTCCTTCTAAAGGTCCTCTATGGCTTGCAACCCGCTCATGTTTTCCTCTGGGGCTTTTGGAGCAGGACTTCTGACCTCACAGTCCTTTTCCTGCTCTATGCCCCCAAAATAGGAGTCTAGGGTTGCATTTATCTGTTTCCTTTGCCTTGGCATGTTGCCACTTAATTACTTGACTTTTGGGCTTCTTGCCACACTATGGCTTTAAGGCCAGATAGAGGAATTTTCATCCCGAATGTGTTGGGGGCAACTTCCGTTTCTGGCAAGCTGTAAACCCACCCACAACTTCCACCCTAGATCACAATCCAGATCCAGGGAGGTTAAAGCAAGAGCGATTACCCCCCAAGGCTGATCGCTCGATCTGCCTACAATTAATTCGCAGGCCAGGAGCTGGAGCTGCCTCTGAAAACTACAAAATGGCGTGTCTCCTCAGGGGCTTCTAGCCCCCAGGGGAGGGAGCCGACGCATTCCCCAAATACCGGTCCCAAAGTCCATAGGACACTAACCTCTTACTTTGTCCTAGGCATGTCTATGTTGATAATTCTGGAGTCGCCACAGCTGCTGGTGTTCTGGGGTTCCTCCAGCCTGCTGCTGGCCCTGCTGCCCTGGGGCTAAAACCTCAGCTCACGGGGACCTGGGCTCGGCTCGGCTTCCCGTGCTCTGCACGCTGCACGGCTGCTGGATCCCAGACCACTGTGCTGGTCCTTCCTGCAGGGCTGCTGGGCTGTCCTCAGCAGGAGGTTAGCTTCTCTGTGTCATTCTGTGGGTGCTGGGGCTCCAGTTGTTCAGAGTCCCCTTTTATATAGTTTGTGCGGAATCTGGGGGCAGAGTGGCTTGGATGAGCTGTTTCTATTCTGCCATCTTGGCTCTGCCCTAGCGACTATTTACTTTTTACATGAGGAAATGTAAACTGTATACCTAAGACTGTCATTAATTGTTTTTAGTAATGTAATTAGTAAGTAGTCGTAAGATTGGAGTAGAGCTGAGTATAATGTGATAATAAATAGTAAGGCATTTAGGAACAAGTAAAAAGAGTAATTTCATCATGCAAATGAAGTGCAAGAAGAAGACAGATGAATGAGATGGGTAGGCGACCCTGTAGTTCTGGAACCCTACTCTCATCAGGAATGGGTTAGAGAGGAGACAATACATACATATCTAGAAGGAGATCAAATTATTTTACATTCAGAAAGAAATAAAAGACTAAGAGCATAGGGAGTGGGGAGACACTAGGGACAGGATTTCAGAGTAGGTGGGAAAGGATAAGAGGGTGGCGTTAAGTTATGTAATAGGAAGACAAGGTAGTGGGTAGAGGTAGAAAAGTCAGGAGGGTTAGGAAATAAGTTATACACCCAAACATAAAATAAAGATCAGGAGTTGAATTTTTTAGGAAAAACTTCAGGCATAACAAAGTTAAAGTTAAAATAGATTTAATCCAAATAGAAAAAATAGGGAAACTATAGTATATGTCAGCCATATTAAACAATGTCATTTTAGACAATTTAAAATAACTAGCCAGTATAAGGTTGGAATATTGCTCTGGTATAGAAAATGATGAGCTAGTGGACTCAGAAAAATATGGAGGGGTGGCTAGGTTGTGCCATGAATAGAGAGCCCCAGCCCTGGAGTCAGGAGAACCTGAGTTCAAATTTGACCTCAGACACTTGACACACTAGCTGTATGACTTTGGACAAGTCATGTAACCCCAATTGCCTTGCCTTACCTCCTCCAACAAAAAGAGAAAGTAAATATGGAAAGTCTTGGACTGGTGAAGGAAGATGTTATCCATCCCCAAAGAAACAGGGGACAAACAAGTGTAGTATGATTTTACATAGATGCACATGAATGTATATGTTTATTTATGAGTATGATTATAGATATCTAAGTTTATGTGTATGTACATGTGTATGCGTATATGTATATATGCATATTTTGTGTGTATATATGTATGTGTGTGTTGTGTGTGTGAAAACAAAGTTAAGAACAAAGTAAAAAGTATACAAAATAGAACAAAAGAAACCTTGAAAGCAAAGAAAAAAATGAACATCTCTTATCACAGTGTGTAATATTTATTATATAAGCTTTCTTGAAATGGAAATTTATTGCCATATATTTCAAATCCTCTCTTACATTCTGCTGTGCACATGGCATTTTTTTCCTTTTCTTATTTTGTGTAAAAATTTATAATTATTTTCCTTTTTTCTTATTGTGTACTATTTTAGTATTTAAGTTTAAAATTATTTTTCTATAATCTATATGCTGATAGCCATTACTAAATACTCCTTTCTACAGCAAAGAAGAACAAACACTTTATCATGATCTATTTTGTATAATTTAGATCAATGCCTAAATGTTTTCTAGCAACCTAGGTTATCAGCATATTTTGGGGTGCTCAAGACTCAATAGCTTTTATATTTCATGCTATTAAATACTTTCAACAAACTTTATAAGAAAATTGAGATCTAGGGCATTAAATATACTTGCCCATGATGACAAAATTAATAGTGTTTCATTCAAGATGAAAACAAGGTCTCTTATTCCAAATATTATTTATCAAAGTATATTTCTCAAGTGATACTGTAAACTTCTCAAAAGTAGGACTTTTCTCATGTTTTCCTGGTACCATAATGAAAACACACACACACACACACACACACACACACACACACACTCATGTACACACATTCACACTCAATCAGGTGGTATTATAAATACAACACTAGACTAGGAGTTAAGAAGACGTGTTCCAACCCAGCAATAAATGCTTTATAGCTGTGCAGTCCTGAGCAATTTGCTCTATTTCCCTCTACCTCAGTTGTTTTATCTATAAAATGGAGTAAATTTCATGGAATTTATTCATTTAACAGCTACTGGAGATGTTATGAAAAAATGAGTTAATATTTGTAAATCACTTTGCAAACCTTAAAGCATTGTATAAATGCTAGTTATTATTATTATTAAGCCTAATTTGTTAAAGTGTTTGCATATTATAAATACTTAATACAACTTGATGCTAAATTGTATCACTCAAAAACTCAAATTATAACATATTTTCAGCTCATAGAATATCCTGAATGATGAGATAAGCCCCACAGTTCTGAAATTTATACAACCTCAACATGTTTTGTAGTCTTAACAACCCCCGCTTTATAAGCTTCCTAAATAATTCAGATTCAACTAGGTATTAAGAGTGAATTGATTTACAGTACCCACTCTGGGAGACTACAATTAGAAGAAAACTCTGATCATACTCCTTTGCTTCGGGAAATGCTTAAATGTTTGTCTTTCATATTGGTGATGACAGCCTTTGTGGAAACCTGTGAGATGGCATAAGAGTAAAAAATGCTGTTCTTGTATTCAAACTCAATAATTTCTCTAAGCCTACCAGGAGTATTCATTAGTATTCACAGTATTTGAATTAGTTCCATTTATTTTCACCTTTTCCAGGGTATCATCCTAAACAGCAAGAGACACAAGAAGGGTACATGTAAATAGAACTACTGGACTCATAATAGGACTATTTTCTCCCCCTGAGGGGAAAAAGTGTAACTTGTAGTCTGCCCATTATGCTACCAGTCATATGGATTATAGATTGTATTTCTAGTTCCTCTTAATGTTTAGATTGTAAATTTATTGAAATTATGAGTATTTAGTCTAATTTATAACTCTTCTCTAAGAAATAGAACATTATACTTAGCACAGTTTCAGCCTTCATGCTAATATATTATTTTCTGGAGGTTCTTTGTTCTTTTTATTCTATTTCCACTCAAATAATGTACTGACTTTTAAGAATCCTTCTTCACTTACATTCTTCTTTCCCCACAAAACAGATAGTATTTTACCTTATAGTTTCATATTATGTTTCCATTGAGCTTTTGGCAGAACTATGACATATACATTTTATTAAATTGACATCATAAAATATGAAAATTACACTCTCAAAAAGGAGATCTTTGCAGATTTTATGAAAGGAGAGTTAATTAATATCCCAGTGGTGTAGGAATTATTGAGCTTTCTTTATTTCTCATTGGAAAGTGTTAATTACATTCATTCCATGGGAGGTGGAGCTGGAAATTAACTTGCCTTGGGTTGATGAAACAAAAGATTTAATAGCTTCAGTTGAAGTTTTTAATATGAGGACAATTCTTTGTGTAGGCTTATTACATTGGGAAAGAAAATAATGCTGATTAACAGGAATTAAAATTTCTGACTATATGATCACAATAAATATCCGTGCATGAGTAAATACCAATTGCCTTCGATATTCTGACTCTTCTGGTTTTCTGATTAAATAGATCAATGATTTCATTTTTGCTAAAATGCTTATATGCAAATTTATTTGTGTGAGAGAAGGAACATAGTATTGGGTTCTGAGGAAATAGGTAAGATAATTGATTTCTCATAAACTAAGAGAGTTAATTTGATTCAAAATAATAAAAGCAAGTATAGCCATGACTGAACTGGATCAGAATATAACCAATGTATTCGTTTCATCCACTTTCATGATCAATATCGGAGTCTTCAGTTAAATCGATGGTGTTGCAATCTACTAAGCTTGCATCAATGCCATCAAAATGAATACATTTGTAGTGTGGTTTTACCTTTACTTTATTTAAGTGTATAGTAATGGAACAAGTCAGAAATACTTCTTCTATGGATAATTGAATTTTGATGATTTAAAAGAACTAAGGTGTTTGCTATATTTGGATTGTAGTGTGACATAATTCATCATTCAATATTTATAGTATATTTGTTGTGCCTAAGAAACATCATTAGTAAATAATTTCTGTCTTTTTCTGAGGTTCTCATATAAATAAAGAGGATACATTTTCACACTACCTGGAGGTTGCTATATAATCATTACATGTAATTTTTTTGAACCAAAATTAATTTCTCACCCTTTTTGAATATGAAATTCTTATTTTGTAAAATGGATATATCCCAACTGACCCCAAAAATATTGAAATAAATTTCTTCCCCACCACCCAAAATATTACCAGTTGTTAAAAGAAAGTGGTACGTACCTTTAGTTTTGACAGCAGTACACCATTAACTGATCTAATTTGTCAGTTTTGCTATCTTTGCATGGTAACTTCTTTTGCACTATTATAAGAATATTCTATGCTTTGTTTTTTGCTTTTAACATTGCTTTCATGGAAGGATCATTATATGAAAGTGTTCTCATACATTCTGTACTTTTCTTAGTCATCATTCCATACAGTCTATTATTATATCAGTCAAATAGATGGTCAGGAATATCTCACTTTAAATAAAATCCAAATCATTTATTGAAATATGAACCTTGGGCTAGTTACTTAACTTCATTCACCCTCAGTTATACCACAAATGAGGGAAATAATATGTATAGCTAACTCAAAGGGCTGTTGTAAGGGTAAGATAAAATAATATATGAAAAGTGATTTGCTAATGTTAAAGTGTAGTTTTCTGTCTTTTAATACCATTCCAGCTTAAAAGGTTTGAGATGATATTTCATTACATTTTAAAAATGTAATTAAATTAGTGTGGAAATTTCCTCCACTGAAAAAGTCATTATAGTTGGTTTTGTGGGTTATTGTAGCCATAAAATTTTGCCATTTGGAAGCAAACCTTTTGATGATGAGCTCAAAATATATGTAGTATGATCCTTGGTTGATAAAATGGTCACAGGGCCTTAGTCCAAAGATTTCTAGTTTGTAAAAATCAACCAGCGCTTTTACCTTGTCATCATGGTCTTTAAGAATCCAGAACCAGGGGATGACTAGGTGGAACAATGAGTAAGAGCACAAGCCCTGGAGTCCGGAGCCTGCAGGATCAGTTCTGGCCTCAGATACTTAACACACACACACACACACACACACACACACACACACACACACACACAAATTAAAAAAAAACAGGCTGTGTAACCTTGGGCAAGTTACTTAACCACAATTGCTTTAAAATAATAATAATGATGATGATGATGATGATGATGATGATGAACCAACTCCATGGCTAAATAAAGCATAGCTCTTTTAAAATATATGAGTGTATATGCAAAAATATTTGTACTGAAGTGGAATATATGCTTACTTGAAATAGCATTAAAATATTCATATGTAGATTTAGGTTACAAAAAGAGAGTAGGGGAAGCATTTTTATTGGAATGGAAACAGAGACATTGTCTTTCTGTCCCTCTCTGTCTCTATCTCTCTGTATACATATGTATATGTGTATATACACAAATAGTATATTGTGTAATGGCAAGTAAAGGAGTGCTCATTGCCTAGTTTCAGTTCTTCAGTTATTTAGCACCTTGCTTCAGTTCTTCAATTGCCTTTGTGCCCCACATGTGATTTGAAGGTGGGAGAAACTTTCTGATGCAACAGGAAGAGTGGAACAGGAAGGAGAACCACCATAAAAAAAGCAGGAGGGCACACTCGAACAAAGCAGAAATGAGAGGGAAAACATTTGTGGTGTCTGGCACTCTGATCTGTTCTGTATGTGTTGATTTGTGTTTGTGGTACTTTGTCAGACAGAAGCATTCTATCTTTTGAATTGTGTTACTTTGTCAGACAGATGCACCCTGCCTGTTGACATGTTGATTTCACAGGCAGAAAGTGAATTGAGATGATAGTGCCAGAAATATTGTTATAATTCTGCTAAACTTGATGTGTGTAGATATTGTTGTGGCTCTCTTAAGTTTTCTCTTCCTTGTAACAGAGACTTTGAGGGACTTGAGGTGGACTGGTCATTGTGAGCTTCAACCTGGAACAGGAGCTGGAACAGGAGCTGCCTACCTGTAAGTCCAGGTGACAGTTCAGTGAATTTGGACAAGAGCTGGGAACATGGAAGAGGAACCATGGAATTTGGGATCCAGCCTCAAGTCAAGATGAAAGGACCTTTCCTTGGGTACTTAGTGCTGGCTGACAAGATCATGATTTACTGTGACCTAGGGGTGGGGAGAACTTTGTACCCCTTAAGGATGACTGAGTTAAGGATGATTGGAAGCTAGTCTCCAATCAAGAAGAAAGAAAACTTTCTGACTAACAAGATGAAGGCAATGTGAACTAGAGGTAGGAGGCTTTTGTACTTTGTATTCCTTCAGGAGGATTGCTTCTTAAGGATGATTGAATTAAGGACTTACTGAATGATGTCTTTTGTTTAAAGCTATATGGTCACTTTAGTGATAAGTTGTTATGTTATATCATTGTGAATGTTGTACTTTAGTTTCTGTTTTTTGCTTTTGTTTCCTGCTGAATAAATGGAGAGTTCACTATATTATGTGATCAGAACCTTAGAGCTATTCACAGCAGCAGTCCTCTGGAGAGCAGCTTGTGCTTGGCTATATATACATATACATATATATATATATATATATATATATATATATGCCTCTCATCTATATTACAAAACATGTAGAAGATTAATTTGTTCTTTCTCACTTATCCTCTCATTCTAGAAGTTTCACTCAAAGTTAATTCCTTTCTACTCCAACTCATAGCAGTCATTGGTAATGGTTTTCTTTGTTATTAAAGTTAATGAGAAACTGTTTCTGACAGTCAAATGTGTTTCCAAACTTTTTCTCTCTTTATCTCCATCAGTAAGACCAAGAGAGAAGAACTGAGTCAAATGTACAGAAATAAGAGCCATAGCCCAATTGATAAATGATCACAAGATATGAACAATTTTCCAATGAAGTAGGCAAAGCTATCTATAGCCATATGAAAAATATGCTCTAAATCACTATTGATTGGAGAAAAGTAAATTAAAACAATTCTGAGGTATTACCTCATACCTATTAGATTGGCTAATGGGACAGAATAGAAAAATGAAAAATGGAGCAGAAATGGGAAAAATGTGACATTAATGCACTGGGGGTGGATTTGTGAATTGATTCAACCATTATGTAGAACAAAAATTAGAAATGTGTCCAAAGGGCTATAAAAGCATGCAAACCTATTGACCTAGAAATACCACTACTAGGTCTGTATCTCAAAAGAGACAAAAAAGGAAAAGGACCTATATGTACAGAGATATTTATAGCAACTCTTTTCTTGTGGCTAGGAATTAGAATTTAAGGGGATGCCCACCAATTGAGGAGTGACTAAGCAGGTTGTGCTATGTGATTTCTACAGAACGATATTGTTCTATAAGAAATGTTGAGCAGGGTGCTTTCAGAAAAGCCTAGGGAGGCTTAATGCAAAGTGAAATATATTGTCTGCAAAGTAATAGCAATGTTGTGGGATGATCAATAGGGAATGACTTGGCCATTCTCAGCAATGCAGTGATCCAGGATACCTGGAGGAGCTTATGATGAAAAATGTTGTCCATCCTCAGAGAAATAACTTATGGTGTCTGAATAGAGATTGAGGCATTCTTTTATTTTTTTTAACTTGCTTTTCTTGAAGTGTGTGTGTGTGTGTGTGTGTGTGTGTGCTTATGATAGTAATGGAATTTGAAGATCCCCTTGTATTGGCAAGTAAATAGGTACTTAGCGCTTAGTTTAGAGATAATTATATCAAGCCTCTGTTAAGAAGCAAAAGGTATGAACCCCTGTTGCTGATGTAACAGGAAGGGGAGGAACAGGGAGGAGCTAATATATATATATATATATATATATATTTATTTATTTATTTATTTATTTATTTATTTATTTATTTATTTATTTATTTATTTATTTATTTATTTATTTATAATAAGAAAAACATGGCCTGAACTTCTTGGAGCAAGCCATGTGGAAGTTGAGGAGAGCCCCAAGCTGGAGATAGTGATTTTGATTTTGAAAATGAAGCTTATGGTGGCAAAGCTTCTTCTGAGAGCCAGCCAAAACTTCTGCTGAGAGCTTCCAAAAACCAGCCAGAGCTGCCAGAGGGACTGATGTATTATAGGGGAAATTATGACTAAGATACTGGTGGAAATAACTTCTGTTCTCATAATACCTTTGCACTATGTAAAAGCTAATTGATATTAATTAGATAAATGTTACTGGAATAATAATCACTGGTGGTTAACAATAGGGGAGAATCTTTGTGAAAGAGAATAGAGCAAATAGCAATAGAGAAAAGCATTATCCTGAACCACAGGGATACCCCAAAACTCTGAGGTGATAAATGCTCAGTCTGAGAGAGTAAGAACAGAGTATAGCTTCTTTTGCAAAGATGGGTAAAAGCTAAAAGTGAAATGTAATGAGCATTAAGAGAAATAATGATCTGTTCTGTACCTACATTAGGGCTATTCTTGACCAATTAAAAGAGAAACACATTTTTAGGGTTTGACAACATAACACTAATTATCTAGGTAACTTGATATTTTGGTAACATGTTGATCTTAAATTTATTTTAAAAAAAAACCTTTCCCCCTGTCCCAATTTAATACTAGAACCTTTGACAAGAATGTACCTACATCATATAAAATGATATGGCAAGAGCTGCTGGAACCCATCAATCTTGAATCTGCCTAATTTGGGAACAAATGAGACAGCTGAACGAAATCTAAGGAAAATCTCCAAGGAATTTTAAGGCCGAGGAAGTAAACTGAAGGTCTGTGTTATTACAAGTAACATTTTCATCAGTGTATCCAACTGAATGATGGGACTTGAAAGAGAAAGGATAATATGGGAAATAAGCAACAGGATGGATATATGGTGACAAAAGGTGGATTTGTTTGTTTTTGGATTATGCTTGAAGATCCAAAATATTGGATTTTGACCAGGGAGAGAGTGCAACTCTAAGCCCTCAGCAGAATGCATTTGCTAGAGATTTTGTTTGATGAACTAAGAAACAAAAATCATTAACATGATTATGAATCCATATGCTAGGCTGTTGAAAAATAGAAAAAAAAAACAAGTGATGAAAAATAATGGTTGAAGACTCAGGGTATGTTTAGAACTTACCATTAAGGGAAATGGTTTTAACCCAGATTTAGATAGTTATTATTTGTGTTTTCTGGGCAAATAACCAAGCTTATTTGAATGCCAGTTTTCTGATCAATAAACTAAATAACAGTAATACTTGTGTCACGTAAATTACAAGGTTGTAAAGAGAAAAGAAACTTGTAAACCTTAAAATACTATGATACACACGAGATGTTATTGTAATAATAATTAATAAGAGGATATTATACCAGAAAAATATTGTCTTTCATTTTCTACCTAGTAATATGTTAAATATGGTTAAAATAAAGTCTAATAATTTTATGCATAGAGCAGCTAATATTACTTGTACTTGAGACTTAGCTAAAATAAGTTTCATAGCTATAACAGCAGTACAAATGTACAACATATGTACATTTCAAAAGAAACAGAATTAATAAAATTGGAGCACTGTATATTAAAAAGACATTTACTTTTATAGTAAGCTGGAAGTCTTAGGAGAGAAGCAGGATGGAGACCATTGGAGTTAGGATGGAAAAGATAGTTGTACAAGAAAATGAATACATTTTCATATAATAATGAATTGGGAAAGAGGCAAGGCATTTAATTAAATAAATATTTATTATACATCTAATATGTATAATGTACTAGGGATTCAGGATACTTAATTGAAGGCAAGTGTCCAGAAGGCACTTACATTTTATTTTTACCAAGGAAGATGGAAGATATAGATAAATAATTGTATTTCATAGTGAACTGAGTAATTGAAAGTCCTCACGTCTAGAAAAATTGTGCATTTGCTCAAGTTGTTTCCTTCACCTAAATTTTCCTTTCTTTAAAATTTAATTTAAATGTCTCCTATATCAAGAAAATCTCCCTAATCTTACTGGTTAATAAATACTTTCATCAATATACTCCCTCATTGGACTTTAAATTGTATTTTTGTAACGAATATTCAACTTAAATACCCTAAATACTGGGTTTTCGCATGCCAAGTCTAATATTGAGAACTAACCCCAAGTCATTAATGATTTGGTTCACTATACTCTAACCTAGAAGGGAGTGAGATGGTCCATCAGATACCATATCAAGATTCAGGGTAACAAGACCTGTATCAGTTATATGACCTGAAAGACAGACAGACAGACAGACACACACACACACACACACACACACAAAAGGACTCATAGAATGGAATACATAGGACAAAAATGAATAAAGGACTAAGGGTAATCCACAAACAATTGACAGAATTCTCATCCATCTCTAGTGTTCCCAAGTTCCACATCATCTTAAGATCTGGACTTCACTTAATCCCAGCTTGTGGTTTGGGCTCCCACTCTTAAATTGGTGAGAAAAATAGTAAAAAAAATAATTCCCAATATGTGTGAGACATGCAAATGCATCATGGTAACAGGATCGGGCATGGTTATATCATAATTGAAATTGAATAACCCCAAATGCTAAAGCTAGCAGTAGTATACAGAGACTATATTAAAATGTGAGGATGGGTCTTTAGTGAATATTTGTCATGAGCCTGTAACTAAGATATAAGTATATGTATACTGCTTTTATAGAGAGATATGTTTGCAAAGTCTGATTGGTTGAAAAATCTTTATACTCTAATTTTCCCAGGTCCCTTAAAGTGTCAATGGTATTTTACAAGTGTTTCACAAAAAGCTATACAAAATTATACGTCATTCAGAGATTTTTTTGTTGTGTAGACATTCAGAGAAGTCCAATATTTCATGACCTTTTGGACCATACTCTCCATGGGACTTTCTTGGCACAGATATTATAGTGGCTTGTTATTTTTTTCTGCAGTGGATTAAAGCAAGCAAAGTTTAAGTGTCTTGCCAAGGGTCACACAGCTAATAAGTGTCTAAGGCTAGTTGCTTCTGACACCAGGCTTCTAGGTGGCTCAGTGGATAAATTACTGGGCTTAGAGACTGGAAGGCCTAAATTGAAATATGGCCTCTGACTCTTGCCAGTTATGTGAACCTAGGGAAACCACTTAACCACTAATACAAGGAGAATAAAATGGCAAACCATTCCAGGATCCTGGTTCCAAAACAACTATCAACTAACATTGTTCCTTCATCATCCCACCACCACCCCCTAAATTATTTATTTATTTTTATTTTTAAACATTCATTTCCACATGATTTGAAGTTCCAAATTTCCTCCCCATCTCTCCCCTAGCCCCCACCCCAAGATGGCATGTATACATATTACCCCTTCCCACAATGTGACCTCTCTTCTACCCCCCATCCTGTCATATGCCCTCCTTCTCTTCCCCCTTACTTTCTTGTAGGGCAAGACAGATTACTATACACCATTGCCTGTATATCTTATTACCCATTTGCATATAAAAACAATTTTTAACATTTGTTTTTAAAATTTGAGTTCCATATTCTCTCCATTCTTCCCTCCTCACCCACCCAATTTAGGACAGCTAGGTGGAGCAGTGAATAGAGCACCAGCCCTTGAGTCAGGAGGACTTGAGTTCAAATCCAGCCTCAGACACTTAACGATTACTATCCATGTGACCTTGGGCCATTGGACCCTATTCTATCTCTCCCTTTCTCCTTCTCCCAATATATTCCTCTTTCAATACTTAATTTTATTTTGTAGATACCATCCCTTCATATTCAACTAACCATGTGTACTCTCTCTATACATACATACATGCATACATACATACATATATACACACATTTATGTGTGTATATAAGTATATATACACACATATATGTATGTATGTATACATGCATATATACATATATACATACATATGTGTGTATATATTTATATGTATATGTGTGTATATATATATTCCCTTCAACTGTCCTAATACAGAGAAATGTTTCATGACTTGCAAATATCATCTTTCCATGTAGGAATATAAACAGTTCAACTTCAATAAGTTCCTTATTGATTTCTCTTCCCTATTTCTCTTTTCATGTTTCTCTTAATTCTTGTATTTGAAAGTCAAATTTTCTGTTCAGCTCTAGTCTTTTCATCAAGAATGCTTGAGAGTTCTCTATTTCATTGAATGTCTTTTATTTCTCCTGAAGTGTTATGCTCAATTTTGCTGAATAGGTGATTTTTGAATGTAATCCTAGCTCCTTTAACCTCTGAAGTATCATATTCCAAGCTCATCAGTCCCTTAATGTAGAAGCTGCTAGATCTTGTTTTATACTAACAATACTTGAATTGTTTCTTTCTGACTGGTTTTAACATTTTCTCCTTGACCTGAGAACTCTGGAATTTGGCTACAATATTCCTAGTTTTCATTTTCTATTCTCTTTCAATAGGCGATTGGTGGATTCTTTCAATTTCTATCTTACCCTCTGGGTCTAGAATAGCAGGGCGATTTCCTTGATAATTTCTTGAAAGATGATGTCTAGTCTCTTTTTTGATTATGGCTTTAAGGTAGTCCAATAATTTTTAAATTAGCTCTCTTGGATCTATTTTCTAGGTCAGTAGTTTTTCCAATGAGATATTTCACATTGTCTTTTATTTTTTTTTCATTTTTTGGATCTGTTTTATAATACCTTGATTTCTAATGAAGTTATTAGCTCCCATTTTCTACATTCTAATTTTTAAGGAATTATTTTCTTGAGTGAGCTTTTGGAATTCCTTTTCCATTTGGCCAAAATGATTTTTAAAGCATTTTCCTCCTCATTGGCTTTTTGGATCTCTTTTGACATTTGAGTTAGACTAAATTTTAAGGTGTCATTTTCTTCAGTATTTTTTGGATCTCTTTTGGCAAGCTGTTGACTCATTTTTCATGCTTTTCTCAAATTACTCTCATTTCTCTTCCCAATTTTTCCTCTACTTTTCTTATTTTATTTTCAAAATCCTTTTTGAGCTCCTCCATGCCCTGTAACCAATTCATATTTTTCTTGGAGGAGGAGCTTTGACTTGGTTGTGTTCTGCTGGTTATTTGTTTTGAGCTTCTGTCACCAAAGTAAGATTGTATAGTCTGATATTTTTCCCTCTGCTTATTTTCCCAGCCAGTCACTTGACTTTTGAGCTCTTTGCAATGCTAGGACTCTGCTTCCACAGTGGATAATGATGTGTCATAAGTTTCTGGGGTTCTTTGCAGCTGTTGTCAGAGATATTTCTAGTTACCTATAAATATTCAGGTCTTCTAATTTGATATGATTAAAGGAGAAGTGTTTGCTCCTCTCCTGGCCTGTGGTCTGGACTGTGAGTGACCACACACTCTTTCCTTCCTCAAAACTGTGAGGAGAACTCCCTCTCCACAGCCACCACAAACTCTGCCACCCCAGTTCTCCTCTTCACCCCAGGACCACCACCCAAGACTGTGACCAATATCTAAGGAGGATAAAACAAGAGAAACCTGCCTCAGCACCCACAAAGAGATTCTTGCAATTGTCCTCTGATGAGTTGCTTGATTTCCGCACCATCTGCTGCTGCTGCTGCTGTCACTGCTGCCAACTCCATGACCCTGGGCTGTGGTCGGATCATGCTCTTCCCTCACCCAGGTCCAGCAGAGTTTCTCCACTGACCTTTTACTTTGTCTACAGTGCTTGTGGGTTAAGAAGTCTGAAAATTGCCACAGCTGCCAGTTATTAAGTCACCTGAGGTCTGCTCTGACCTGTTTGTGCTGGTGCAGCCTAGGCAGGAGTGTGGTGCCTTCCTAGCCTGGTGTGATAGACACTTTCTTTTGGCCTGTCAGGTTCTCTTCAGCTGGACATGTGTTTTACTCTGTCTTTTTGTGGGTTCTGTAGCTCTAAAATTTATTTACAGTCAGTTTTTTGTATATCTTTGGAGGTGTTTAGTGGAAGAGCACAAGCAAGGTCTTGCTTTTACTCTGCTATCTTGGCTTTGCCTGCTTGATAATTTTTTTTTCAAAATTTTAATTTATTTAGTTTTAGTTTTCAACATTCATTTCCACAAGATTTTGAGTTATGATTTTTTCTCTCCCCATATTTTCCCTGACCCCAACCCAAAAATAACAAGCCTACTGAATATCCCTCTCCCCATTCTGTTCTCTCTTATATCCTCCCCCTTTACCCCGCTAATTTTTCTAGTAGGGTAAGATGGGTCTCTATACCCCAGTACCTGTATATCCTATTTTGCAGGTGCTTGTAAAACAAAAATTTTTAAACATTTGTTTTTAAAACTTTGAGTTCCAGATTTTTTCCTCTTCTTCCCTCCTCACCCACTCCCACTGTGAAGACAAGCAATTCAATAAAGACTATATATGTGTAGTTACCCACATATCCTCCATAGTAGTTATATTGTGAAAAAACAACTACACCTCCCTCCATCCCATCCTACCCTCCACCTACTGCACCTTCTGCCTTGACCATATCCCCCTTCAAAAATGCTTGCCTCTAACAAACCTCTCCTCTAGTCTGCCCTCTCTATCCTCACCACTCTTATCCCCTACTGGCTATTATATTGTAGGGTAAGATACCTAATTGAGTGTGTATGTTATTCCTTCCTTAGGCCAAATTCAACAAGAATCAGGTTGTCCCATTTCCTTTCACCTTCTTGCTCTTCCCCTCCATTGTAACAGTTTTCTCTTGCTTCTTTTATATGAGATAATTTACCCTAATCTATTGCTCCCTTTCTCATCCCAATAAATTCCTCTCTGACATCTTAATTTTGTTTTTTAGATATCATCCCTTCATATTCAACTCATCCTGTGCCCTCTGCCTATGTATACATGAACATACACATGCCCAAACTTACATATATATTTAAATACATATACATACTCATACTGAGAAAAGTTTTATGAATTACAATTATGATTTTTCCAAGCAGCAATGTAAATAGTTCAACTTTAATAAGTTCCTTATGGTCTCTTTTTCCTGTTTACCTTCTCATGCTTCTCTTGCTTCTATTATTTGAAAGTGACATTTTCTGTTCAGCTTAGGTTTTCTCATCAAGAATGATTGAAAGTCCTCCATTTCATTGAATGACCATATATTCCCCTGTAGCATTATACTCAGTTTTGCTCGGTAGGTGATTCTTGGTTTTAGTTCTAGCTTCTTTGACCTCCAGAATATCATATTCCAAGCCCTTCAACTGCTTAACGTAGAAGGTGCTAGTTCTTGTGTTATCCTGATTGTGTTTCCACAATATTCAAAATTTTCTTCCTGATTGCTTACACTATTTTCTCCTTGACCTGGGAACTCTGGAATTTGGCTATAATATTCCTAGGAGTTTATTTTGTGATCTTTTTCAAGAGATGATCAGTGAATTCTTCCAATTTCTATTTTGCCCTCTGGTTCTAGAATATCAGAGCAATTTTGCTTAATGATTTCTTGAAAGATGGTTTCTAGACTCTTTTTATGTTTATGGCTTTCAGATACAACAATAATTTTAACTGATCTCCCATGGATCTATTTTCCAGGTCAGTGGTTTTTTTATTTAATTTTTTTCATTTATTTTTAAAATTAATTTATTAGTTTAGTTTCCGTTAACAAGATTCATTTCCATAGTTACTTGAGTTTCAAATTTCCTTTACTTCCCTCCCCCTCCACCCACAACAGCATATAGTCCAATATAGGATCTGCAAATACATTCATATTTGACATTATTCCAATTACAAAGGCGTATTGTACTAGGTGGGATGAAAGATGGTAAAGAAGAAATAAAACCAAACAATGAAAAGAAAAAGATCATTTAGTTTGCTTCCATCAGGATTCAGGCTCAGTTCTTTCAAGTTATATCTCTGGATGGCACATTTCTCACTTTCTTGAGTCTTTCATGATTGACTTATATCACTGCATTGCTGAAAAGAGTCCAGTCTGTCATAATTGTTCATCACGGATATGGTATGTTTGTGATTGTATACAAATTTCTTCTGATTCTACACTTCTTGCTCAGCATCAGTTTGTATAAGTCTATCCAGGTAATTATGAAATCTGTCACCTCCTTGTTTCTTATAGCACAATAATATTCCATTACATTCATATACCACAACTTGTTTAGCCATTACCCAATTGATGGGCACTCCTTTAGTTTCCAATTCTTTGCAACCACAAGAAGGGCTGCTATAAATATTTTTGTACATATGGGTCTTTCTCCCACTTCTATGATCTCTTTGGGATATAACCCTAGAAGTGATATTGTTGGGTCAAAGGGTATGAAATCATTTATAATCCTTTGGGCATTCAGTGGTTTTTTAAATGATATATTTCACATTGCCTTTTCTATTTTTTCATTTGTTTGGATCTGTTTTATAGTAACTTGATTTCTCATAAAGTCATTAGCTTCCAATTGCTTCAATCTAATTTTGAAAGCGTTATTCTCTTCAGTGAGTTTTTGAAATTCCTTTTCCATCTGGCAAATTAGGCTTTTTAAAGCATTTTTCTCCTCATTGGCCTTTTGGGCCTCTTTTGCCATTTGAGTAAGTCTATTTTTAAGGTGCTATTTTCTTTTGTGTATTTTTGGATCTCCTTTAACAGGCTCTTGGCTCACTTTTCATGATTTTCTTGCATTATTCTCATTTCTCTTCCCAATTTTTCCTCTACTTCTGCTATTTGATTTTCAAAATCCTTCTTGAGCTCCTCCATGGCTTATAACCAATTCATATTTTTCTTACAGGCTTTTGATGCAGGAGTTCTGATTTTGATGTCTTCCTCCCACTCCATGCCTTGATCCTTTTCATTCCCATAAAAGGATTCTGACATCTGTTTTTGCTTCCATTGCTTGCTCATATTGGCAGCCAATTACTTGACTTTTGGGCTCTTTGCCATGGTAGAACTCTGCTTCCAGAATGAAGAGAGCTGTGTCCCAAATCGCTGGAGTTTTTGCAGCTGCCGGACCTATTAAATGCATTCTCTCTCTAAAGCCCCCACACACTCTGGCTCACTGGTCACACACCCCAGGACAATTACCCAAGACTGTGATCTGGATCCAATCAGGTCAAATAAAAAGCGATTACCCTTTGAATGGACACTTGGTCCCCTTACAATCTGTAGGCCAGGAACACTGGAAGCAGCCACATGGCAACTGCTGCAGCCACTGTACCTCCTCCTCTTCTTGCACTAGAGGCATGAACCAGAGTGTAACCACTCCCCACCCATTTGAACAAAGTTCCACACAGACCTTTTATTTTGTCTTTGGCATTTGTACATTGAGAAGTCTGGAAACTGCTTCACTGCAGTTGATTTACTCTTGTGCAGTCACCTCCAGCTGCACCTGCTGATCAAGGCTGCCCCGGGATTATTTGGGACTGTGCTCCACTCCCAGCATGCTGCAATGGACCCTTCCTGCCAGGATTCCTTCAGTGGGAGACTTGTTTCTCTCTATCACTTTGTGGGTTCTGTAGCCCTAAAGTTTGTTTAGAGTCATTTTTTACATGTATTGGAGGAGGTAGAAGCCGGAGCTGCATTGAAGCCCTGTTTCTACTCTGCCATCTTGGCTCTTCCCCACCCTCCCACTTGATCATTTTTCAAATGCAGACTTGAGACTATTATTTCTGGCAGCCATGGGTATTGAAAGGATATTCCTATAAGTAGAGTTTAAATTGCTCTTTTTTCCCTCTGTTTCTCACCACCAAGCAGCCCTTCAAAGATAATATTTATTGCTACCCTTATCTATCTACTTCACAATTCTATATTTTGAATAATGAAATGATGTATGAAATTTAAAAATCTGTCTAATGCACTGAGATGACCAGACTGTATAGTCATTCCTAGTGAAAATCTGTGACAGATCTAAATTATTTTGTGTTGCTGGATAGTTCCTTAATATTAAAATACTTCTGCCCTGATAAAAGTTGGTTCAATAGTCTAGACAACAGGATATAAAATTTGACATTAAACTACATGGCATTCTACCTCTGCAGTCTCTCCTTCACTCTAGGTATTGTGAATTAATCCTGCCCCTAAAGTAAAATGTGTTATTATTCTGAAATATACAGAAAGACAATTCTCTAGAAATATAATTAGAATGTAACTGCTTATCTGAATTGGTAGAGTGAGTATCCTAACCAGAAGTGCTCTACACCAGTGCAATTAAAAGAGGAACAGAAAAAAAACCCTCTAAATTCCATGTATCTTCTTAATATCATATGAAGTAATCTGAGAAGTTGCCCATTGCACTTCATCAAAAAAAATTATTGACTGCCTCCTATTACCCAGATTTTATGCTGGGTGTCTTGGAAAAAAAAACAGACAAAAACAAATAAGTTTCTGCCCTCAAGGAGCTTCCCTTCTATTGGGAATTAACAGGTGTCAGGTAAGTACAGTACTTTGAAAATTAGCTGTGGCAAAGAAAAAAAAAACATTTTATTACTGTAAAATAAAGTACAAACATCTCACAAATTTGTGTATATATTTAAAATTTAAAAAGCAATATGTCCTTCTTTTGCAAAACACTCATTTTCCATGATTTGTCTATAAGTTCACAAGATTTTCACACATTTTATATATCACTTTAGATATTATTGACAAAAGAACATTTCTATTAGTCTACCTTTATTTAGATTTTTATTGGCATGTGGTAATTGGCATATAAACATATGCTGTCTTTGGATGCTTTATTTACCTTATACTCTATGCTACTGATACTTTTGTGTAATTTTTTATTTATATAATATTTTAATTTCCCCAATTACATGTAAACATTTTAATATTCATTTTTTTTTATTTTGAGTTGCAAACATTCTGTGGTATATAAGTTTGATGGAATACTATTGTGATATATGAAATGATAGGTGGATGGTTTCAGAAAAACCTGGGAAGAATTATACGAACTAAAGCAAAGTTGTATGAGCAACAACATTGTAGAGTAACAACATCGCGATGATGATAACTGTGGCAATACATATTCATGTATGTTTATTTCTATTTCTTAAATAAACATCTTAAACTTTAAAAACATGGATCAAAGAGGTATTACAGTATTCATCCTTCATTCAAGAATTACTATAATTTAAGAATAATTCACCTAAATGTATCCATATTATTCTTACCAGAATTGATCATTTTCTTAATGGGGAAAAGACTTCAAAGTCTACTGGAAGCAAATGTTCCCCCCATATAATGATTATGAACATTCCTATATTTAATAGTTAGCTGGTCTTCTGTCACAGACCTGAATGAAATAATAAGTTGCTTCACTAAAAATTACATTTTTTTCTGATCTGCAATACTGAAATAAATTGAAAACAAGTACAATGTATCATGCCTGTGGACATGCCCAGCTCTGGAAATGAGTGGGTTTTAAAACTTTATACATGCATACATACATGTATATGTGTTTACATGTGTCTATATGTATATGTATGTGTGTATTCTAAATTCTCTTTATCCCCAAGGACATTTACTGATACACTGAGAAGGCAGGAAATATGATATTAATTATACATGTGGAATAATGGAAAACATTTCTTTTATTCATATATATATACACTTCAGTTTGCACTCAGAGATGATCAGATTTCTCTATTGACATGGATAGCATTTTTTATCATGAGTCCTTTGGAATGTATTGGATCATTTTGCTCTTCAGAGTAGCTAAGTATTTAACAGTTATCATCATTGCAATATTGTTACTCTATACAATGATCTATTGCTCATAGCAGTTTGCTTCAGTTCATATAATTTTTCCCAGGTTTTTCTGAAACCATCCACCTATCATTTCTTATATCACAATAGTATTCCATCAAACTTATACAACACAGAATGTTTGTAACTCAAAATAAAAAAAATGATTATTAAAATGTTTACATGTAATTGGGGAAATTAAAATATTATATACATTTAAAATTACACAAAAAGTATCAGTAGCATAGAGTATAAGGTAAATAAAGCATCCAAAGAGAGCATATGTTTAAAATTTTTTTAAAATACAGATTTGTGTTACCCATATTTCATCTATTACCTCCCCTTACAAATGTAGAGAAAGCTTTGCCATTCCAAATAAGTTTTGTTCTGGAGAAATATGGAGAATTCAAAGTTATATAGTCGTACAGTATGTTTCCCTGAAGTTCTCACTTCATTCAGTTTTTTTTTTTTTTATTTTTGGAGGGCAATTGGGGTTAAGTGACTTGCCCAAGGTCACATGGCTAGTTTTTGTGTTAAGTGTCTGAGGCCGGATCCGAACCCAGGTCCTCCTGACTCCAGGGCCCATGCTCTATTCACTGTGCCACCTAGCCACCCCACTTCATTCAGTTTTAAGCCAAAAAACCCTACATTTGATCCATAGACCTCTCAACTGGAGAATATGACTTTGTGTTGTTGTAATGGGAATGGGAATTTGAAGATCTTCCCTACCACTTAATAATCCCAAGTGAATTTGAAGATCTTCCCTGATTTTGAAATAAGCTCTACCCCCTAATAGGCTGAATAAAGTCACATGGAGCCTGTGGTGGGAAGAGTTTGCTGAAAGGTGCAAGAGGGCCCACAAATGAAGCTTGCTTGAGGGAGGTTTTATTTTTGTTTGTTTGTTTGTTTTCAGCATGCACAACTTTTCTTACTTTGTAGTCAAGTGGGTCACAAGGGTTTTGATGTTCTCTGACCCTGGAGAAGGCTATATATACCTCTGAGATGAGGTTTTGCTTTGGGTCTCACTTATGGGAAGAGTTGTGTCATTTGGCCAGATGAGGCACTGGGCAGCTGTTGAGCCCCCTGGCTTTGAAAACTTAGATGTTGGTGCTTCTCGCTCTGGTAACTAACTATGTAGGTATGTGACAGTCAGACAGTTAGAAGCCCTGTCTAATTCTGTTATTTTCTCTGTATTTTTATCTGCTTGTAACTTATATTTGTATTTTCTCTGAAGTTCAGGGTGCTGACTTTTCCCCCTAAACTATGATATATGTTTGATTAAAGTAAGATTGTTAACCCTTTTTGAGTTGCTTTCCTTTAGAAAAGCAGATCAAAGAGACTTTGCTAGCAGTCATCCTATATATGCTAGGGTGCTTGCTGCTATAGTTGTTCCTCTTTCCCCTACAACTACTATTAGTACTACTACTACAACTACCACTGTTATTACTATTATTTCTGCTGCTAATGGTATTATTACTACAAGTGCGACTACTGGCTAGCATTTATATATTACTTTACTATTTACAAAATATTTTCTAAATATGGTTTCATTTTATCTTCCCAAAACCCTTGGGAAGAAAATGTATTATCATATACACTTTACAGATATGGAAACTGAGGCAGACAAAGTTTGAGTGACTTGCCCATACAGGTATCAGAAAAAGGATGGTGAACTGAAATCTTCTTGGCTTTAGGTCCAGTTCTCTGACTGTACTATGCAGCTGGCTCACAAAAGTTAAGTTTGATTAACTCATTCTATCCCAAGAAAAGATTAATCAACCTTTCCTGAAAGTTATTAGTCCTTAGAGATTGTTTTGCTACACTTTCCATTATTCATCTGTATTCTGTAATAGCCAATATGCCTATAAAACCACACTGAAATTTCAATAAGGAAAGGAAGATTGCAGATAAGTTTTATCAACCTCATTTTTATATGAAAAAACTGAGGTACAGAGGGGAGAAGCAATTTGATTGATACCACACAGCTAATTAGTAACAGAATGTGAATAAGAATTAGATTTTATAATGCTTCTAAATTTATTTTATCTCCTTCCTTAAAAGAAAAATTGAGGGATGGTCCTTTTTTCCTGGGACTTCTTAGAGACTCCCTTCCCATAAAGTTATATGGTTAGAAAAAATAAATAATTACTATACAAAAGGGGAAAAAATTCTTATCACTATTAGATAAATATCACCTTTTAGATGAAGTGGAATGGATCAATAAGTTATCTTTTAGGAGCACATGTAAATTACATTAAAGAAAATTAAATTATTTTAATCCTACTACAGTGTTCTGGTCAATTCAAATAACTGTGATAGGGAAGCTAATAGGACTTGTAATATCTAGCACTTTTAATGTAAATTTGTATTTCATAAAACAATTCTTTTTACTGAACTATTATGACCATAATGCTCACCAGAAGTTTATAAATTATCTTGAATGTTAAGGAAAAATGCTTTTCTTCAGGGTTTTGTATTTTTGTGAAAAAAATTTACATAACAATATGGCTGTAATATTCTGTGTAATATATCTTTTTTTTACAAGTAGCACCCAAAAGCAATTGTATGAAACATCTTTTCTAAAGTTTAGTTGTTTCATTCTTTGAGCAGGAGCTTTGAAATTATTTTCTGTTGCTTTTATACATATTCTAGTGTAAGGATAATTAGCTTATGAGCAAGCACTTAAGAACAGATCACAATAATAAGGTTGCTCTGTCATGTATTTCCTATTTTTCTTCTTAGCTACTCAAATGTATCTAATTATGAATTATGAAAGTCAAATCCTTCCAAAGATATTTCATTTAGAGAGTTCATTTCTCTATACAAACAATAATAATAATGAAATGAAATGAACTTTTCTTTATAATTGATTTATAAATGAAATTTTCTTTATAATTCTGTCTATTCTCCTTGGACACTTTTCTACCATTCTTTGATTCCTTTATGGTTTCTCTGCCTCTGATCCCCTTAAGAAGTTTTGTAGGAAATCTTTTTCCCTCTAATAAACACTAAGTGAATAATTGAAGGAATTACCTATACTTATGTTACCTTTTGAACTTCCTTTTAGCATGGTTTTCCTTTCTAGGCACTTGGTACCTTCATGAAAAGTAGCTTTGGTTTTTCAGAGCCCCCAACCTTAGCTTTTCCCCCACCAGACTTGCTTTCCTCCTGATAATTTGCTTATTTAAAATGAACCCTACCATTTGTCTTTCTAGTAAGCTGAAGCAAATCTCCAAATTTTATTGGAGGTAAATTCTTAATGGTGATAAATGATTTAATATTTTATTGTTTTCTAGGATATCTTAGCACTTAAAATATTCTTAAAGCCACAATCATTTATTCTAAAGGAATTAACTTATATAGTGAAAGAATACATTAATGAATGGTTAAAAGAATATTAATCATGCCCTATGTGCTAGGCACTGCGCTAAAACTGGGGATACAAATACAAAAATTAAGAAATTCCTTCAGGGGAAGACAATGTAAATAGGGAAATGACAGCCAGAGAGAAGAAATATGGTTAAGCTGTCACAATGAGTGGACATGCCACTGGATGAACCAAAGTACACTGATCTTAAAATTATCAGTATATATAAACAAGACAGATGGAAATCAGAATATAAAGGAAGTTTTGTTCCCAGGTTCTTGAATTTACTAAAGACTTGGTGGAACTAGTTCAATTATATGTCAAAAGGAATTTCAAAAATCAGTTCATGGGACATTTGTTTATATCTTTGGCCATTCAGAGGTATTTTCAAAAAGACCTCCATGAAAATAATTGTAACTTATCCATCAACATTTCTTACAGGTGATGAAGACATGAAGAAATTATATGAAGATTTAGATAAAATTCTCTATATTAAAACAATAATTATTTGGGTACTTTGTGATTTCAATATAAAGAAAGGAATAGTTCAGGATATAAAAGTGATTATATATATATGTATATATATATATATGTCCTGAATAATAAATCATTGAGCAAAGAGACCTCATGTCTATTCATCATCAATACTTTCTTTTGGAAAAGAATCAGAAAACACTGGCTATAATGAACACTCAATTTCATAACAAAAATGAAATTGGTTATATTTTAACAAATAGTAAATGCTTTTCTTCGGGGTTTTGAATTTTTATGGAAAAAATTGACATAACAATATGGCTGTAACATTACTAATACAATAATAAACTCACATAATAATAAATTATATAATAATATAATAATACTATGTCATATAATAATAAATCATATAACTATAAACTCATATAATAATAAACTCACTACTAATACGAGATTCATTCTGAATCATCTGTTTTTATACAGTTATAATGCTGATGTGTTACAGAAAAGAGCACAGTTTATTCAGTTAGGAGAAAGAACAAAAGTGGGAATAAAATGAGATGGTGTATAATCAAAACAACTACAATTTGGCCTATTTAAGCAAGTTCTTGTTGATAAAATGGGAGATAGATGTGAAAAAAAGAATTGACACTTATTAAAAATATTTTCACCTATTTGTTTTACTGAAAATCAGTATGTGAAAACTCTTCTGCCCCTGCTACTTAAATCTATTCTACCTCCATACCCTCCACACAGCTCAGAGGAGTAAGCAGGGTTGTTTTTTGTCTTGTAACTGCACTGTGAGCAATGCAGTTATTCTACCACCCATTTCCACTGCAGTGGATAACAAGCTTCTACTGTTTGATATTCTCCATTTCCCTATATTACTTATTCACCAACTACCTAGCTGTCAATTATCTCCAACGTATTCCTTGAGATGACTTACTTTCTCGTCTTCTCTCTCTTTCTCTGTCTGTCTCTCTTTATATCTCTGTCTCTGTCTGTCTCTGTTTCTCGCTGTCTCTCTCTCCATATATATTTGTTGTTATTATAAAGGGCACTGACATCCTCCTAATCATTTAACCTCTGACCCAGAACTTCTCACACTCTCATATGCCCACATCCAATCTTTGGTTAAATCTTGTCAATAGTTTCTTTGCAACATTTCTTGTATATGTCCCCTTGCTTACTCACACAGATGCTACCCTTTAGAAGGCCTTCATCGTCTCATACCTAGGCTACTGCAGTTAATCTTCTTGGTATCTGTCTCAAGTGTTTTTCCCCTCCAGTCCATCAGCTACTAAGCTGATTTTCTTAAAGTTAGCATCTGACCATATTAACTCCTACTCAATAAACTTCAATGATTCCTTAATAACCTAGTAGTGTCAAACACTAAATCCTCTGTTGGACTTTTACAGCTTATCACATTGTGGAATCTTCCTTGCCTTTCAGTCTTATACTTTACTCCCCACCAAGTACTTTGTGCTCAATTATCTATCTTGCTTTTTTCTCAGACGTGTGCCTCTACTTATTGTCTTTTCAGTGGCTGTCCTCTATGCTTCAAGATTTTCCTCCTTCACCTTTGCCTTCTAGCTTCCTTGGTTTTCTTCAAGATTCAGCTCAAATCTCACTTTCTACAAAAGTATCTTCTCAAATTTTCCACTCTACTACATGTTGCTAGTGCTTTCCTCCCGAGATTACTCCACACTTACAGTATATGATATGCACATAGTAATCTGCATGGTATTTCCTCTATTCAGCTGTGTGTGCCTTAAAGACAAGGGACTGCTTTCCTTTTCTTTGTATCCCCAGCACTTCCTACAGTGCCTGGCATAATGTGGGTGCTTAATAATTCTCAATAATGATAATGATGTCTGAGAGGAGAGGAGGGATATAGCCAGAAATTACTGATTTTTTAAAACTCTTAAAATGAGTTAATACATATAAAACACTTTATAACTATAAAGCCATATGTAAATATTCAATAGTTTTGTTATCATGAAATGATATTTTTCAAAAGTGTATATAGCATAGAAATTTTAAAAATTGACTAGTAATTGGTTTGAATTGCTGAGTGTCTAGAAATCTATTCATTTCTCAATAAGCAATGGAGAATGGAGTTCATCTTATGTTTTATTTTGCAGTTTTAGAATCATGATATTTTTTTATCTTGAAGGGTTCTTTGAGGTCATCTAACATATGCTCCTTATTTTACAGATAAGGAAACAAGTCCAAGGAGGTTAAGTGATGCCAGGTGAAACAGGGAGTATACATATGTGACAGAATAATGATTAAACCCCAGTCCTCTCATCCTCTGACTTTAAATCTAGCATTCTTTCTATAAACTTTTAAAAAATAAAATTGGTTAATATCTTCAAAAATGTTGTATTTTTCTATGTCCTGAGCTTATGCACCATACAGATTTTGTTGAGATCTTCTAATTCTTCTATTTCTTATTGTTTTTTTTAATTTTTTTGTTTTTGGTTTGCTATTGTTTGTTGTTGTTGAAAGAAGAGTTTAGGTTTGGACACATTATTTCATCAGTGTAAAAATTTCCTCTACCAATGCAGAAAAGGATCTCATTTATAACTTATAGTTTTAAAGTATACCCTGGAAGAACTAAAAAGTTAACTGACTTGCCCAAGGTCACATAGATACAATAGACACATAGGAAGGACAAAAGCCCAGGTCTTCCTCATATACAAGCCAGCCCCTCTAACTACTCCTCGATGCTGTTTCTCTAATGGCTCAAGGACACTCCATATACAGTAGAAAAATGGTTTTATCTCTAAGCCTTCTATTCACATGTGTATATTCTGATATTTGTTGTCTTTCCTAAGGGGCATGCATAGTAAATACTATCTGAGTTTTGTTGAAATAATGTTTGTCTTATACATAAATTTATTAAGTGCATAATGACTGTGGAAAATGATGAGAGGCTGTGTCAATCTACATGTTAAGGATGGTTGAACCCAGTGTTAGCTGGTGTCTGAACAATACATAAAAGCATATCTCATCCAATTTAGGGTCAGCAAAATTTCCAGTGAATTTGGCTAGGCAATAAATGATTAATTTTGGTGGGAGTCAAGTGAGATTGAATGTTTTAGTTTTCAGTAAGGACAATTAAAGGTGCCTACCAACAAAGCCCTTACACCACTAGTTGAAGAGACCCTATAAAACATACAAGCCATAATATTATTTATGATGGTATTTGTATGGCTCAGAAAGCCATTTAATAATGCATTTCACCCTGCAGAGTCCATGCTTTATACTAGGGAAGCTCCCACTAACTTAAATGTGCATTCTAATATTTAGAGGGCTGCATATCAAACCAGTTGGGAGGAGGACAAGGGAGTAGGATTTGGTGTATATTCCTTGTTTGTTTTATATTATGCAGAACAAACCTGACCCCAAAGCTCTTAGGTAGAACTCACATTGCAGCAAAAGAAATATTAAGTGTCCTTGAGTAAAACTGAAGTAAATTCTCTCTCTCTCTCTCTCTCTCTCTCTCTCTCTCTCTCTCTCTCTCTCTCTCTCTCTGTCTCTCCCTGTCTCTCTCTCTCTTTCTCTCCTTATGTCTCCTCTCCTCTCTCCTTTCCTTTTCTCTCAGAGAGTTAGCTTGGATCAGAGACAGGCATTGAAGCTAGCACTCAGCTAGAAATTAATGGAATATATGATGACCAATAACTTAATGACCAATAACTTAAGTCCAAATTTTATTTATCTAGAAAATGTGAGGAAAAAAAAGTTTTGACTCAAAATATTGGCTAAGAATGTTAGAAGATATTATAAGATAATGGCTATTAAGAACTTTGGCACAGTAGAAAGGATTCCAGATTTTACTTCAGAGAACCTCAGTTTATACCTTAAGTCTATCATTTATTACCTTTGTGATCTTGAATGAATTACTTAACATCTCTGGGCCTTAGTTTCCTCATCAATAAAATGTTTTGGACTACATGACTTCTGAGATCCCTTAGGGATGACATTGTGAACTTAAAGTAATTTCGCTCACTGGAAAGAATCCTGAATGTGGAAGAAGAGGACCTGGGTTTAAATTGCTCTCTGTCTTCAGTTAACTATATGACCTTGATCAAGTGACTTCATATCTCTGGGCCTTAGCTTCCTCCTATTTTAAATAAAGGAATCAGACTAGATAACTCTTAAAGACTTTTGAAGCCCTAAATTTCAGGTTCTATGACCAGATCTAGAGCTTAAACAAATAGCTTTGCTTAATTAAATAAGTCATTTTTGAAGTAATTTTGAAATTTTCTGTTATTTTATCTTCACCAAAACATACACATCTGTGATTTTAGTCCAATTCAGATACAATCCAAGGCCAGAATTTGTCAAACCACAATCAGATATTTACATGAAATTTATGTTAAGTTAAAGATATAAATTATCAATGCCTATTATGTTTGTGTACATATGTGTGATACATATTTACATATATTCATATCTTCATCTAAACATGATTTTTCAGCATCTCCTTATTTTTCAGAATTATTTTTTATATTTTGTTGCCCCTCCTCAAGAATCTTTTTTGTGAGACAATTGGTCTTTGTTATAACATTAATCCTCAGTGGTTAGACTTAAACAAGACAAAGAGATATATTATTGGAGAATCATAAAAATAAATTTCTCACTCTATCAAACAGAAACAACGAAATAAATTCTTTTTTTTTGAAGGGGGGAAGGTAAGGCAATGGATGTTTATGATTCTAAAATGTTACATTAAGCAGGTGGTATTGTCCCCTTCAAGTTAGTGTGAATACCATGTATTATTTTATATAATAAAAATTAATTAGTAGAAATAGAAAATTATAATATAGAAATATGATAATTATCTGCTAGAGATCCATAAACACATATTAGCAATAAGCAAGCATATAAGCAATAAGCAAGCAATAAACACATATTAGCAATACACAACTCAATTTGATTGATAATTACCTTTATACAACATGTGTAAATCTGAGCTGTGGTGAAAAGAACTGGATTTCTAATCCACTGCTCTTTTTCTGAATTGTCTTTAGTCCTAAGTGTTTCTCCATGTTGACTCTTTATGTATTAAAAAAGATGGCCTCATAGAATCATGGGTTTCAGAATCAAACCTTAGAGATAATTTGGTCAATTTCCTTATATTATAGGTTAGAACATTGAGGATTGGAGAAGTGAATTGACTTACTTAACTTTCTACAAGCAGTAACCATGTAAACTGGAATTTAAATGCCTTTTTTTTCCAGAATCATAGAATCTCAGAAAAAGAGGGGACTTCAAAATCTGCTCTGCAACATGGTCAAAAAAATACTAAAATCATGACACTAGGAACCTCATGCCTCATTCTCCTTATTCAACATACTAGGTTAAACTTCAAGTAAACATTTAAGAAAATTAATTCAAGAAAAGTAATTTGTCCTACTTTTAGGACAAATTTATGATCTCTAATCTGAGGGCTAGTTTTGAGGTCTATGGTTGACAAGAGGGGGATAGAAGAAGCTGAGTTTTCCAAAAAAAGGAATGATATTTTTCCTCCTTTCTACATATTGTTTCCCAACTCTCTTGAGTTCAGAAAAAAGGTATTGAATCTGAATTTTGTTACCTATAAGAAAAACGTTTTGTATCTAATGTTTAGAACCTGGAAATCTTCATCTAATCCTGAAGTTCTGGTCATTCTTCTCAAGAGCTCATGATACTTGAAGATTCTGACTCTTTCACTTTCTAAGGCAGTAGGCTTCTGCAAACTTTCTAAAAGCTTTTAAAATTGATATTACTGTACCCAATGTTTCTTAAAGGAAAGTATTATTTTCAATTTCCTCTTGGATGTGTTAGGACCACCTCCTAGGGAAAGTAGAGTAGTGAGTTTGACTGCCCAAGGGAAAACTACAGTGACCTCCCTCCTCCCTGACTCCCCCTACATAGTAGTAATGGGAATAGGTAAAAGGGAATTAGGATATCATTATAATCAAGTTGCTAATTTATCAAAGTAATGATATGACAGATACCAGCACTAGGACCCCAGTTCAGCACTAGGTAAGCTGCCAGATCCCTATGCCCTCTAGCAGTGCCAGTCACAATCCACTCATCTTAGTATAGCATCAGACACTAGGGCCCCTAAGAGCCTCAAGGCAACATCAGTGTAGCACCAGTCAGACCCTAGCACAAGAAGCTTGAGATAGTGTTGCATCCAGCCTGTTAACAGAACTCACATTTAAAGGAAAGGAAAAGGCAAAAATAGGTGATGGAGGGAGGGAGGGGAGTAGAAATCAACAATAAAGAATCTTGCCATAGAAAGTTATTACAGTGACAGGGAAGACCAAGATACAAACTTAGAAGAGAACAACAATTTCAAAACACCTATGGGCAAAACCCCAAAGGAAAATGGGAAGTGGTCTTAAGCCTAGAAATATTGTTCTTTAAATCCAGGGACACCAAAACACTGTTTGGGTTTAAACCCAGGGATGACAAAAAGCTGTTGTGGTGGTGCCTCTGCCCACCGAAAATCTATTGGGGTTTCATGATATGTTTTGGTTGAACTGTCTCAAAGAATTCAGAGTGAAACCACTTCTAATCCAAGTAAGGCATTTATTGAGATTGACACATCTCGTGATGCTGGCTGAGTTTCAAGAGGAGCCAGCAATTCAGGGAAAGCAAGATGGATTTTTATAGGATAAAGATGCAATTAAATAACAGAAATCATGAATACTAAAAAGGCAGGAGGGGTATGTTAAGGGATTAAGTACTGGAGCAGGGGTCCCATCTATGGTGTGGTGGTTAAACATTCTGGTCATGCTGCCCTCTAATTGGCTAGCTATAGTGCTCCTGTCTGGTCAAGATAGATAGTTAGGCATTGTGGTCCTGTCTTGGGTTAGATGGATGATGTGACTGTGGTTGAATACAAGATACACACCTGTTTCTGTGGGAATGGGTCCAGGGGCAGTGATGAAGGAAAGGCAGTAGCTGGGTTCCCATCACTTGGACACACCTATTTCTGTGGGAACTAAGAGTTCAGGGACACACCTGTTGTTCCAGTGAGCAGTGAGGCATATATGAAGAAGTGAGGACATTGGGGGAGGGGATGCTAGGTAGATGCATTGGGGCCTGTGATGAAGTTAGAGTACTGGGGCTGGGGGCAGTTTTATTAAAGATTCTATCTTTCCCCTCTCAAAGAAGTGGGACCCAAATTCATTTGGGAAAAGAGGTCTCTGCTTCTGTAGCTTCTTTAGGTTGAAAAGGGGAATATATCTATTCCTGTCTCAGTGGGTCTGGAGGAGGAGGTTTACTGGAACCAAACATTTGGTTTTAAAACTGAGTTCCACATTCTCTCCTTTCCTCCCTCCCCACTTAACTTCATTGAGAAAGCAAGCAATTTAATGTAGGTTATACATATGTAGTCATGCAAAACACTTACATAGTAGTCATGTTGTGAAAGAGTATTTCTTTCCATCCTATTCCACAACCCTATTTATTCTATTCTCTCCTTTGACCTCGTCCTACCTCAAAAGTGTTTGCTTCTGATTATTCCTTCCCACATTTCCCTTTTTTCTATCATCCCCTCCTCTCTTAACTCCTTCCCCCTTCTTTCCTTTAGGGTAATATAGATTTCCATACCCTTTTGAATGTGTATATTAACCTTTCCTTCAGCCAAATCTGATGGGAGTAAGGTTCATTCATTCACTCTCATCTCCCCCCTCTTCTCACTGTAAAAGCTTTTTCTTGCCTATTTTATGTGAGATAATTTATTCCATTCTACCTCTCCCTTTATCCTTCCCCCAGTATATTCCTCTCTCACCCCTTAATTTTATTTTTTTAGATATCATCTCTTCATATTCAATTCAACTTGTGCCCTCTGTCTCTTTGTCTCTGTCTCTGTTTCTCTTTCTCTTTGTCTCTCTCTGTGTCTCTCTGTCTCAGTCTCTCTGTCTTTGTCTCTATGTATGTGTGTGTATATATAGATATAGATATATAGATATATCCCTATCAACTACCCTAAAACAAAGAAAGGTCTGATGTGTTACAAATATCATCTTTCCATGTAGGAATATAAACAGTTCAACTTTAATAAATTCCTAATGGTTTTTCTTTCCTATTTACCTTTTCGTGCTTCACTTGTAACTTGCATTTGAAAGTCAAATTTTCTATTCAGCTCTTGTCTTTTCATCAAGAATGCTTCAAAATCCTCTATTTCATTGAATATCCATTTTCCTTGAAATATTATACTCAGTTTTTCTGGGTAGGTGATTCTTGGTTTTAATCCTGGCTCCTTTGACCTATGGAATATCATATTCTAGGCCCTCTAATCCCTTAATGTAGAAGGTACTAAATCTTGTGTTATCCTGATTGTGTTTCTGTTTGATTTTAGCTGCTTGCAATATTATCTCCTTGACTTGGGAACTCTGGAATTTGGCTATAATATTCCTAGGAGTTTTCTTTTGGGGATCTTTTTCACAACATGATCAGTGGATTCTTTCAATGTCTATTTTACCCATTTGGTTCTAGAATATAAGGGCCATTTTCCTTGATAATTTCTTGAAAAATTAATTATAGGTTCTTTCTTTTTTTGTTCATGGTTTTCAGGCAGTCCAGTAATTTTTAAGATCTCTCTCCTGGATGTGTTTTCCTTTTCCAATGAGATATTTCACATTGTCTTCTATTTTTTCTTTCTTTTGGTTTTGTTTTATAATTTCTATATTTCTCATAGAGTCATTAGCTTCCATTTGCTTTATTCTAATTTTTAAGGAATTATTTTCTTCAGTGAACTTCTGGACTTACTTTTCCATTTGGCCAATTCTGATTTTTAAGGCAATCTTCTCATTGGCTTTTTGGACCTTGTTTTGCCATTTGGATTATTCTATTTTTAACGAATTATTTTCTGCAGCATTTTGCAGCAAGCTGTTTACCCATTTTTCATTATTTTCTTATCTCACTCTAATTTCTCTTCCCAATGTTTTTTCTCTACTTCTCTTATTTGATTTACAAAATGCTTTTTTAGCTCTTCCATAATGTGAGACCAATTAATATTTTTCTTGAAAGCTTTGGATGTAAGAGCTTTGACTTTGTTGTCTTCATCTGGTTGTATGTTTTGATCTTTGTCACCAAAGTAAGACTCTATACTCTGATATTTTTTCCCAATGTTTTCTCATTTTCTCAGTCAATTACTTGACTTCTTAGCACTTTGTTAAGGTAGAACTCTTCTTCCATAGTGGAAAGTGCATTGTCCCAAGATTCAGGGTGTTTATGCAGTTGTTTTCACAGATATTTCTATTACCTATAGAATTTTAGTTCTTCTAAGGTTGTATGATCAAAGGAATGTTTTTCATTCCTCTCCTAGTGTGTGCTCTGGTCTGGGAGTGACCACAAGCATTCTTTTCTGCCTTGGAACTGTGAGGAGGTTCCCTCTCCACTGCTGCCACAAGCTCCACCATGCCAGGACTTCTCACTTCCCCAGGAAATTCATCCAGGACAGCAATTCAATCTAAGCAAGGGGAAAGCAAGAGAATCCTGCCTCAGTGCCAACAAAGAGATGTCTTCTCTCCACCTCTGATCAGCTATTTGACTACCCTCCATTTGTGGGCCAAGAATTCTGGAAGCAGCAGCTGCTACCACCACCACTGTTTTGTGGCTGGGACTAGGGCCAGACCTCACTTCTCTCTCACTCAGGTCTCAGAGACCTTTCCTACCGAACTTCTCAGTTGTCTTTGACATTTGTGGGTTGAGAAGTCTGGAAACTGCCACAGAAGTCAGTGATTCAGAGGGCCCTATTCATGCCAGTGTGCCCCATGCTGAACTGCACCCATTTCCCAGCCCAGTGTAAGTGACATTTCCTGTCAACCTTCCAGGTTGTCTTGGATTAGAAATTTGTTTCACTCTGTCAATTTCTGCGTTCTGCCGCTCTAGAATTTGTTTAGAGTCATTTTATAGGCATTTTAATGGTTTGGGGGGGGGGGACCACAAGGGAGTCCCTGCTTTCACTCTCCCTTCCAGGCTCTTCCACCCTCAAATTTTCTTTAGAGTAATTTGGAATTATGTTCAAAAGGCAACCAAACTGTTGAATTCAGCAATTCCAATACTAAGTTTGTATCCCAAAGAGATTATTATAAAGGGGAAAATTACCTACACGTACAAAAATATTTATAGCAGCACTTTTTGTGGTGGCAAAATATCGGAAATTGAGGAGATGTTCACCAATTAGGGACTGGCTGAACTATCTGTGGTATATGAATGTAATGGAATACTATTATGCAATGAGAAATTATAGATGGATAGATTTCAGAAAAGTCTGAAAGACTTATATGAACTGTTGCAAAGTTCAGTAAGTAGAACAAGGGAAACATTGTACACAGTATCAAAAATTGCGTGATGGTCAAGTATGAATAATTTAGCTCTTCTCAACAGAACAGTGAACCGAGAGAAGAGCAAAGGACTCGTGAAGGAAAATGCTTTTCATATACAAATAAAGAACTGGTAGAATCTGAATACAAACTGAAGCTTATTTTTTCACTTTATTCTTTCTCATATTTGTTTTTTTGTTTGTTTTCCTTTTGATCTGTTTCTTCACACAACTGTGACTAATATAAAATATTTTACATGACAATACATGTATAAAATAGTTTAAATACATATATGTGTGTCTGTGTTTAGATATATTCAAAAACAGAAAAACAGGATTAGGAATAGAATCTCTTATAGAAAATATACGTTTATATATGTATACACATGTGTATATATGTATGTATGTATGTATGTGTATGTATACACATGTGTATATATGTATGTATGTATGTATGTGTATATATACACTTTTATGTCCTAAACTGAATCATATCCTTGGAGTATTAAAGTAATACTTACACTACTAACTTCTCAGAGTTTCTAGGACTCTCTCTCTCCTCTCTCTCTCTCTCTCTCTCTCTCTCTCTCTCTCTCTCTCTCTCTCTACCTCTCCCTTTCCCTCTCCTTTTCCCTCTCCCTTTCCCTCTTCCTCTCCCTTTCTTTCCCCATATACACACTCATACCCATATATGTATAAACACATATACATGTATATGTAAGTATATGATAATACAATACATATCTATTTTATATACTTTATATAATTATCATTATTATGAGTAATTGTAATGGAAATGCAAATTTAAAGATCTTCCCTGCCCCTAGCTTAAGTGCACCTGGAGCCTGTGGGGGGAGGCTTGTTTTTCAGGAAAGCCCACACCTTGATACTTTGTGATTGGGCAGTGGGTCAAGGAGGTTGTTACATTCTCTGAGCCAAGAGAAGGCTATATAAGCCCTGAGGAGAGGCTTTGCTTTGGGGCTCACTTTGAGAAGTGTTGTGTGATTTGACCAGATGAGACTCTGGGAAGCCGTTGTTGAGAGCCCCCCGGCTTTGAAAACCCAGATGTTGATGCTTCCCTCTCTGGTAACTGTGATTTGGTATTGATATAATGTTTGGACAGTTTGGAAGCCTGTCTGTTTGATCTGTAAGTTCTGTAACTCTGAAGTTGGGGTGCTGACCTTTTTCCCCTGAACTAGGTAATGTATGTTTGTTTGATTAAAGTAAGCTTGTTAACCCATTTTGAGTTGCTTTCCTTTTGAAAAGCAGATCTAAGAACCTGTGTTGGCAGTCACCCTGGGGATATTGGGGTGCTTGCTGCTACAGTAATCCACATATGATTGTCATTGTTTTTAATAAATTTTTATACCTGAACACCATAAAAAACCCTGCTATAATATAGTTCCAAACTTCTTTTCCAAAATGATTTCACACTGGTTCTCAAATATTCTGCTTCTTAGGGAAAGGGGAAGAAAATAAGCATTTATACAGCACCTACTAGGTCTAAGGACTATGCTAATATCTTTACAGATATTATCTCATTTAATCTTTATATACTCAACTGTTATACTAATCATTATTGAGATTCATCTGGATTTTTCTGACTTCCTTAATTTCTTATTTCTATAATACATAGTCAATCCTTTGACTCCACCCCACTTCTCCATATCTACCTCTACTTCTGAAATTCTTCTCATCCATCAAGGCCCACTTCTTTTATGAAAATTTCCATGATGCCCCTGGCCACATGTAAGCTTTTCATCATCTTATCTCTCAACTTTTCTAGAAATTTTTGATATTATATTTTCTATTAAAGTTATTTCTTTACCTGATATGTCCTCAAACAGATTGCAAGAGCATAGTGTGTAGGGGATATTACCTCCTTTCCATCCCTCAAGGTCATGCTCAGACATAAGTACTTAATACATTTTCCTTGAATTGAAATTAATTCAATTTTATGAAGTACTCACATGTTTCCAAAATAATAATAATAATCCCTATGATACTGAAATAAAAGTCTTATGGAGTTATGATGCAAATATTATGGTAATGATGATTAAAGTACTATTTATCCAATTTCTATTTATCTTCATTCTTTCTGGGGCTTAAGAAATGACATTACTGAGACTAGCAGAATTAGGTTTATTAATGATGTTGTGTCATATGAGTTAGAGATTTTTATAAATTTGTCACTATCTACCTTATTCCTATTGTACCTACTTAACCATATATTTGGAGATGAAACCCTATTTATGGTCTTAGGTAAGCTAGACAGCTTATCTTTGCACCTCCTGCTCTCCCCTAATTGATGAAAGCCTACTTTATTTGGATAGCCCCAGAATTTGCCTTGCCTCCCCATAGCATTCTATTTCTACCTACCTTTCCTTCCTTTCCCCATTTCTACTTTCTTGCTTATTTCTCCAGCAAAAAGTAATATATTCATTACTATCATTACAACTGGAAAGAGTATGAAATAAATTTTGCCACTATTATGTTAAGACTCCTGACAAAAACATCCATCCTAGCTCCCAACTTCCTTATATATGTTGTTACACTATATTAGAATGTAAGATCTTTGAAGGACAGAACTGTCTTGCTTTTATATTTGTAGCCTTATCTCTCTTAATACAGTGCTTAGCCAATAGTAGACTTATAATAAATGCTTTTCCATTCCTTTCTAACAGTTACTGGGGTAGAAAGTGTTTGTCTATGGATGAAAACTACTTACTCTGTTTTCTTTGGTTGCTACCTTAAAGGAGTTTATGCTATTGGTTTTAGGCTCCTTGATTTAGATTTAGCATTTTTAGTCAACACTTTTAGCCCCACCCCTTGGAGAAATGAGATTCATTTCAAATTTGCCAAGATAAAGGATGAAAATGTTATTTGCCCTGAAGCAGTTACCTCAAGAAAGCTTCCTAAAACAAACAAAAAACCAACTAAAAATGTCTTCCCCCCATCAAAATTGCCTCAAATTCATTGAATCTAGGCATTGGTCTTCTTGATTGATTAATCTTTGTATACTTATCATTTAAAACAAGAATCATTAAAATCTTTTTGAGTCTAGTGTAGAGGCTTGGAATAATCCAAACAACTATGAATTAAATACACCGTAGCATACTGAAAAGCCATGAGCTTTTCAGAGGACTGCTTCTGTGAACAGCTTTCAAGATTCTGATTACATAGTATAGTGAGCTCTATATTCAATAACAAATTAGAGTAAAACATTCATAGAAAATCAAGGTACAGAATTCATAATGTTACAACTTATCACAGAAAATCAAAATACAGCATTTATTATGTCATAACTCAACAACTTATCACTAAAAATGGCCACATTGTTTTCACCAAAGTGGTCACATTGTTTTGAACAAAGTACAATCATTTAGTCAATTAATCACTTAGTAACTCAATCATTCAATCATAAAGTAGAAAAGGTTGAAGTCCTCTACCCCTAGGCCACAGTAAATCATAATCATCTCAGTCAACACACAGTATCCAAGTAAAGTCTTTCAGTTTGACTCAAGGCTGGCTCTCAGCTTCCATGGTTCCTCTTTCATGGTCCCAGTTCCAATTGTCACCTGGGTTCAAAGGCGGGCAACTTCCAGTTCCTTGTCCAGCTCCTTGTCCATTTCTTTCATACAATTGTAATTCCTGTTCCATATTGAAGTTCACTGTGTCCAGTCCACCTCAAGTCCTTCACAGTTCCTGTTTCTGGGAAGACAAAGCTTGAAAGAGCCATTATAATATCCATATACATTGCTGGCACCATCATCAATTCACTATCTGCCTATGAAATCACTCAGACCCACAATCAAGGTCCAAGAGGTCAGCGCAAATCATCAGTAATGTTCCAGGACCTACAAAATCCTCCTCCAGGACTTCTGGAAACATACAATCAGAAAAATCCTCTTTCAGGGCTTCCAGGAAGGTCCCAGGGCTTCTGTACAAAGAAGCATAAACAAATAGCAACACAGACAGAGCAGACAGAGTGTCTGGATACCACAAGTCTTCTCCTTCTTGACTCTGCCATCACAAGAGTCCTCAGTTCTGCTGTCTCTAGACTGGAAATTCTCCTTATATATGGTCATTAGCTCCTCACCTTCCTGTTACAGGCATCCATGAGTTATAAGGTTCACAAGTTGTGGGGTTCACATGTTCTGTTTCTTAACAGACTTGATACAAGGCTCAAAAGAAACTTGAACTGAAACAAGGTACTAATTCAATAGCTGAAACAAGGTGTGAACTACTTCTGTGCTTGCCAGTACATTTACCTTACTCTATTTTGTTGAGGCCTTAAAAGTCTTGCCTATCAAGCACAATTTGCTGGTATCAATCCAGATGAGAGTTAACCTTTTGAGGGTTAAAGAGAACAGCACTGTAGGAGTTTCCATCTTACCCAGCAGGCTTCTATCTTTAGCATGTATAACTCCTTGACATCTTATTGGCATGAAACTATTTTAGGGAAATTTTCTAAAATCTAAAATTACTTCAAGCACAACTGAAAAATAAAATAGCATGTGATTCAATTATCAAGACACCATTCTAGTTTTCAGAGACCATTTTTTCTTCTTAGTCTGATCTGAATGGCAGAGGAAAATACTCTGTCTGTACATGATGGAACACTAATAAAGTAGCATTGTTATAGTTAACAGTATAATGGAAGGGAAGTTCCTAAAGCTTAGTTCAAAAAAATCTCAGTTTCTATCCTATCTCTACAACTTCTCGGCTATGTAAGTAACCTTGGACAAATCACTTGGATTCAGTTTTCTCATATTTAAAATGGAAATTAACATATGCCTAGTACCTACATCACAGGAATGTTGTGGAATCAAATTACATAATACAAATATAATGGTGCCTTGAAATGGGAGGAAAATGCTCCCCTTTTGATAATTAGGAGAATGCCTTGATCATTAAATGGCATACTATCTAATTTCCGTGAATTGACCTTAAAGACATTCTATATTTTAGGAAATGGTTATACATGTTGCATGTGTATAACCTTTCAAGGTGCCATGGGGATATACCTGCTGAAGATAGAAGCCACCTGGACAAGATGGAAACCCCCATGGTGTTTTTCTCTTTGCCCAGGTTGCCTAACACAGAAGCAATCTGCTGCAAATGAATAGGTGTATCTGCCTTTGGATGTAGTTGCAAGGGACTGTGACTTTAAAACTATCACCCTGGGACAGATTCAATTTATTTCCTTCATGTACTTTCCTATTATATTCAGAGGGTGAAAATCAAATGAATTCACCTACAGCAAGGGTTCCATGACTTAAACTAGGAAGTCAGGGATCTCTCTTTTAACCAGTACCTCTGAGAAATAAACTTGAGGATGTGGGTTTCTGCTCTGTGTCATTTGTCCATCTCATTTTCAGGGTCCGGTAGCAACTGACACTATACCCAGGAATTTGAACCATGATAATCCTGGTGCCAAGATTCTAGTCCCTTACCCCTAAATATTTATGGCAGTTATATTCTGCATTGACAGGGTTTCTGGAACTCAAAGCCAATCTGGGTTTTGGACTTAGAACTGGTGATGGTGCTATATGTGAACTGAGTTAAATTGTTTGAATATTTGCTATTCTATAATCGATATAATTCTTTCCAAAAGTTAATCTGATTGTTAGTGGCTAATGGAACTGTGTTTCAATGTTATACAATTACAGGAAAACTATCAATGAAATATGGAGCCTAGACACCCTCCAAACACCCTAAAACTTACTGGAGAACCCTCGAGGTAGATTGAAATGTAATACAACTGGCCTTTAGATGGTGACAGAGAAGTCACTGATATACACATAAAGTATATTTTAATCACATGACATTATATAATTCTAAGGAATAATTTTGATTATTGAGCTCTTTTACAACACCCTTATTCAGAAGGACCACAATTGCATAAGAAAAATGAGATTGTCAGTTGTGCTTGGGTCCTTGCCCCTTCACATGAACAAAATCTGCACTTCAGATTATCATTATCTTAATAAATGACATAGCTTTAATGCTTTAAATTTGTAAAATACCCTATATACTTTAGTTTATCTGAATGTCACAACAATCCTTAGAAGTCAGTCTTAAAATATTATTATCTATTTTATAAAGAGGTAAATGAAGCTTTGACTTTTTCATGGTTATTTCCTCTGTGACCATGAACAAGTACTAAAGGAAATATTTAAATAAAAGTCTTCATAATTGTGAATCCATTATTCTATCCACTACACCATAATACATCTTGAGTCAATTATTATTTGTATAGAGATTGCTCACATATCTATCTATCTATCTATCTATCTATCTATCTATCTATCTATCTATCTATCTATATGTCTATCTATCTATCTATCTATCTATCTATCTATCTATCTATCTATCTATTTATCTATGTATAGCCAGTCAGTCTTTTCAGTCTTTTTCCTAAGGCCCAAATCCACATCACTAACTTCCTACTAGACACTGTCAGCAAGATTTCTTTGAAACATCTCAAACTCAACATATTTGCCACATAATTTATTATCTTTCCCTCCAAACCTTTCTCTTTTTCAACCTTCACTTTTTCTGTGAAGGGGAAAAGAAGCAAAATAAAGAATTCTTCCAGTCTCACCGTTTTGTAACCTCAGTGTTATTCTCAATTCCTCATTCTTTCACTCCATTTATCTAATATGTTGCCAAATCTTGCTATTTGTGCTTCCATAACGTCTCTAGTATCTGGCATCTTTGTTCATGAAGTTAGCACCTTGGTTCAGGTCTTCACCACCTCTCTCTCATGTTACTGTAATACTGTTTTGATTGGTTTCCCTGCCTTATATCTTGCCACACTGTAATCTACATTTTGCTGTCAAAATAATTTTCTTTACAGGCAGGTCTATGTCACCTCCACCTCACTTCATAAACTCTAATGGCTTCCATTTTCCTCCAAGATAAAAATTAAACATTCTGTTTGACTTTCAAAGCCTTCCCAACCAGTTCCAATCAATCTTTCTAGCCTCATAATTAAGGGTTTTAGAGTATCCAAAGCGAATATATATGTATGTACCTATCTCTGTAAATGTTGTCTCCTCCATAAGAATATAAGCTCCTTGACAATAGGAGGTCTTCATTTTTGTAATTTTATATCCATAGCACTGAACATCATGCTTGACACATAGTAAATGCTTAATAAATGTTTTTTTATTCATTCATCATTTACCTGGGGCTGTTATTAATGGTTACCACTAATATCAAGAATATTGTTAATAGCATCATTATTATTAATAATAAATGAACACACCATGTACACATGTGTATAGCTCCATTTCTGTAGCTGGAATTTGAAATAAGCCAAAGAAACCGGGAGCTTGTGGTGTGTAGGGGGAAAATTTCAGGTACGGGGTTCCACCAAGTGAAAATGCACAGAGCTGGAAGATGGAATGCCATATGTAAGGTTGATTGATTGAAAGAGGAAGGAGGCTAATTTCCCTGGATGGGAGAATATATAGGAGTTAGAATGGTGTAAGAAGACTGGGAAGCAAAGGGGAGTAGATTATGAATGAATTTGAATGCCAAAGATAAGTTTTATATTTGATCCTAGAAGTGATAAGGGAATATTTAAATTTATTGAATGGGAGTGGGGTGGAATGATATAGACATACTCCAGCTTTAGGAAGACTAATATTGCAGCTGAGTAGAATAGTTACTGGAATTGAGGGAGACTTCAGAAAGGGAAACCAACCAACACGTTTATGTAATAGCCTAATCATTCTGCATCACGGAAGTGTCAGTGTCAGAGAAGAGATGGTGGCTTATAGGAAAGATATTATAAAGGTAAAATTTACATGATTTGGCAACTGATTCAATATGGCCTGGGATGAGAAAGAATACAGAGTCAAAGATTACACCTAGGTTATGAGCCTGCATGATTGAGAGGATGGTGGTGTCTTCAATGGTAGGAATTAGTGTAAGAATGTGGATAGCATCCCCCAAAGGGAAAAGATAAGATGTCTTTGACAACTAGCTTCTCTGAGAAAAGCACAGATTCCCTAGATAAGCCCTTGGTTCTGGATGGTATGTATCTCTTACACACAGAATTAAAAAAAAAAAAAGTTTTATCATTAGTTGAGCACGTACATGTAGGTACATGAATTTGACCTGAAGACCCTTCTGTTTAGTCTCTGTTTTCAATCACTTTGTAGATCTATTATTGTCTCTGTCTCTTCTCTTCCTTGCCACAGAAATGTTACCCAAATTGAGCCATTCTCCTACTCTATGACTGCCGCATCAGCCTGCCACATATTTTCAAATTGTCCTTCACTGTGTCCTTGTGGCATTGTAAAAGCCAATTGACTTTTGAATTGCCCCACTTCAGCTCACTTTAGATACTTTTCTTCAGTGTCCTCTTCACAGAAAGAATAATCAACCTAGCCAAGCAGAGAGGCAAAGAACTTGTCTTCCAGAACACTAAGGCATCTTGTGAAAATGGAAAGTTCTTCCTAAATTGTCAAATAAGGAGCAGATGATATGAATTATTCCCAGAGGAAAATAAATATTTCCTACCTTAAGCCATTGGTAAGAGGGAATGCTCTATTAGTCCCTTACAGAAGAAGAGTTGTACTTTGAATATAATCAAATAAAAGATTAGACTATTTGGCGAAGGTTTCACTTGTAATTTTAATTGAATTTTAATCCAATTACATTCAATAAACATTTACCTAGTGCCTATTTTGCTCAATGTCCTAGGCTAAGTGCTAAGAGCAATCTGCAATAGTGGAAAGGATACAGGGTGCCTAAGAGACACTAATATTTGTATCCTTTCTCTGATACTTGGTAGCTTTGTGACTGAGCAAATCTTTAATATCTGAGTCTTAGTTTCCTTATTCATTTGCAAAATAAACATAACAATGCATGTAATACTTACCTTGTAATATTGTTTAGATGCACTTACTATGCACTTTGTAAACCTTAAATGTCAGCCATGAAGAATGCTCCAAAAATCCAAAACGTATACTGACCATGAAAGAATTTGCCATGTAGTAGAGAAGATTAGATGTGAGTATATAAGAACATACTAGTCAAACAGACACAGGATTTGTGATGCTCAGAAACATCTGTAACCTGTCTATTACTTAGGAAATAAACCAAAGGTGTTTCCTACCCAGTCAGATAAATTTACCTGGGTCATATAGCTAATAGCTACAAGAGGTGAAACATGAACACATGACTTGTTGAGTCCAATTCTAGCACTCTAGCTACTATGACATACTGCCAATCTCAAGGAATTATAAGACATATGGTTTGGGAAGTATATAAGTAAGGCACAAAATTCATCATAGAATGGAAAAATTACTTATGGTTTGGTGTTGTATGTATAGCAAAGAGTAGTAGTCGAAATTAAGGAACATCTAATATGGTTTAAAAGGTTTATACTGGACTTTGCTTTTTTAAAAAATCTACTTATTTATTTTTATAATTTAAAAAATTTATAATTAAAAATTCTGAATTCCAAATTCTATCCTTCCTGCCCCTCCCTCACTCATTTAGAAGGCAAGAAATGATGTTAATTGTACATCTGAAATTATGCAAAACATATTTTCATATTAGCCATATTGAAAATAAAAGGCAAGAAAAAGAAAGTTTAAAATATGCTTCAATCTGTCCTTGAACTCCATCAGTTCTCTCTCTGGTTATAGATAGCATTGTTCCTCATGGGTTCTTTGGAATTGTCTTGGATCATCATCTTGATAGAAATGTCTTTCACAGCTTGTCGTCCTTACAATTTTGTTGTTATTGTGCACAAAATTCTCTTGGTTCTGCTTGCTTAGCTTTTCAACAGTTAAGGTTGTTTTTGAAACCATCCTCCTTGCCATTTCTTATAGCACATCCACATACCATGACTTGTTTAGCTGTTTCCCATTTGAAGGACTTCTCAATTTCTAATTCTTTGCCACCACAAATGAGCTGTTATGAATAGTTTTGTATATATAGATACTTTTTCTTTCTATTTTTATTTCTTTTGGATACAGATAGTAATGGCATTGTTGTGTAAAAGAGTATGCAGAGTTTTAGAGTCCTTTGGAAATAGTTCCAAATTATACTCTAGAATGTTTGGACTAGTTCACAACTCCACCAACAGTGAATTAGAGTCCCATTTTTTCACATCTCTTCCAACATTTGCCATTTTTTCTCTCATATTAGCCAATCTAATAGGTGTGAGATGATACCTCACATTTACATTTTCTTTTTTTTTTAATTAATTTATTAGTTTAGTTTCAGTTAACAAGATTCAATTCCATAGTTCCTTGATTTTCAAATTTCCTTTACTTCCCTCCCCTCCCCTCATGACAGCATATAGTACAGTATAGGGTCTGCAAATGCATTCATATTAAACATTATTCCAATTACAAAGGCATATTGTACTAGGTGGGATGAAAGATGGTAAGGAAGAAGTAAAACCAAACAATGAGAAGAACAAGATCATTTAGTTTGCTTCCATCAGGATTCAGGCTCAGTTCTTTCTAGTTATATCTCTGGATGGCGCATTTCTCACTTTCTTGAGTCATTCGGGATTAACTTATATCACTGCATTGCTGAAAAGAGTCCAGTCTGTCATAGTTGGTCGTCACAGATATGGTATATCTGTGATTGTATACAAATTTCTTCTGATTCTACTCTTCTCGCTCAGCATCAGTTTGTATAAGTCTCTCCAGGTAATTATGAAATCCATCACCTCCTCGTTTCTTATAGCACAATAAAATTCCATTACATTCATATACCACAACTTGTTTAGCCATTCCCCAATTGATGGGCACCCCTTTAGTTTCCAATTCTTTGCAACCACAAAAAGGGCTGCTAAAAATATTTTTGTACATATGGTTCTTCCTCCCACTACTATGATCTCTTTGGGATATAACCCTAGGAGTGGTATGGCTGGGTCAAAGGGTATGAAATTATTTATAATCCTTTGGGCATAATTCCAGATTGCTCTCCAGAATGGTTGGATAAGTTCACAACCCCACCAGCAATGTATTAGCATTCCAATTTGCCCACATCCTCTCCAGCATTTGTCACTTTCTTGTTTTGTCATCTTAGCCAATCTGACTGGAGAGATGTGGTATCTCAGAGTTGTTTTGATTTGCATTTCTCTAATTAATAGTGATTTAGAGCATTTCTTCATATGCTTATAGATATCTATAAATTCTTTCTCTGAAAACTTCCTATTCATATCCTTTGACCATTTCTCAATTGGGGAATGACTTGTATTCATATAGATTTGGCTCAATTCTCTATAAATTTTAGAAATGAGTCCTTTATCAGAGACACAGGTTGTAAAAATTCTTTCCCAATTTCCCACATCCCTCTTGATCTTGGTTACATTGGCTTTGTTTGTGCAGAAGCTCTTCAATTTAATGTAATCAAAATTATCCATTTTGCATTTTATAATGCTCTCTAATTCTTGTTTGGTCCTAAAATCTTCCCCTCTCCACAGATCTGTCAAGTAAACTATTCCTTGCTTTACCAAATTGCTTACAGTATCATCCTTTACACCTAGATCATGCACCCATTTAGACTTGATTTTGGTATATGGTGTTAGATAGTGATCTATGCCCAGTTTCTGCCATACTGTATTCCAGTTTTCCCAGCAGTTTTTGTCAAATAGTGCATTCTTATCCCAAAAACTGGGGTCTTTGGGTTTATCGAACAATAGATTGCTATATTCATTAACTGCTGGGTCTCCTGCACCTAATCTATTCCATTGATCCACTACTCTACACCTCTGCCAGTACCAAGCAGTTTTGATGACTGCTGCTGTATAATACAGATTAAGATCTGGCATAGCTAGTCCATCTTCCCTAGCATTTCTTTTCATTAATTCCCTTGATATTCTAGACCGTTTGTTTTTCCAAATAAATTTTGTTATTATTTTGTCTAACTCTACAAAGTAGTTTTTGGTAAATTGATTGGTATGGCACTAAATATATAGTTTAGTTTGGGTAAAATTGTCATTTTTATTATATTAGCTCGACCCAGCCACGAGCAATTGATATTTTTCCAACTATTTAGATCTGTTTTTATTTGTGTGAGAAGTGTTTTGTAGTTTTGATCATATAGATTCTGGGTTTCTTTTGGCAAGTAGATTCCCAAATATTTTATAATGTCTACAGTGACTTTAAATGGGATTTCTCTTTCTATCTCTTGCTGTTGAGTTTTATTAGAGATGTACAGGAATGCTGAGGATTTATGTGGGTTTATTTTATATCCTGCAACTTTGCCAAATTTATTTAT
>WOXC01007421.1:0-315622 GCA_011680675.1 Gymnobelideus leadbeateri
TGATTATCTAGAATGTCTGATGTGCTCTGGAGAATTGGTATAGAAAGAGTGGCAAAAAAGAGGAGAAATAAAGCCTTTTCCTTCCTTATTAGGCAGTCCCTTGGTAGTAGTAAAAAAACTTTAGCATTGACCTATCTTGTGCCTGATGAAGAAATTTTCCCTCTTTAGTTTACTTTTAACTGCCTCTACTTTACTCCTTATTAAGAAGAATTAGATTTGGTTATAAGAGCTGTGTAAACATATTATATTCAGTGTGCTAGCAGCTCCCATCCATTCTCCTAGAAGGTACACATATATTGGATGTGTGTCTCCTGACAGGTATTATTGAAAAGCCTGCATCTTTCCTCCTTGCTGTTCCTAGGCTTTCTGTGCAATTTAATACATTCCATTATAGTTAGTCCCTGTCATCCTGAGCCACACTTCATTACTAGAGAGGCAGATGTATGTCTATACCTGATAAAGTATTTATTCATCGATCTTACCCTGTGTTTTCTTGTCTCTCTATTCTTGGTCTGTGGCTATGCTTTTACAAGGGGGTGGTGGCAGTGGTGGTGGTGAACTTCCCATTTTGGATAAGCAGTTTGTGTTAATCTTATAATAAATGTTGAAAAGTTTGTAACATATTTGCAGGTGAGTGATTGCTCATGGGCAAACTGCTAGTATGTGTCAGACCAACAAAATAAGTAGTTGATACAGAAAGATATATTACACTATCACCATGTTATTTCTTAATATTTTAAAATATCCATATTTCATTAATATAGCTACTTTTACCTACTAATGTAGATTAAAAGCCCTCTGTATTCTATTACTCAGTAGTAGACACACTCCATCATTTGAAAATATTCCAGCTTGGTAGCACTTGCCAAAACTTACACTCTACTGATCAAGTAGATCCATGCCATGATAAGACGTTGAAGTCGGACTTGAGTGAAGGAACCATGTTAGAAGAAAGTGTAAGAGGGGATCTAGGGAAATCTTTCTAAAAAGGCCTCATCTTACAGAATGTTTTGCAAATTATCTCTAGTCACTTATTTATAAACCTGCATTGGCCTGAGAATTGCATTCATCTGGAACAAACCCAGTAATATTAAAAGCCAGCTATTTGATAAATGAAGCATTTATTTTTTTTTTTTAGATAAAGCATTTATTTAGCTCTTTTAACAATATGTGTCATACTGTCCTGTCAGATCAGCCAAACCCAGACACAAATGAAAGTCTTCCTTGGAGATAGCTTTGTTTCCAGTTTATTTTAGGAAGAATATTTTTACAATTCCAAGAGTTCCAAAATTCAGAGTTGGAAGGGACCTTAGTGACCTCTTATATAAATAACCTTCATCTTAAAGAGAAGTTCCTTTACAAAATGCTTCAGAAGCCTATCCTTTGGCTGAAGAGTATTTTGTCCTCTTATCCCAATAGTGGTAGAATATTGTATACATTGTTAGATGCAGCCTCTCTACTGATGCGTATTTTTTCTAATTGTTTATGTCTCAAAGCAGTGTTCATTTGGGAGGATGAAAGGATGATTTTCCCCACAGAAATGGCCATGGTTTAAAGATAGAAGACATTAGTAAAACATATTTAAAAAGAGGAAGATTGCTGGATTTAAAGTAACGGATTCAGAGCTGGAATGTGTGTCAGAGGCCATCTGGTCTACAGTACACTCAGCAAGTGGCCCTCTATACTTTCTGTGAAAAAGCCAGCAGTGAGGAGGATTCCATCACTTCCCAAGGCAGCACATTCTACTTTTGTGTGCCCCTTGTTGAGGAATGTTAAAGGATCCCCTGAACTTATCTTCTTGATTTGCTGTATTTTCTAGAAATACTGTGCCCAGATTATTCAGGAGCACCCCTCAACTCCCCCACCAAATATAGCATAAGAGACTTTATCAAATACTGTGTTAAAATCTTTCCCTGATCTACCATTCTAATAACCTTATCAAAAAAAAGGAATAAGTTTAGTCTGGTATGACTTGTTCTTGATGTTTCTTTGTAATCACTGCTTCCTTTTCTGGATGTTAAGTTGCCATCTCTCTAATAACATATTGTAGAGTTTTCCCAGGAATAACAATCACCCCATTGTCTGTAGATTCTTCTCTTTCCTTTTTGTGGGGGAGAGGGAATGGGGAATAGAGATTTTTTTCTTCTCATTTCTCTGTTCTTTCAGAGGTCACTGGTACTTGGTCACATACCAGACAGTTCTTCTAGGACATAAGGATGCTATTCATATGGACCAGCTGACTTTAACTCATGATTGCGATATATATCCTAGTAAAAAAGTGGGCAAAGGATATGAAGAGACAGTCTAAGTGGATTAATCAGCAGAATGTAGAACTGAGAGTCTTAAAGACTAGAGTGTTAATTCTGATTCAGATACTAGTTATGTAGTCATTTAAACTGCCTTCAACCTCAGTTTTCATCTCTGTAAGGTGACTATAATAATAGCAGCTGTCATGGGATTATGGTTAGGATCAAAGTACCTGAGATAGTATATATAAAGTGCTTTCCAAACCTTGAAATGCTATATGATGTTCCCCATTATTATGGTATATAAAAATGTGCCAGATCATTAATATTGAGAGAATTACAAATTTTAAAACTGAGATTTTATTCATCCTCATGAAATTGGTAAAAATAGTAATAGAAATAGTGTTGAAAAGGCTGTAGGAATACAGGAACATTACTAATACACCATAGATGTAGTTCTGAAATATTTTACATATACAATGTAAAAACAATTTAAAATTATGCAAGAAAATTCACCAGACTTTTGACCCAGCAACTCCACTAGTGGAATGTATCCCAGAGAGTTTATAATAGGGGTCCATGTCTTTCAAAATGTTTTTCAGAACACTTTTTGCTGTAGCAGTAACAAAACAAACCCTTGAAACAAAAGGATCCCACATATACTGAAGAAATTAGGATATGTAAATATAATTACATTGTTAAACTGTTAGATCTTTGAGGAAATAAGACAAAAAGAGATTTCAGTGAGCTGATAGAATGGAATAAACAGAACTAGGAAAACAGTCTATAGAAACAGTCAATAGAATGGCTGCAGTAATATAAATGAAAGTGACAGATATGGAAAGAAATCTAACTTCTGGAAAATTATTAGGAAGCATCTTGGTAACAGAGAATATATGATGAAACACACCTTCCTCCTTTCATTTGAAATGGAGTGAGGTGGGGTTGGGAAGCTAGAGGATGTAAATTTTACATATACTGTAAGATAATGTGTCATTGATAGGTTTTGCTCTATCTTTTTGTTGTTATTGTTGTTGTTATAAGGTAGGACTCTACTGCAAAGTAATGGAGGCAACATTCCAAAATAACTGAAACAAAAGACATCAGTAAAGATTATTTCATAAATAAAACCTAAATTAGTTTCATTAGACAATACTGCTCTTTTTGCTTCCTTATCAGATTTGTTTCTCCTTGTATCCTAGGAGTTTCTTGATTAAGAACTTCCCAGGGGCAGCTAGGTGGCACAGTGAATAGAGCAACAGCCCTGGAGTCAGGAGGACCTGAGTTCAAATCTGGCCTCAGACACTTAACACATACTTGCTCTGTGACCTTGGGCAAGTCACTTAACCCCAAATTGCCTTGCCCTTCCCCCTCCAAAAAGCAAAGGAAAAAAAAAAGAACTTCCCCTTCTGGACTGACTTTTCCTATCTAGTTTTTGTCCACAATTTGCCTTTCCTCTGAACCCTTTGAAATTCATTCTAAAAAAATGCTGGGTTTGGGAGGTAAGGCCAGGATGGCAGAGAAAAGGCAGAGACTTGCCTGAGCTTTCCACAAAACCCCTCCAAACATTGTTAAATAATGCTTCAAAACAAATTTGGGAGTGGCAGAACTCATGAAAGGACTGTGTGAAATAACTTTCCAACCCACAACAACTTAGAACTAAGGTTGCAGAAAGGGGTCTGTTTCATTGAGGTGAGAGTAAAGCACATTGGAGTACAGGCCATGCCTCAGCAAATCAGCAGGCCTTGGTGGTGATGAATCAGTGGCAGTCTCTGGACCTCTCAGCCCACAGTTAATTGGTCATAAGGAGGTTATGGGGAGGGGGTCCGTTTGCTGGCACCAGGGGCAGGGCTCTGTTGCATTGCCAATACTTGGATCTACTCTGCAGGGTAAACAGCTCTCTCAAGATATTACTATCTTGGAAGACCAAAAACTTATAGGTCTCCAAAATTATCTTTGAAAAGAGATGCATAACGGGGCGGCTAGGTGGCGCAGTGAATAGAGCGCCGGCCCTGGAATCAGAAGGACCTGAGTTCAGAGCCGGCCTCCGACACTTAATCCACACAAACAAAAACCTAGCCGTGTAACCTTGGGCAAGTTACTTAACCCCAATTGCCCTAAAGGGCGGCTAGGTGGCGCAGTGAGTAAGAGCGCCGGCCTCGGAGTTTGGATGACCCGAGATCAGATCCGGCCTCAGAAAATGAGCACCCACACATAAATAATGACTAGCCGTGTAACCTTGAGCAAGTTACTTAACCCCAATTGCTTTAAAAAAAAAAAAGAGATGCACAAAAATCCTGAAGCTTGGGACACTGGAAGCAGAACCCCACTTCAGCATTAAAAATCAAGAAATAAGCTAGAAAGATGAGCAAACAACAGAAAAAAGATCCTGACTACAAAAAGTTGTTATGTTGACAGAGAAGGTCAAAACACACACTCAGAAGAAGACAACAAAGTCAAAACTGCTATATCCAAAGCCTCAAAGAAGAATATGAGTTGGTCTCAGGCCATGAAAGAACTCAAAAAGGATTTTTAAAAATCAAGGAATAGAGGAAGAGAAAAAAAGTTGGGAAGACAAATGAAAGTGATGCAAAAATATCATGGAAAAGGAGTCAACAGGTTGGTAAAGGAGGCACAAAAAATACTAACAAAAATAACTCCTTAAAAAATGGTCTAGGCCAGATGGTAAAAGAGGCACAATAATACAATAAAGAGGAGAATGATTTGAAAAGTGGAATTGGTCACATGTAAAAAATATATAGATAAATTTGCTGAAGAGAAGAACTCCTTAAAAAGCAAAGCCGGCCAAATGGAAAAAGAAGTACAAAAGCTCGCTGAAGAAAATAATGCCTTAAGGATTAGACTTACGCAAGTGGAGTTAATGACTTTGAGACATCAAGAAACAATAAAACAATGTCAAAATGAAAAAAAAATAGAAGAAAATGTGAGATATCTCATTGGAAAAAACAACTGGCCCGTAAAATAGATCTAGGAGAGAAAACATAAGAATTATTGGGTTATCTGAAAGCCATGATAGAAAAAGAGTCTAGGGGCGGCTAGGTGGCAGAGTGAATAGAGCGCTGGCCCTGGAATCAGAAGGACCTGAGTTCGGAGCCGGCCTCCGACACTTGATCCGCACAAACAAAAACCTAGCCGTGTAACCTTGGGCAAGTTACTTAACCCCAATTGCCCTAAAGGGGCGACTAGGTGGAGCAGTGAGTAAGAGCATCGGCCTCGGAGTTTGGATGACCCGAGATCAGATCCGGCCTCAGAAAATGAGCACCCACGCATAAATAATGACTAGCCGTGTAACCTTGAGCAAGTTACTTAACCCCAATTGCTTTAAAAAAAAAAAAAAGAGTCTAGGCATCACCTTTGAAGAAATTATCAGGTAAAACTGTCCTGATATTCTAGAACCAGAGGGTAAAATAGATACTGAAAGAATCCACAGATCCCCTCTTGAAAGAGATCCCAAAATGAAAACTAGGAATGTTATAGCCAAATTCCAGAACTCCCAGGTCAAGGAGAAAATATTACAAGCAGCCCAAAAGAAACAATTCAAATACTGTGGCGCCACAGTCAGAAAAACACCAAATTTAGCAGTTTCTACATCAAAGGATTAGAGGATTTGGAAGATGCTAATCCTGAGGGCAACAAAGCAAAAATTACAAGAATCACTTTCCCAGTAAAACTGAGTATAATCCTGCAGGGTAAAACATATATACATGTGTGTATGTATGCATGTGCACAAATACATGTGGGGTTACTGATAGAAGGGAAGGTGGATTGGGAGAGGTAGAAGTCAGAAGCAGAACATTTTGAGAATGGAAAGGGTAAAAAGAGAGAGAGAGTATGATAAATGGGGGAAATAGGTAGAAGGAATTATTGTGAAAAAAAAAATTTCCAGCATGTTTCTCTGGCAAAGTCCTAATTCTCAAATACATAGAGAACAGAGGCAAATACAGAAATGAGCCATCCCTCAATTGATAAATTAAAGGATTTGAACTGACAATTTTCAAAGTAATCAAGGCTATCTATAGTAATATGAAAACATGCTCTAAATCACTTTTGATTAAAGAAATGCAAATTAAAACAACTCTGAAGTACCATCCCCACACTTATCAGATTGGCTAATATGACATTAAAGGAAAATGACAAATGTTAGAAGGGATATGGGAAAATTGAGACAATAATTATCTGTTGGTGAAGTTGAATATTGATTCTACTATCCTGTAGAACAATTTGGAACTATGCCCAAATGGGCCACCTATGCCTGTAAAGCCAAGCAATATCACTACAAGTTTGTATCCCAGTGAGATAAAAAACAAAAAGGAAAAGGACCTTTATGTACAAAAATATTTATAGCAACTCTTTTTGTGGTAGCAAAGAACTGTAAGTTGAGGGGACGTCCATCAGTTGGGGAACAGCTGTGAACAAGTTGTGGTACATGATTGTGATGGAATAGTATTGATACGGAGAATGATTTCAGAAAAACCTGGAAAGACTTACATGAACTGATGCAAAGTAAAATGGGCTGAACCAGGAGAACATTATATATAGTAACAGCAATATCATATGATGATCAACTGGGAATGACTTAGCTATTCTCAGCAACACGGTGATCCAAGACAATTCTGATGGAAGGACTTTAGATGAAAAATGCTATCTGACTTCAGATAAAGATCAGATCCTTATTTAGAATCAAAGCATACTTTTTCTTTACTTTATTTCTTTCTTTCAGTTTGTTCTCTTTCACAATGTGACTAACATGAAAATATGTTTTGCATGACTATACATGTCTATCTTTATCAAATTGCTTTCTCAATGAGGAGTTAGGGAAGGCAGGGAGTTTGAACTCAAAAAATTTAAAAAACAAATGTTAAAAAAATTTTACATGTATTTGGGGAAAAATAAAACATTGTTTAAAAAAAAAAGAAAAGGGGGCGGAGCCAAGATGGCGGAGTAGAAACAGCTCATCCAAGCCATTCTGCCCCCAGATTCCCCCCAAACTATGTAAAAGGGGACTCTGAACAACTTCTGGAGCCCCAGCACCCACAGAACGGCACAGAGAAGCTAACCTCCCACTGAGGACAGCCCAGCAGCCCTTCAGGAAGGACCAACGCAGTGTTCTGGGAGCCGGCAGCACAGAGCGCGGGGAGCCGAGCTGAGCAGAGCCCAGGTCCCCGTGAGCTGAGGTTTTAGCCCCAGGGCGGCAGGAACCCCAGAACACCAGCAGCTGTGGCAACTGCAGAATTATCAACATAGACATGCCTAGGACAATGTAAGAGGTTAGTGTCCTATGGACTTTGGGACCAGTATTTGGGGAATGTGTTGGCTCCCTCCCCTGGGGGCTAGAAGCCACTGAGGAGACATGCCATTTTGTAGTTTTCAGAGGCAGTTCCAGCTCCTGGCCCTCAACTGTAGGGAGATCCAGCGATCAGTCTTGGGGGGGGTAATCGCTCTTGCTTTAACCTCCCTGGATCTGGATTGTGATCTAGGGTAGAAGTCGTGGGTGGGTTTACAGCTTGCCAGAAATGGAAGTTGCCCCTCACATGTTCGGGACAAAAATTCCTCTATCTGGCCTTAAAGCCATAGTGTGGCAACAAGCCCAAAAGTCAAGTAATTAAGTGGCAACATGCCAAGGCAAAGGAAACAGAAAAATGCAACCCTAGACTCATATTGGGGGCATAGAGTGGGAAAAGGACTGTGAGGTCAGAAGTCCTGCTGCAAAAATCCCAGGGGAGAACATGAGTGGGTTGCAGGCCATAGAGGACCTTAAGAAGGACTTTAAAAATCAAATAAGAGAAGTGGAGGAAAAATTGGAAAGAGAAATGAGAAGGATGCAGGAAAAGTATGAAATGAGGGTCAACAGCCTGACTGAGGAAAACAACACCTTAAAAAATAGACTAACTCAAATGGCAAAGGAGGCCCAAAAGGGCAATGAGGAGAAGAATGCCTTAAAAAGTCGAATTTGCCAGATGGAAAAAGAATCTCAAAAGTTCACTGAGGAGATTCATTCCTTCAGAGTTAGACTGGAGCAAATGGAAGCTAATGACTTTATGAGAAATCAAGATGCTGTTAAGCAGATCCAAACAAATGAAAGATTAGAAGGCAATGTGAAATATCTCATGGGAAAAACCACTGACCTGGAAAATAGATCCAGGAGAGACAATTTAAAAATTATTGGACTACCTGAAAGCCATGATCAAAGAAAGAACCTAGAAATCACCCTTCAAGAAATTCTCAAGGAAAACTGCCCTGATGTTTTAGATCCAGAGGGCAAAATAGAGGTTGAAAGAATCCACCGATCACCTCCTGAAAAAGATCCCAAAAAGAAAACTCCCAGAAATATTATAGCCAGGTTCCAGAATCCCCAGATCAAGGAGAAAATACTACAAGCAGCCAAGGAAGAAACAATTTCAATATTGTGGAAACACAATCAGAATAGCCCAGGACCTGGCAGCTTCTACACTGAGGGATAGAAGGGCATGGAATATGATATTCCAGAGGGCAAAAGATCTGGGAATGAACCCAAGGGTCACCTACCCAGCAAAACTGAGTATTTTGTTTCAGGGGAAAATATGGTCATTCAGTGGAATGGAGGACTTTCAAGCATTCTTGAGGAAAAAACCAGAGTTGAATAGAAAATTTGACATCCAGACACAAGAGGGAAGAGTTGCCTGAGAAGGTAGTCAGGGAAAAGAAATCCAAAGGAACTTATCAAAGTTGAACTATTTACATTCCTATATGGAAAAGCAATAACTGTGACTGATGATATCTTTCTCACTATGAAAATAATGGAAGAAGGGTGTGTGTTCATATGAATACATATGTGAATGTGTGTGTATATGGTTACAGTTATATATGGATAGAGGGCATAGGTTGAATTTTTTGGGAAGGGAGAATACTCAAGGGATGAAATTATGAGGTGAGAGGAAAGTGGCAAGAGGAGATGGGGAGAGACAGGGTAGGGTAAACCATCTCATGTAGAAGAAGCAAGGGGAAGTGGTTGCAAGGGAGGAGGAGAATAGGAAGGCAAAAAGGCAAAACCACATTCTCATTGAATTTGGTTCAGGGAGAGAATGACATACATACTAAATGGGATATCTCAACCTGCAGTAGAATAGGGGGAAGGGGGATGAGAGGAGGGATGATGGATGGGAGGGCATCCTTGGGGTGAGGGGAGGTTGGAAATACCCACTATAGAAGAGGGACAGAATCATGTAGGGAATGGACCAGGTTGGGGGTGGGATGAGTGGGAGGGAATTATAAGCAGCCTTGTACATTATATCTACTATGGTAATGTTTTGCATAGCTAGACATGTACAACATATACTGAATTACTTATCTCCCCAGAGGGAATGGGTGACAAGGGAGGAAGGAAATGGATCTGAAATTCGAGGTCTTAACATTAAATGTTTCAAATATATATATATAATACTATTATTAATACTCTTTTGCTTGTAATAGGGAGATAAGATGTGCAGGCATTGGGACACAAGATTCATCTTCCTCCAATGGAAAAGTCAAAGGGGGTATGGGAGAAGGTATGGGAGAGAGCAGATTGGAGGAAGCGATATCTTGTGGGACTGCTATTGTGGGAGGTTGGGTAGGGGAATAATAGGGGGAAAATGATTGTAACTCAAAATCTGGCGGAAATGAATGATGTAAAACAGAAGTTAATAAAGCATTTGTTTAAAAAAATTTAAAAAAAAAGAAAAACCTAGGATTCATGTTAATATATACCTGGCTTTCTTTTTCTTCTTTATCAGAAATTCTAAGAGTGACTACTCCCTTAGCACCAAGGTGCCTGTCATTTCCATTAGAAATTTCCATCAGGGGCGGCTAGGTGGCGCAGTGAGTAAGAGCGCTGGCCTCGGAGTTGGAATGACCCGGGATCAAAACCGGCCTCAGAAAATGAACACCCATACATAAATAATGACTAGCTGTGTAACCTTGAGCAAGTTACTTAACCCCAATTTCTTTAAACAAACAAACAAAACCAAGAAATTTCCATCAGTTTGCTAACTCTGTAGGTCTATATAGTTTGCACAAAACAGATTCCTTCCCCTTCCTCCCCAGCCTAAACCAGCTCAAACAAAGCAGACTCTTCTTCTTTCCTTACTAAGGAGATGTCTGTGTGCATTGTATTCATCTGTGTTCAGCATGTTAAACATAGATAAAAATAAGTGGGTAGGTAGATTTAGGTAGAGTTTTGTAGTTATTCCAGTATAATACTAACTTTTAATATTTGTGTTAAAATTTTAAGGCCCTGTATTTTTTTGTTGTAAATCAGACTCATCTTACCTTTTATAGATTGGAACAAGCAAAAGAGGCAGAATCCAAGGATGCTTTGAAAGATCTAGTTAATTTGATAACTTCTCTAACAACATATGGTGTCAGTGAACTAAAACCAGCTGGTATTACCACAGGGGCACCATTTTTATTGCCTGGATTTGCAGTTCCCCAGCCTGCAGGAAAAGGTGAGTTGATTTATTTTTATCCTGATACACTTAGAGGAATGAAAATGTAATGTCAATTATTTGTTTTCATTAGTACTCTACATATAAGACCAATTTAAAAAGTACCCAATAAAGTTTGCATATTGTATTTTATTGGTTACTTGAAATAAAAAAATAATTTAGTAGACATTATAGCTGACTTGAATGTTGTAAAGTGAGTTTATATGGAATTATACAGAATTTAAATTTAGCTGTTGGTTTTGTTATTGCTCTTTTTTTTTCTAGGGACTAACTCTGCCTGTCTCCCCCAAGCTGTAAGGGTATTGGCCACTTATAGGTCTTTGTATTTACTTGTCAATATACACTTCACCCAGGCATTCTTGTGTTGATATTACCAACGCCTAGCATGTAATAAGCACTTATGAAATATTTTTGCAATGGTATGAGAAAATACCTCTCCATATTTCTTTATCTAGATGGATTTGGGAGGGGGCTTCATGGCAGCAAAACAATGCATATGTTAGATTTTCTTTTATGATGTATTGATTGGTTTTTTTGTCTTCCTATTTTTATTTAAAAATGAAAGATATCCATAAAATTTATTTTTAATAAATTTTGGTTACAGATTTGGTTACAGGCAAAGGCAAGGAGACAGCCTATATAATATCATCTAAAGGTAATAGCAAATAGGGCAGTTTGGGTAGAATATAAAGTGTGTGAATGAAAATAATGTGCACTAAAACTAAAAAGTAGGCTGGAGACAGATGGAGCTAGTCAGCTAGATCAAAACATTACATAGGGAATAACAGCTTTTCTGGACATAAAATATAGAGTAATTAAAATTTTTTTTTCAACTCTCCCTGTAGCCTTTCCCTAGGACTTTAAACCCTGTTCTTAAGGAGATCTGATTCTGGGCTTTGTAGTTGTTCCAGCACATTTGTCACTTTATGAATAGTAGTTACTGTCTTTCATTCGTTCAACAAGTATTTCTGGACCAGGCACTGATAAGTACTGTGGATACAGTTCCCTATCAAAGCCAGTAGAGTAGTGTGGCTGGAATATATAGAGTGTTCGAAGGAGAGCAATGTGCAGTTGGCTTAACAGGGCAGGCCAGAACAGTTTGTAGAAGAAGAGTTTTGCTGTCACAGTGGAGTTTGTAATTTTTCTTAGAGGCAAGAGGCAGGAGGAAGTTGCTGGTGCTTCCTGAGCAGAGGAATGACATCATCAGTGGGCTGGGAAAGAACACTGGGAGATTCCTGTGGTTGGGATCAGACCACTTTGAGAACACCAAAAGCTTGCAGATATCACGCTTGAGCTGTCTCTGAGATCCTGGATTAATACAACACTTAATACCCCAAGAAAGCCACAGAAGGACCCAGGAAGACAAAGGTTTTTATCTAGTTGTTCTTCCCTGAAGTGTTTCAAGTGGCCCCGACTTAAAATCCAGTCATGAAATAAGGAGGAAAAAAGAGTGAACCAAAAAAGGACCTCTACCCTTTTATGGTGACAGGGACACACAAGACAAAAACCAGAAGGGGATGCCTTCAAAACATCTAAAAGCAAAGCCTCAAAGAAAAACACAGCTTGAACAAAATGTCCAAGCATAATTCCTAGAAAAGATTGGGGGGGCAGTGGGGTGGAATGAAGTTTAATGAATGAAAAGCCAGGGAGATAGATAGAATTATTTGATAGAATTTCTGTTCAATTAATACTCATATATTTAATTATATATTTATATATAATAATTATTATATAATGTACTAATATTAATAATACATTAATTCAGCTAACTAATCAATATTGATGGTCAGTGGTTTCTCTCAGTAATCAAAGACAAAATCATGAAGACAATGCCTTTGATACCTTTTGAAGAAAGGCTGTCCCTGCCTGACAGGTGAAAATCAACCTGATTGAGCTAAAAGTCTTCAGCTCCTGCTGAGATCCTGGCTTGATCATGAGACTCAGCTGCCTACAGTAGTCTGGACAGGAAATCCATCTCCACTCAAATGCCTCTGGTTGTTTTTTCCTTCATGGGCTGGGTCACCCTAGACTCAAGTAGAGGGGTGCAGGGACTTGGTCTTATTCATTCAGGGTAAGAATTCACCTAGATTAGATTCTGTTCACACTTCAAACAGAAGTTAAGGTCTCCTAGGTGGGTGTTGTCCTACCCAGGATCACGGAGCATGTACCCCTAGGATTAGGACAATCTCCTCTATCAGTCATGTTCTTCAGAAACTGGCTGACTCACTTATAGGGACTGGTCCCTGAATGAGGAGAGAAAAAACCTGGATCCTAATTTATAATGGGTTATTAATATAATGGAAAATAATTTCTCTCAAAGCTAAAAAATGAACTTACAAACCAAATAAGGAATAGAGGAAGACATGCAAAAAGAAATGAGCTATAGAAGAAAAATTTGTAAAGAAAATTGATTTCTTAGAATGAGATATACCAAACCTTATCCAAGAAGATTCTCCTTATTGTAAATTTGTATTGTTGTTGTTGTTTCGGTTGTGTTCAACTTTCTGTGACTCTGTTTGGGGTCTTTTTCACAAAGATACTAGGGTGCTTTATTATTTCCTTCTCTAGCTCGTTTACAGACGAGGAAACTGAGGTAAACAAGGTTAAGTGATTTACCCAGGGTCAAACAGCTAATAAGTATCTGAGGCTAGATTTGAACTTAGATCTTTCTAACTCTAGTGATATTATTACTAGTTCTATACTTCACAGAGAGCAAAGAACAAGGAAGAGAAGGCTTATGTTTAGCAGTATTTATGGCAGCTTTTTTTTGTGGTAGCAAAAAACTGGAAACAGGAACAGGAAATTCCCATTATTGGGCAATGGCTGAACAAGGGGGATGTCTCCCCCATGCATATAAAGATTTACCCTGGAAGACAGGTTGGATGAGAACAATTTGTTGTAACAGCCATAAAAGCAGCTACAGCGTATAAATGTGATTGAATTCTAATGTGTAGAAAGAAATGATGGAGCAGATAGTTTCAGAGAAACCTAAGAAGACTTGTATGAATTGATGTAAAGTGAGCAGAACATGAGAAAGCTTGTAAAGTAACAACAATATTGTAAAGATAAACAACTGGAAGAATTAGGAACTCTGATCAACATCATGACCAGCCATGTTTGGAGAGGACTCAACCTTGGAACATGTTACCTACCTCCTGATAGAAAAGTGATCGACTCAGAGTGCTGATTGGGACAGATTTAGACTATAAGTTCATTGAGGGCAGGGATTGTCTTATGCTTCTTTTTTTACCCCTAGCACTTAGTATGGTGCCTGGCACATAGTAAGTGCTCAATTTTTTGTGTCTACCTATTCAGATATGGCCAATGGGTAGATTTATTTAGCTTGACCATGTGTGTTTTTAACAAGAGTTTTGTTTTTCTTCCTTTCTTGGTGATGATGGAGAGGTGAGAAGATGAGATGTTTTACCCTCTTCTTCCCCCTCCTAAGAACCCTCTCACTCATTCATTCCTCTCTCACAGAAGCTCTTCTCCTTGCCAAAGCAAACCCCTCTACATGCACCCTTGATCCCATTCCCTCTCATCTTTTTCAGCAGATTGTCCCCTCTATTATCACCACTCTCTCACCTTCATGATTTCCTTATTTGCTGGCTCATTCTTTTCCTTTACTGTTTTGCTTGCTGATGTCATCTTCCATTGGTTCAATTAGCATCACTATACAGATGATTCCCAGTATAAGATATACATATATTCTGGATATTCTGTATATCCAACCATAGTCTCTCTCCTGAGTGATAGCTAAGTATCTCTTATTGCCTTTTGAATATCACATAGACATCTCTAACTCAACCAGCACAAAACAGAATTTGTTGCCTTTTCCCCCAACCTTCTTTCAATTTTTTCTTTTACTGTCAAAGAAGCCATCATTTTCCCTGTCACTCAGACCTAGAACCTTAGTTTCATCCCTGACTTTTCAGAAGCATTTATCCCTCATAGCCAAGACTTAGTTTCTATTGCCACTTCTTACAATTTCTACTTTCACAAAGTTTACCTTATTGATTCCCATACCCTGGTATGGGATCCCATTACCCTATGCCTAGACCGTACTTCAGTATCCTTCTGGTTGGTCTTTCTCCATCAGGTCTCTGTCCACTCCATTCCACCTGACAAAATAATTTTCCTAAAGAAATGATCTAATCATATCAAAGTTTCCCCATCCCTTTAACTCAGTAAACTACAGTGTTTCCATATTATATCAAAGATCGGATATAAAGTGCTCTGCTATCCTTATGCCTAAAACACATTCTTCCTTCACTTCTGCCTGCTGAATTTCCTGACTTCTTTGAACACTTGGCCCAAGTCCTGCTTTCTACAGGTTGTCTTCTTCCCTTGTCCCACCCCTTCTATTAGAGATTATCTGCCATTTACATAATATATACCTTATATCTGCATAGTTATTTGCATGTTAGCTCCCCTATTTGAATGCCAGTTCCTTTAGGGTAAGAACTATATTTGAACTTCTCTTAGTATCTCTAGTGATTAGCACAGTACTTTGGATATAATAAGTACTTAATAAATTCTTGTTGACTGCAGAGTTGCTGTCAACAAGAGTTGTAAAGCTCTAGCTTTATAAGTCCCTTGATATATCTATATTCCTTTTATTACTGTTTCTGTACTTATAGAAAAGAAATATTTATATTTTGTCTAGAAAGCTTCCTTCTTTTCACACAACAAACACTTTATTGCATGTTAAATGCTAGGCTCTGAGCTCAGTGCTAGAGATACAAAGATAGAAGAGGAAGCATTCCTGTCTTTAAGAAGCTGATATTCTATTGGGCATAGAAAATTTGTACCCAAATAAGCAAATCCAAAATATATGCAAAATGTGAAGGAATTGGGGAAGGGTGAGCATAAATTTCCTCTCCTGTCATGATAGATTTCCTCTTGGAGGGGATACTTGAGATGAGCATTGAGGGGTGTTAGGGATTGTAAGAGGCTCAACTGAGGTGAGAATGCATATCAGGAATTGGAATTGCTTAACCAAAGCCCCAGAGACAGGGTAGAAAATGCCATTTTGAAAAGGATCTAGTAAGCTTGACTGTGGGAAATGGGGAATAATGTATAAAAAGCAGCAAAGTTAGATGAGAGGTATATTGTGAAGGGTTTTAACTAACAGGTAGATAAGTACTACTTTAATCTGAGAGACAAGAGGGAGCCATCCACTGGAGTTTCTTTAGCAATAGGATCACGTGATGGTCTAGGTCCTAGACCATAGACCTAGACTCTAGGAACATCACTTTAGGCAATGTGTGGAGGATGGATTAGAGAGGAGGGAGCCTGGAGGTAGGGAAACCAGTTCGTCTTCAAATTTGTAGGCTATTATAAGTCCTATAAGACATGAAAAGAAGCTGAACTAGGGTTATGGTTGAGTGGTGAGAAGGGGACAGATCCAAGTAATAATATGGATTTAATATCTATAATACTTATCAACTATATCAACTGATCACATATGAGGGATGAGGGAGAGTGAAGAGTGGAAAAAGGGCAATGGCTATGAAACTGGTTGATTGGAAATATGGTGGTGCTCTTAATAGAACTAGACTATTTAGAAAGAGGTGAGGCATTGGGGAAAAACATGAGTTCTTATTTTCAGCATGTTGCTTTTAAGATGCTTACAGGACATATAGGTGATAATGTCCAATAGGCAGCTGATGTTATGGAATTTAAGCTCTGGAGGAAAACTAGACCTGGATATTGTAAAGGCATGCATGAGCAGCTTTCCAGAAGACTGCCAATGTGAACAGCTTTCAAGGTTCTGGTTACACAGTATAGTGCACTCTCTATTTATTCAATAACAAACCAAGACAAAATATTCACAGAAAACAAAGTGCAGCATTCAGAATGTTTTAACTTCACAACTTATCACTAAAATGGCCACATAGTTTTCACCAAAGTGGTCACATTGTTTTAAGCAAAAGATAATATTCATTTAGTAAGTCCTTCATTTAGTGAATCCTTAATTCAATCATGCTTAAGGAGGTAAGCCTCCTTAATTGACACAAAGTGTAAAGGTCAAAGTCCTCCACCCATGAGGTGCAAATAAGTTAAAATATCATCAGTCACTACTAAGTACCCTCTTTAAGGGATAGTGGAAAGTACAAAGGCCAACCACCCATAGGTCACAAGTAAGTTAAAATCTCATCTATCAGCATTAAATACCTAAGGAGAGGTCTTTTCATCTTGACTTGAGATAGGCTTTCAACTTCCATGGTTTCTCTTTCGTGGTCCCTCTTCCATGGTCCCAGCTCCTGCCTGAATCTAACCTACTGCCACCTGAGTTCAAAGGCAGACAGCTCCCAGTTCCTTGTCCAGCTCTCCATGCAGTTCCTGTTTCATATTGAAGCTCACAATGTCTAGTCCACCTCAAGTCCTTCACAGTTTCTGTTCCTGGGAAGACAATGCTTAACCAAGCCACAATAACATTCATGCACATTGCCGGCATCCTCATCAATTCACTTTCTACCTGTGAAATCAACATAGACCCAAAACAGACAGACAGAGTACTGGCACCACAGTCATGCTTCCTCAGTCTTCAGCAGATCCAGCTTGCCCTTGGAAGTCTTTGGCAGCTCCCAGAAGAAGTTAATGGCTCCTCAGCCTGGTTCTCAGAAGTACTCAGCAGAAATTCCCAGAAGAAAGGTCTCAGCAGAAGCTCCAGCTGGCTCTCAGAAGAGACTCTGCCACCATAAGCTCTGTTCTCAAAATCAAAATCACTTTCTGCAGTCTGGGCCTCTCCAGCCTCCATGCTGCTTGCTCCAAGAAGTTCTGATTCTCCAGCTTGTGCTTTTCTTTATATATGGTATTAGCTGCTCCCTTTTTCAGTCTCTTCCTGTTACATCAGGAAGTTCATCCCACTGTGGGTTTCACAGGTTCTGGGTCTTAATACTTGACACAATTGTGAGCTTGGAACTAAGTGCTAAGTACCTGTTAGCTTGCCAATATGAGCAGATCTTCAAATTCCGTCACTATTACAGATATGTAGATGTGAGGGGTGCATAAAGCTAAATATTGAGCCATGAGAACCAATGAGATCATTGAAGTAGTATGTGGAGAAAGGGTAGGACCCAGGACTGAGCTTGAAATAAGAGTTAAGGATGGTCCAACAACTGGGATTAAAGTGATCAAAATGGTAGGGCAAAAATGGGAGATAATATTACTATGTCACAATGAGGAGAGCATATCCAGGTGGAGACAGTAGTTAACAGTGTCAAAAATAAGGTCAAGATGAATGAGAACTGAGAAGAATCCACTGGCAATTAAGAAACCATTATATCAGAAGGAAGCAGTTTTAGTTGAGTTGAGGAGTGAATTCTAGGTATGAACGAGACATCTCTCGAAACTATCAATGTCTAAGTCTTTAATTATTAAATTACTTTTATATTTACCAGTTTGTACTTAGAACTGATACAAAGAAAAATCTCCATTTGGAATGATTTCCTTTTTTATTTAAAGGTAATAGCAGCTTCCATAGCCCCTATTATTGAATATAGATATTATTACAGCACCTATTAAAAAGGAAAGTGTCTTGAAGAATTCATCAATTCATTGTGATGGTAGAAGGAGTGAAGCAATCAAAGAGAATGAATAATGACCATTTCTTGAAGAAAAAAGATTGAAAAGAGATAATTTTACTTTGTTTATTTAGCTGTCATCCTATGAAAGATTTCGATCAAAGGAGAGTCTATGAGAGAAATGCAAGAATAGGTGAGAGAAGGGAGAGAGTGAGAGAAGCAAAAAGCTTAGGAGAAAAGAGGTTTCTCTAATTTATGAAGTGGGATGAAGACACAGAATTAATTGGTTAATTGAATGAGAGAGATGGTATGTTTCTGTAACCTTGAGGAAATAGAAGAACAAAGTTCTTTATTTCCCTAGAACCTGCCTAGAGGATTAATAAGGAAATGAACCAATAGCAGTTAGAAAAATATAAGGAGTGCTGTGGTTGTCATCTAGTACAATATAGCCTACCTTCCCACCCTGCCTATGGTACTTATGAAGCCTTGTTCCCCTAAATCCCTATACATTAGGGATAGTTTTTGGAATTTTTGCCTGTGCTTTTTCTTTTTTTCCCTTGATATTTTCTTTCATTATCAACTTGTAATTCACAGAGTAATAGGTAATGACATTAATTTACCTATTTTATTTGATGCATATTAATTGCATAGAATTATGGCTTCATTATATCATCTTATTTATTATTTTACTAAATATGACTCATGTAATAACTACTTAAGATGTAGGCTGATATGTTCAATAAGTATTATGAAATTATGGGTATTGAAATATACCATGGCCTCTGAATATTAGGAATAGGTCTTCATTGCAAAAATAAGATAACTATAAAATCTTTTTAAAAAGCTGAAGAGTTGGAGAAACATAAAGTGATATTTAATAGGTTGAGACCAGGAGAAAGTGCTTAGTCAATATTTTGTTAGTTATGAAACCCAGCCCAGCTGAGTCACTCAGCTGTGATGGTAGAGGATATTACTTGGAAAATGATCTTTAAATCACCCTCTGAGGAGTAAAGGTTAGTTAAAAATTTTGAAAATGTCCTGTGAAGAGGTTTGTCACTTATAGAAATTGTGAGGTATGATTAAGTCAAAAGATGCTGCTGCACAATGGTCATGTCGAGTACAAATTTTTTTTTTATGCTAAAAAATATTATATAGGCCCAGGTTAGGATTTTTTTCCCCTGTACTCTTAGGAAAGAATCAGTATAAGTTTGGATGGAGTATTGTACCAAAATTATAAAAGACTAGCAATTGTCTGAGCTAGACAAAATGTGTAATTTAGTAGAAAGAGCCGTTTTCACATTTGTGAGATTTCTGAGGTCGTTGGTCTCTCCCCCGAGTGACTGCTGCAGGGACAGAACTGGCCCCAGATCAATGACAGACTCTTTGCTCAGGCTTGGTAGAGTGCCAAACAGACTGCTTCCTTTTTCTGCCCTCCCCATACACATCTTTTCTCCATTCTCTCTTTTCCTCCATTCTTAAGCAGAGTTCTTTTGTGGAGTCAAGTGCTGCTGAACTGGGCAGTTTGTGATGCTTTAATGGCCTCAGCAAACTTTTGGTTTGGGGGCCTCCTCAGCACTGGGAAGAGAAATGTCTGTGTGTTGAATTGAGTTCTTTTGCAAGCCCATGGGTTGGTTTGTGGAGTCTTGATGCTACAGGGTGTGGAAAGGGGTATACTGAGTGAGCACGTTAGAGATTGTTGTGTTAATTCATTAGGTTTTGAGTTCTTAGTGGTTTGAGTTCTTAGTGTCTGAAACTGGGGAGACAGATGAAATTTCTTCGACTCTTGTACATGATTTGTATTTTATAGAAGTTGGGTAATTGTTAAGATCAGAGAAAGTGTTTATTCTTCCATCTTATTGATCATGTGACCTGGTAGAATACAATTTTCAGAAGAAGTATTTATTGTTAACATAAATAATCCTTAATTTAAAAAAAATTCTAAGTACCTAAGTACCTAAGGGCAATGTGTCAGGAACTAAAACTGACTTTTGTCATTCTTTGAAATGTCAAAATTATTTTGATAGAAGAAATAAATATTATTTATTGTTTTTCACAGGTCACAGTGTGAGAAATATTCAAGCATTTGCTGTCCTCCAGAATGCATTTTTAAAAGCAAAAACAAGCTATCTCCCCCAAATCATCCTTGACGCCATCACAAATATCTACATAGCTGACAACGCAAACTATTTTATCTTGGAGTCGCAACACACGTTGTCCCAGTTTGCAGAGAAGATTTCTAAGCTTCCAGAAGTGCAGACCAAGTACTTTGAGATGCTAGAGTTTGTCGTTTTCAGTTTAAATTATATCCCTTGTAAAGAGCTTATCAGTGTCAGCATTCTCTTAAAATCCAGCTCTTCTTACCAATGTAGCATCATTGCCACAAAAACTCTCCTTAAGTTCACACGACATGACTACATATTTAAAGATGTGTTCAGGGAGGTGGGCCTTCTGGAGGTGATGGTAAATCTCTTGCATAAATATGCTGCCTTCTTGAAAGATCCTCAGACTCTGAATGAGCAAGGTAAAGTAGAATATTTTCTATGTTCTCATTTCTTGATTGACAAGTACAGGTCCAAGCAACAGGTTGTGTGAGTTGGGGACAGAAGTTCCCTTCCTTTGACTTGAATGACTTAATAGCATTGCTAAATTATAACAGTCTTGAGGGAAATTTCCAAGGAGCTACTTGCTTTTCTATTTGCTCCCTTATGAAGCTGTATAAAAATGGCTTAGGAAGTATGAGATTATATAAATGTAAGGATAAAAAAAATATAGTTCTTCTATATTTAAGGTTGACGTCCTTAACTTATTACTATTATTATTTTAGGTTTTGGTATATAAACCTGAATCTGTTTATAGTTGTGTATGATTGGAGTAACCTATCAAAATGTGCACTTATTTCTGTTCATTACTAATTTCTCTTTCACCTTTTTGGGCATGATAATTTATTCAGCTTTTCATATTTTTATTTTTTCTGGAAACAGCATTTAATGTGTTTCAGGAAATACCCCTATTATGCCTCTCTATCCACATTTAGGTCTACTTGTGCAGAATTTTGACTCTGAGCCTACTTTGAGTCATATTTTAATATTTAGTTCTTAAGTTTTTTAGAGAGGTTTTTATTAATGGCATATTAGCAGTAATAATGATTATATTTAAAAGTAGTCAGTAATTACACTGTAAATAGAAATGCCCAAACCAAAATTTAGGGAGAGTGAGGTGAATTTATCCAAATTAAATGATCAAACCTTTTTTTTTTTTTTTAAGGGGATTCCAAAAACAATAGCTCTGTGGAAGATCAGAAGCAACTGGCTTTGCTGGTTATGGAGACCTTGACAATTCTACTCCAGGGATCAAACACAAATGCAGGTAATTAGGAAACTGTTATTAGGATGCTTTGGGATCTTTAGCTCTGATGATTTTATTCTCTTGAATCTTAAAGAGTGATTATTGTAAGTTAATGGTACTGTTCTCTATCATCAAAACTTGATAATTTGCATGTTTAGAATTATTGCAGTAATAAAAAATTTATTCTCATCAAAATACTGCTACTAAAGAATACAGTGTGTGATTGTTCCATATGAAATATGACTCTTCTTTTTTATTTTTGGCTTACATTTAGGATTTAACAGACAAGCCATTATTTCATTTCTCAAATATTTGTTATGTCATTTAATGTGTTTATTGATGATCTAATGAAAAATTCATGCTATTTTTATGGATACAATCACTGCAGTATCCTTTAATCCTTCCATTATCCAATTTCCATTTCACTTTTTGACCACCATTAGCATTTGCATTTACTTTCTCCATCCTTCATCCTTTCACTCCTTTCTTTTTTTTTAAAGCTTTTTGGAGGGCATTTGGGATTAAGTAACTTGCCCAAGGTCACATGGCTAGGTTTTTGTTTCTGTGTGTTAAGTGTCTGAGGCCGGATCCAAACTAGGTCCTTGTGACTCCAGGGCCAGCGCTCTATTCACTGCGCCACCTAGCCACCCCCTTTCACTCCTTTCTTGATATCTTTTTTCTTCTCATACAGTCCTTAAGTTGAAGGTTTGTTCTTCAGTTCATATTTCTTTGCTTAGCCAATGGTATTAGAAGTCATAACAAAGCCTGTTTTGCCACCACCCAAGTGGGTTCTGAATCAGAAGGCTGAGCATTGACATTTCAATTTGCTTTTTACTTCTTGACCATTTTTTCTCACATTTCAGTCTTAGGCACCATGGCCTTTCCAGGATGAAGGGCGTCTATTTCTGTTGTCTGTTTGTCATGAACTTCCTGGATCTGATGGTTACAGTGCTATTCATAGTGGTGGCTAGCTCCCCTTTGTACGATCTTAGCTTTCAAATAAGCCAGATTAACTATTTAAAAGTATTTGTTGTCTTTTGGAAAACATTCAGTAGTGAATATTGCGTAAAGAGTCGTTATTTTTACTTCTTTTTCTTGTTGTCTTTTATTTATCTTCTAACATTTTGTTATCTTCTAACATTTTGTTATTCAATTTCATTAAACCTTTATCAGCACTTATTATATGCCAGGCACTATCTATCCTAAGCAATGAAGAGACAAAAAACAATTCCTGCCCTCAGATAACTTACAGTCTAATCAGGGAGACAGCATGCAAATATTACCTGGTGATTAAGAGGGATTGTTTTCTGAGAGCATATTGCCTTTTTGTCATCAGTTTTTGTTGTTGTTTTAAAGACTGGACTTGCCTAGCTTACCCTAGCTGGGAGTGCATGGCAGCCTTGAGCTGCTCAGTTCCCAACCTGAGCTTCTTAGATGACCCCTTTCTCCCCTACCCCTGCTACTCAAACCTACTCTTCCCCCCCCGACCACCGCACACTTAGGATGCTTCATTGGCATTGTCCACTGCAGGTCAAAACTCCCAAGCTCAAGAGCTCCCCCAAACCTCAGCTTCCTGGTTGTTGGAATTATTAAGCAAGTAGCACCATGTCCAGCTTGTCTTTTTTTACATCAGAGAGCCAGCCTCAGAGCTGGGAAACCTAGGCTCTCCTCCTTCCTCTGAGCCACATTGGTTCAGGTATGTCTACCTGGCAGGTCATGCCTGCCAATGCTCTAGGACAGTCTACGGGGCTCACTGAATACCATAATCTTTGAGACAAGGAGTTACCTCCTCAAGGAGTTCTTATAGCAGTTTAATCAAGGCCCAATCCCTATAAACATTCCTACCACAGACTCCTAGATGAAGCAGAAAGGCATCTCAGACGTCATTCAGGCCAATAGACAACATGTTTTCATTGTTCTTTGTCAACAGCTATGCTAATTTCAGTTTTTCTTACCTTGACATAGATGGTTACTTCCTGTAGAGAGACATAGACACACATTTATGTGCAAGCTCAAGCACACATATATGCCATTGGTTTTTCCCATGAAGAGCAGTTTCCCTTCTTTTGATTCTAATTACTTAGAATTTTCAGAAACAATCCAAGAGCAGACTAACGTGGAAGACTGTGCATCAACAGAGGCGAGCAAGCCTAACTCTTGACACACCTTTTCCAACAAAGACTGAAAAATAGCACCAGGCCCAACAATAATCGGGAAACATAACGAGATATAGTGATTTCTTCAACACCAGAAGGGCCAACAAGTCATTTGAGACCCAAGGGCAATAAGAAGAGTGCTCAGCTGAGAAGCCAGCACCAGCTCAAGCAAACAAGATGGAAGGAAATGAGAGATTGGACATGGACACTGGCAGCCAGCAGAGCATTTTTATCCAGAGCCAGAAATAGAGAAAGACACTCACAAATTAGGCTCAGAGTTGTTGGAGACTCACATGTAGAACTTGGACATGACAAGATACGACAGTGGCCAATGTAGAGGTGCTCAGTATCAGACGTCTCATACCCAGTGCCTATGAAATCCTTGGCACTCTGTGCTGTAATGCTGTAGTGGCCCTTTAAGATCCAGGGCTTTGAAGCTCAAGGGTCCTGAGAGGTTCTTGCAAGAACCCAAATGATCCCGAGTGGAACCAAATAATCCTGACTACTGCCTCAAAAGTACATTGGGGGGAGAACCTCATACTGATACAAAGCCCTAATTCAGGAATTAAGGTCGGAGAGGTGAGTAAATGGAAGAAGACACCAGCTACTGTAAAGAATCATAATAGATCCAGAGAAAACCCAAAATCCAAACTAGAAGGAAAGGGTAACTCCTAAGAACTATAAATAGAGACTCAAAGAAAAAGTATTTTTCTGTAGGACTATATGAATATTTCTAAGATATGAAGCAAGATATCATGAATGAGATAAAATTCTAGAGGAATTATTAAAAGGAAAATAAACAACTTAGAACAGAAAGTGGCAAACCTTAGCCAAGTAATGAACTGCCTGAAAAATAGAATTGACCAAACAGAAATCTGTATCTTCATGAGGCAGCAAAAAAAAAAAAAATTTAGGACAAAATAAAAAGATTTTAAAACATGTAAAGTATCTGTTTTCAAAAATAACTGACCTATAAAATAGATCAAAGAGAGATATTTTTAAAATCATTGGATTCAGTAAAAACTATGATTTTTAAAGAATTCTTTATTTTAAGAAATCATAAATGAAACCTGCCCAGATCTGTTAGAAGCAGAGGGAAGAGTAAAAATATAGAGTTCAGTGCTCATTTTTTGAAAGAAAACCCCCAAAGGAAAAGTCCAGGGAATGTCATAGCTAAAATTCAGAGCTTCCTCTGAAAAAAAGCTAGGATACAAAAATTCATGTACTAAGAAATCTATCAGGAAGGCACATCTGATGGCTTCAACTATGAAACAGGAGGTCTTGAAACAAAGTTACTCCAAAAAGGCAAAGGGTGTGGGTGTAGAGGCAAGAAAAACTGATACTGCCAAATTTATAAGGAAAAGAAGGACCTTTAATGGAACAGAGAAAAGAACTTTTAAACTTTTCCAGTGACAAGACCAGAGCTGAAAAGAAACTTTGAAAATGAAAACACAAAACTCTGGAAGTGTGTGTGTGCACCTGCATTAGAAGGGGCTGCATACTGTTAAAAGGCTAACATTCTAATAAGGGTAGAAAAAAAGACTACTTCCCCTTCAGAACCTTTATGTTTTCCTAAGTATTTATAAGTGGGGGGGAGCTTATTTAAAAAAAAAAAAAAAGAGAGACACAGGAAATGAATTGGTTCTGCTTTGTGTGTTTTAAGAAGGGAAAGAAAAGAGTGATAAAAGGAATACATAATTGTTGAAAAAAAAAAGAATTTGCTCTTTTTTATAATTGGGGTGTGCCATAAAAAAAAAAACTCTACAAACATGGATAGAGTTTAAGAGAGCAGGCCTTAGATGACCCTCACTCTTATTTGAATTGTAAAAGTAGAGTTGTATACACTTATTCCTTCCACATCGTGGCGGGGGTGATAAGCAGTACCCCTGTGATCTGGAAAATCTACCTAAAATTTTTTGGTCTTCCCTTTATATGAAAGAAGTCTGAATTATTATGGTACTAAAAGATAAAATATGTTGATATTATATAATACTGCACATATATTTTATGCATTTCTGAGTCTCTAAACTTTTTTTGTGTCATCTGTGACTTTCGCAAAACTTTCCTTAAATTCCCACTTGATTTTCTTATGCCGACCCACAATAAAACAAAAGCATGAGGGGGGCAGTCATGTGGAAGGGATAACTGTACATTCACACACATAGAGACACACACAGAGTTTGGGGGGTATGAGGATAATCCCAGGGAGGACATATGTGCATGCCATGGAAAAGGAACTTCTTTACCCTAATGGGGGATTAAAAAGAATACAAACAACAACAACAACAAATCAAAGAACTAGAACCTGAAACGTGAGGTTTAAGCAGGAAATGGCCATATAAACAGTAGAGTATAAAGCTAATGGAATATCGTTATATTAAGAAACCATGAAAGCCACAGTGTCAGGGAATCCTAGGAAATAGAAATGGATGCAAGGTTAAGGGGAGGAGACCCCAGAAAGCAATAGGTGCAGAGACAAGAACATTTTAAAGAAAAACATCTTTAAGGATCTGATGAAACAGCTATCAGCGTGGTCTCCGGGATGTTCTTCGAGATGAGATATATTCTCCTATTCCCTCATGCCCTTGGAAAAAGAAACGAGAAACAGACCTCATCACAGATATGTGCCTTCTCATTCTGCACTCGGAGTTGAGCAGCACGTTTTTTATGGATTCACAGTGAGGAGAGACATGCTTTTTGGACATGGCCTTAGCAAGGATTTGTTTTAACATTATTTATTACAAGAATTCATTTTGCTTTTACTAAATATTTTTTTTTTTTACTCTCTGGCTTTCTTTTTTTTTTTATAAACAAATGCTTTATTAACTTCTGTTTTACATCATTCATTTCTGCCAGATTTTGAGTTACAATCATTTTCCCCCCATTATTCCCCTACCCAACCTCCCAGAATAGTAGTCCCACAAGATATCGCTTCCTCCAATCTGCTCTCTCCCATACCTTCTCCCATACCCCCATCGACTTTTCCATTAGAGGAAGGTGAATCTTTGTGTCCCAATGCCTGCACATCTTATCTCCCTATTACAAGCAAAAGAGTATTAATAATAGTATTTATATATGTTTGAAACATTTAATGTTAAGACCTCGAATTTCAGATCCATTTCCTTCCTCCCTTGTCACCCATTCCCTCTTGGGAGATAAGTAATTCAGTATATGTTGTACATGTCTAGCTATGCAAAACATTATCATAGTAGATATATTGTACAAGGCTGCTTATAATTCCCTCCCACTCATCCCACCCCCCACCTGGTCCATTCCCTACATGATCCTGTCCCTCTTCTATAGTGGGTACTTCCAACCTCCCCTCACCCCAAGGATGCCCTCCCATCCATCATCCCTCCTCTCATCCCCCTTCCCCTATCCTGCTGCAGGTTGAGATATCCCATTTAGTATGTATGTCATTTTCTCCCTGAACCAAATTCAATGTGAATGTGGTTTTGCCTTTTTAGCCTTCCTTATTCTCCCCCTCCTTTGCAACCACTTCCCCTTGCTTCTTCTACATGGGATAGTTTACCCTACCCTGTCTCTCCCCATCTCCTCTTGCCACTTTCCTCTCTCACCTCATAATTTCATCCCTTGAGTATTCTCCCTTCCCAACAAATTCAACCTATGCCCTCTATCCATATATAACTGTAACCATATACACACACATTCACATATGTATTCATATGACCACACACCCTTCTTCCATTATTTTCATAGTGAGAAAGATATCATCAGTCACAGTTGTTGCTTTTCCATATAGGAATGTAAATAGTTCAACTTTGATAAGTTCCTTTGGATTTCTTTTCCCTGATTACCTTCTCAGGCATCTCTTCCCTCTTGTGTCTGGATGTCAAATTTTCTATTCAATTCTGGTTTTTTCCTCAAGAATGCTTGAAAGTCCTCCATTCCACTGAATGACCATATTTTCCCCTGAAACAAAATACTCAGTTTTGCTGGGTAGGTGACCCTTGGGTTCATTCCCAGTTCTCTTGCCCTCTGGAATATCATATTCCATGCCCTTCGATCCCTCAGTGTAGAAGCTGCCAGGTCCTGGGCTATTCTGATTGTGTTTCCACAATATTGAAATTGTTTCTTCCTGGCCGCTTGTAGTATTTTCTCCTTGATCTGGGGATTCTGGAACCTGGCTATAATATTTCTGGGAGTTTTCTTTTTGGGATCTTTTTCAGGAGGTGATCGGTGGATTCTTTCAACCTCTATTTTGCCCTCTGGATCTAAAACATCAGGGCAGTTTTCCTTGAGAATTTCTTGAAGGGTGATTTCTAGGTTCTTTCCTTGATCATGGCTTTCAGGTAGTCCAATAATTTTTAAATTGTCTCTCCTGGATCTATTCTCCAGGTCAGTGGTTTTTCCCATGAGATATTTCACATTGCCTTCTAATCTTTCGTTTGTTTGGATCTGCTTAACAGCATCTTGATTTCTCATAAAGTCACTAGCTTCCATTTGCTCCAGTCTAACTCTGAAGGAATGAATCTCCTCAGTGAACTTTTGAGATTCTTTTTCCCATCTGGCAAATTCGACTTTTTAAGGCATTCTTCTCCTCATTGCCCTTTTGGGCCTCCTTTGCCATTTGAGCTAGTCTATTTTTTTAGGTGTTGTTTTCCTCAGTCAGGCTGTTGACCCTCATTTCATACTTTTCCTGCATCCTTCTCATTTCTCTTTCTAATTTTTCCTCCACTTCTCTTATTTGATTTTTAAAGTCCTTCTTAAGGTCCTCTATGGCCTGCAGCCCTCTCATGTTTTCCCCTGGGGCTTTTGGAGCAGGACTTCTGACCTCACAGTCCTTTTCCCGCTCTATGCCCCCAAAATAGGAGTCTAGGGCTGCATTTTTCTGTTTCCTTTGCCTTGGCATGTTGCCACTTAATTGCTTGACTTTTGGGCTTGTTGCCACACTATGGCTTTAAGGCCAGATAGAGGAATTTTCGTCCCGAACGTGTGGGGGGCAACTTCCGTTTCTGGCAAGCTGTAAACCCACCCACAGCTTCCACCCTAGATCACAATCCAGATCCAGGGAGGTTAAAGCAAGAGCGATTACCCCCCAAGACTGATTGCTGGATCTCCCCACGATTTGTAGGCTGGGAGCCAGAGCTGCGTCTGAAAACTACAAAATGGCGTGTCTCCTCAGCGGCTTCTAGCCCCCAGGGGAGGGAGCTGACAGATTCCCCAAATACAGGCCCCAAAGTCCATAGGACACTAACCTCTTACTTTGTCCTAGGCATGTCTATGTTGATAATTCTGGAATCGCCACAGCTCCTGGTGTTCTGGGGTTCCTCCAGCTGGCTGCTGGCCCTGCCGCCCTGGGGCTAAAGCCTCGGCTCACGCGGACCTGGGCTCGGCTCGGCTCTGCTCCTGCGCTCTGCGCTCTGCACGCTGCCGGCTCCCAGACCGCTGCGCTGGTCCTTCCTGCAGGGCTGCTGGGCTGTCCTCAGCGGGAGGTTAGCTTCTCTGTGTCGTTCTGTGGGTGCTGGGGCTCCAGAAGTTGTTCACAGTCCTTTTTTACATAGTTTGTGGGGAATCTGGGGGCAGAGAGGCTTGGAAGAGCTGTTTCTACTCTGCCATCTTGGCTCCGCCCCCTTACTAAATATTTTTAATTCAGAGGTGAGAGTCATGGGGGAAGGGGGTGATTAGTGATGATGATACCAGAAAAAGAAGAAAAAGGAAGACTGAAACATTTTTAAAAGTGCAACAGAAAATAGAAGAAAGTCAAGGAGACACAAACAGGTTAACAAGCTCTAACATTTAATTTATTATTAGTTTTTTTTTTTAAAGAAATCTTTAGTTTCTTATACAGTCTTCTCCTTTTGCTCTGTTTTCTGTGTGGGCCCATGCCCCCTGCCTTCTTCTTCCTTTTTTTTTCTTTTTTTGGTATTTATTAAATTCATGACAACAACGACAGAATCCACTCATGAGTTGTGCTTGTAAACTCATTTATTCCTGGAATAATTATTCTTCTTAAAGTATTAGGTTTCTTTCTCTTCTCTTTCCTTCTGTTGTGTCTTTTGGATTTATAGGAAAAGGGCAAATCAATATAAAGTTAAATATAAGATAATTGAGCAAGTTAAAACTTAGTTCAGAGCCAAAAGTTGTCATTGACAATTAAGCATCTACTGTGTGCCAAGCACTGTGCCGAAGAAACAAAGAAAGGGTAGCACACTAATGGGGAAGATGGCTGACACAAATAACTAAGTACAGACAAGATATGTACAAGATAAATTGGAAATAATCAAGAGAGGGAAGGCACTAACAATAAGGAGGACCAGGATAGCTTCTTCCTAAAGGTGGAATTTGAACTGAAATTTAAGAGGAAGCAAGAAAATGAATCCAGTGCTGGATATGTTGGTTGAAGATGTCTATGGGGTCATCCACTTTGAGAGGTCCATTAGGCATTTGGAAATGTGACTGGAGGTCAGATAAAGAGAAATGTGAATCATCTGGCAAAATGATCAGTACCCTCTTATATATGACTGAATGTTTTTGAAATGTGTATTCAGCCTTGCCTTTATCTGGGCTAAATACTGACTAAGCTAATAGCCTATCATTAAGGATACTCTCCTATAATCATTTTAAAACATCATTGTAGTTTTCCTTTAAATCCTTCCTAAGTTGTGCATCTGTAATTACAGAGATCAGAATTGCTCATAACCCTTTAGTAAAAAGGAATGCAGGTACGAAAAAGCTATATTTGGTATTTCAGCTTTATCATTCCGTTGCCATGTCACCTTCATAAATAAATTCATGATCTTTTTTGCTTTTAAAACTGATTGTTTTCAATGTATGTAAAATGTATTGGACTAACAGCTCTTTTTTGCAGGGTAATCAGGTACATGTAATTCCCCTTCTAGACTTTCATGTTCTTTGAATTTTCTTTTTCTTCCTTGGCAAAATTTCTGAATTTACTTAAAATTTTGTTTTGCAAATAATATCATTATTTAGAGAATCATAGAGTTTTAGAAGAACTGAATGGGACTCCTTTTTAAAGGCATTTGGAATTGTTTCATACATGTGTGACAAAAATAAGTAGGAACTTTCCTCATTATTTCTAGAAGCTTCTCAAAATGTATTAAATGAAGTACCATTGCAAATCACTACCTTTTAAATTGTATCACTTCTCTAGCCCTAACATTTAGTTGGGTTGTAAATATGTGATGAATAATTCAGACATAATTAGATTAATATTATCTAGCATCATAAATTTAAAGTATATTTTATGCTGAATCTTCTTATATTTCCCATTTATATGAAGAAAAATCTGTTAATATATCTACAGAAAGATTGACCTTGGCTTCTTTCTTTTCAATAAGTCTTCTAGTTGTTATGGTAATACTTCAGGGAAAAGTTCCATAGCAGAGAACCAGGATAAGAAAACAAAATCTTAAAATAACCAGATTTCATTTTCCAGACTTGTTCCCTTCTTGGTGTTACCTTCTATAGTAATAGGGAAGGTAGAAGGGGTTTGGCTTTAAAGAAAGATAACAAGGTCCATTTTGGAAATAATGAGTTTAAGATGTCTGAAAAGTAGTTTGAGGTGCAAAGTTAGAAATCAGCAGAGAGGTTGGGATAGGATAGGTAGATTTAAGAATCATCAGCATATAAATGGTCATTAAATCTATGGGAGCTGATGAGATCACCAAATAAAATAATATAGAAGTAGAAGAGAACAGGGCCCTTAGGGACACCTAGAAGAGGGCATGATCTGGATGAGGATCCAGCAAAGGAAACTGAGGAGGAGTGGTCAGAGAAGTAGGAGGAAAGCCAGAGGAGGTGACCCAAAAACCTAGAGAGAAGAGAATATTCAGTAGGAGAGAGTGGTCAACAGTGTCGAAGCTTCAGAGGGGTCAAGGAGAATGAGGATTGAGAAAACGCCATTAGATTTGGTAACTAAGGGATCATTGGTCACTGAAGAGCAGTTTCAGTGGAATGATGAGGTCAGAAGCCAGGTTCTAGGAAGTTAAGAAGAAAGGGAGAGGAGAGAAAGTTGAAGCATTTATTGTAATTGGTATCTAGCTCCAAAGGGCAGGTGAAATACAGGACAATAGTGTGATGGAAGGATCTCGTGAGGGTTTTTTCAGAATGGGGGGACATGGTCATATTTGTAAGCAGTAGGTAAGGAGCCAGTAGAGAGGGAGGGATTGGAAATAGGTGATGGAGTATGGATGACAGTAGGAGCAATCTGTTGGAGGAAATGGGATGGAATGGGATCACTTGAAGAAGCAGAAGAGCTAGCCTTGGTGAGGAGGATTTTGGAGTCAGAGGACCTGGTTTAGGATTCTCTTCTCTATGTCTTGGGACAAACCATTCACCCACTCAGAATCTCTAGCTTCTTTATTTGTAAAAGTAAAGTATTTTAATTCAGTGATTTCTGAGGACCCTTTTAGCCTGAAATTTGTAATCTTAATATATATTTGTATTTTAAAAATTGAATGCTCAAGAAAAATTGGGTAAGTATAATTTAAAAAAACCAACCCAGTTTTAACAAATACTTTTAACCCCCATTCTTCTGATCGTTAAGCAGTTATTAAATATTTATTACATACTCTGTTCTGTTCTAGGAAAGACAGAATGTTGGGACAGGTAATTGAAGTATTAAAAATATACAGTTGTCATTTTAAAATAGGATAATTTCTTCAGGGAAGATCATGAGATAGTAGAAGAAGAACTAGATTAACGTAATTGCTTGAGCACATCGCCTTCTATTTGTGAAATGTTACACATAGATAGAAGAATATTCCTCCTTTCTCACTTTCAAATCAGGATATTTAAATACTCTGGGCAAGTTAGTTTTTTGGTTTTTTTTTTCAGGGGGGAAGGCAGGGCAATTGGAGTTAAGTGACTTACCCCAGATCACACAGCTAGTAAGTGTTAAGTGTCTGAGGGTGTATTTGAACTCAAGGTGCTCCTGACTCCAGGGCTGGTGCTCTATTCACTGTGCCACCTAGCTGCCCCAGCAAGTTGGTTTTTGTTAAGCAAAAATATTTGTTGCCACTTTACATGACTTACGCTTTTGTGCAAGGTGTCTTCCTCTTAATATTAATATTACATTAACAACAATATTACCAAAAAAACCCAATAATATTACCTTTATATACCTTGCGAGTTCAGCCATTCCTCAGTCAATGAGCACCCTCTGTTATCAGAAAATGAACCTGTGGAGGGGCTGCTAATTGGGGAGTGCCTGAAATAATAAAGCAATGAAAGCATTGCAGTATTATTGTACTGCAAGAAATTGTCAAAGGGACAGTTTCAGAGAAATCTGGGAAGAAAAATAGGAATTGACAGAGTGAAGTGAACTGAAGAGGGAGAAAATTATCTATGTTTTTCAAGGCAGTCATGAAGCCTTTCTCAATAATCTTCTTTTACCAGTTTTTAGTTTTTCTTAGGAATTCATCTTATTTATCTCTAGAAATGTTTTGTTTTTTCCCTCTGGCTTGGCCCTGGTATGTTTCATATTGGAGGATAAGGACTGATTTCTGTAGTGGTCTTAATGTATGTTGAACAAATCCGTCCCTGAACTGACATTTTGAGGAAACGTGACACACATATTATTTGTAACCACCTATTTTTTGTAACTATTATTTGTAACCAACCTCCTTTTCCTGGTTCTTTTCAGTTAGTCTCCTTGCTTGTTTGTTATTATTTCTATTTTTTCCTAAGAATAGAACATCCCCTCTAGGGTGACACCCGCCAACACAGACTAGCTATCTTGGGTTGGCTCAAGTTCCTGGGGTGTGAGTGGCCCCCCTTCAGAGCTGTGTGGCAGATGGCAGGGATTGGGAAGGTGAGGAAGAAGGTTCCCAGGTCTCTTCCACAAGTCATTCGCACTCTGGGATGACTGAAATTCCTTTAGGGCTTAGCTATGTAAAGCCTCCCCCGCCAAAAACAAACAAAAAAACAAAACCATGTAGCTAATTAGCTCAGTCTGTTATCTTGTTGCCTTAACTGTCAGAGAAGTGTTTATTCAGGGATCAGGACAGGATATTTTTTTTACCATCTTAACATCTTATTTTAATGGACACCTTGTAATGATATTCTGTGACTACTGTTTCCTGAGGTAGTAGCTTCCTCCCTCACGATAACAAACCATCATTCATCTTCCAGTGGTTTGTAGGTGTTTTTGCTTCCCTGGTCACATTTTGAAAGTCATTCCATTTGAATCTGGTTCATTATTATTGTTATTACTACTAAAAATGATAATGATGCTCATGATTTTTATATTATACCATATATTCCCAGGTTTCTACTAAAAGTATTTGTTAATAATTTGGATTCTGTTTCGTGGACTTCTGATCATGTGATTCATCGCCTAGAATCCTTGGAAGGCTGAGGAAAAAAGTTTTGTCTGTGCTAGTAATGTACAGTCAACTTGAAAAAGGAATTATTACAGTAATCGGAAGTCATCCTGGTTTTAAACCAGAATTCAATTTAAAATTTAAGTCTGAACTTCTTTACCAAAGGGGAACCACAGTTTCATTTGAAATATTTGAGGAAATTCTAAACTGCCCTGTTTTTGTGTGTTTTTCATCTCTTTCTTGAAGGGGTCTTTCGGGAATTTGGAGGTGCCCGGTGTGCCCACAATATCGTCAAGTATCCTCAGTGCAGGCAGCATGCCCTGACGATCATCCAACAGCTGGTGCTGTCTCCCAGTGGGGACGATGATATGGGCACTCTCTTAGGGTTGATGCATTCAGCTCCGCCCACTGAATTACAGCTGAAGACTGACATTTTAAGGGTGAGTTTGGAAAGCCTTGTCTTTATTCTTTTGCTACAAATGTCTCTGATTCTTTTTAGTTAAGTTTTTTTTTTTGCCTTCAGGAGTGGGCTGAGATTAACTTTTCTTTTTTTTTTTTTTTGTTTTTTTTTGGAGGGCAGTTGAGGTTAAGTGACTTGCCCAAGGTCACACGGCTAGTTTTTATGTTAAGTGTCTGAGGCTGGATTTGCACTCAGGTCCTCCTGACTCCAGGGCTGGTACCCTACTCACTGTGCCACCTAGCTGCCCCTGAGATTAACTTTTCAGATTATAGTGAAGGCCATTGTGTAAAATCCCATGGTTCTAAAGGACCAACTTTGCAATATGTAGCTGTGGGAACTGAACTCCATCACTCAGTGGGAGACATTCCTCCCTAGATAATTACACCATTCAATAGTATGTCCCAGTGGAGTCAGTTTAGGGTTTGTTGAGAGAAGGGTTATGCCCTCTGACTTAGGATGGTGCTGACCTCGACTTTAGGGGCTTGCCTTTTATGTATTGACTTTGTTTACTTTCTCCTTATGATTTTGTAAGTTGGGCTGCTATTGACTTCTCTCTTTTTCATCTATCACTTTGTCAAAGTCTGCCCCCCTTTCTCTGGGCCTTTCATATTCACCATTTGTGATAGTGTAGTAATGTTCCCTCGCATTGCCAAAACCCTCTCGTCCATGCTCTGATTGTTAGTCACTAATTTGTTTTCCAACTTTTAGTTATCACAAACAGTGCTACTCTGAACATTTCTATTTATGTGGACTTTCCCTCCTATATAACCTTCTTAGGGTGTAGTCTTAAAATTTGACTCTTTAGGTCAAGTGGCATGCATGATTTATGAATTTTCTTTGCATAATTCCAAAATAATTGAAGGAGTTTACATCTGCAGGACAGTGAATTACTGCCACTGTTGTCGTGATGTTCCTGTAACAACATTCCCAAACATTGTGTGTAACACTTCTTAGCCCTGGTTGGGAGAAACAGATTACAGAGGAGGAGAATGACTATCTCTTTTTCCTTCTATAAAAATAAAGACACAATGTTGTTGAATTTTTAAATGTCAAACTGAAATTGTTATCTTAAAAGAGCCACCCATTACTTCCTTTTGTTTCTTTCAGTTAAATTCTCATCTATTGTGATATAAAGTTTACCCTTATTTTGACTTATTATAGTCTACCTTCAAACTTGAATAGAACAGAGAAAAATAACAACTTTGAAAGATAATGTTAATTTAAAATAAAAATATCAAACTTTATATAACATGTTTAAAGTTTTAGAAACTGTTTTACATGTATTTTCTCCAGCAACCTTGTAAGGCATAGATGCTATTATTATTCCCCCCGCTTTTTTTAACAGCTTAGGAAACTGAGGCTGAGAGTGAATAAATTACTTGGTCAGGGTCTTACATTTCCTAATTTTCTGTCACCGAATCTCACTGTAGGTAGTCCTGGCTCCAAGTTTAGTACTTTGTACCTCCAGCAAGAAAAATTCGATTGGATTCATTCCTAGAAAAGTGAACAAGTCCAAATTAGTATCAACATTTAGTAATGTTTGCAAATTTGAAGTAATTTACTAGCAGCAATTTAAGCAGCAAAGGGGAAAAGATGGTTCTGAAAAGGTTAAAGAAGCCACTTGTTCCATCCACATTTGTGGTTGGGAAACAAAGTGGTCTCAACATGTAGCCTGGGGGCATTTTGATTTCCAGAGGTCATGGTGTTGTCCATTTAGAGTTCCAACAGCTACTGGCTGAAGGTCACACAGGAATGTAGTGTCAGGGGCAGGACTGAACCTGAGCCCTCTCTACCCAGTCCAGCCTTCTTCCCACTCTTGTTAAAAGCACTAGAAGAAGGCCTCCAGCACACTGGGAGAGTCCTCTGGAGGCCAGGAAGCCACAGGAAGTCTTGGATTCTGTGGGCCTGATCATGCTGATATCAGAGGTCCATCAAAGTAACATCAGAGAACAGACAAACCCAGGTTCCATGTGGTGGCAGTTGGTAGTTCTATGCAGTTTTGTTCTTCTCCCCTCACTTAGGTGTGGGCTGTAGGAAGGGGCAGCAATGTTGGGGCTGGCATTTAGATCCCTTTTCCAAGCTGCAGTGTGAACTCAGGAAGAACTTGTTCTCAGTGCCACTGGGTAATTTTAAAAGGTGTTAGTAGCAGCAAATGTGGTGCAGCAGATACTGCAACTTTCTTTAAATGTACTTCTCTGATATGAGGGATGTGGCTCCTTTCCCCCTCCCTTACAAAGGAAGGACATTTCTTTGAAATTATTTTTTAGATATTTAATAAATAATCGATGGGGGGCGGCTAGGTGGCGCAGTGAGTAGCGTGCCAGCCCTGGAGTCAGAAGGACCTGAGTTCGGATTTGGCCTCAGACACTTAACTCACACAAACAAAAACCTAGCTGTGTGACCTTGGGCAAGTTACTTAACCCCATTGCCCTCCAAAAAGCAAATAAACAAACAAACAAATAAATAATCAAATCAATAAACAAATTGCTGTTTGAAGCTTGTTTCTCAAAGCTTTTGCCAGCAGAATGTACTGTGGCATGGTGGATCCTTTGATGTTGGAGATGTTGCTATCATGGCCTAAGTAAAGTCTGTGGGGTTGTCTGTCAGACAAGCTTAGCTGAATTTATGAGTCTTAACTTTAGCAGGTTGAGCAAGAAGTGATTTTGTTTTTCCCCTTTGGTCACAATGATTCATAGAGACCATTTCCTAAGGTATTAATTAGGAAGGATGTGATCCATGCTGGTGGAGGAAATAACCACAGCAATGATATCCCAGGTCTTTGAAGCTTTGAGGTGAGTGATAGTGTAGGGTGAGGGAAAGAGAGACAGCAAAGATAGCAGCTCAAACAGATTCCAGTTATTTCATTATTTTAAAGATACTTAACATTATATTATTATTATATTAACATTATATATTATATATTCAGGCAATATTAATAAATACATTCATTGTGCCAGAATGAATGCAATGTGTTGCAATTACATTTTACCTGTTTTTAAAAAAAATTAACCACAATATTTGATATCTGTAGATGTGCATATTGGGTCACCTATAAATTTTGAGTATAGTCATCATAAAGTTCCTCATTTTCTACTTTCCCCCAAATCTTCCTTTCTTTCTGACTTTCCTGTCACAGTCCAAACCCCACTTTCGCAGGTTCAGGGTCTTCATGTCATCCTTGATTTTATTCCTCTTTGACACTCACCCTAAATATCCTAGTCCAGGCCCTCATCACCTCATGTTAGATTGCTGCTCTCTTATCCTTTACTCTGCTCTAGGCATAGGACAGCCCAGCAACACAGGCCACTCCAGCACCTTGTCTTTCCATTGGCTGTCTCCTGTGCCATCACTGTTTTTCTTTACCTCTGCCTGCTGGCTTCATTCAAGACTCAGATCAAATTCCACCTTCTGTAGGGGGCCTTTCCTGGTTCCCCTACCTTCCCATGGCTTATTCTCTCTTCTGATTTTTTTTTTTTTGGAGGGGGGGAAGGCAAGGCAATTTAGGTTAAGTGACTTTCTCAAGGTCACGTAGCTGGTTAAATGTCAAGTGTCGGAAGCCAAATTTGAACTCAAATCTTCCTGACTCTAGGGCTCCTTCTATTTATAATGTATATATTTTGGATGTGTGTAGTTATTTGCATATTGTCTTCCCCCATTAGAAAATGAGTTCTTTGAAACTAGGAACCTTGTTTTTGCATTTATTCTATCTCCAGCTCAAGTACTTAATAAATATGTGCTGACTGACTTTTTCCTACTCCTTATCTCCCCAATCAACCCCTAGTCTTCTTTTTTATTGGTACTTATTTATTTAATTTTTTTTTAAACAAATGCTTTATTAACTTCTGTTTTACATCATTCATTTCCGCCAGATTTTGAGTTAAAATCATTTTCCCCCCATTATTCCCCTACCCAATCTCCCAGAATATTAGTCCCACAAGATATAGCTTCCTCCAATCTGCTCTCTCCCATACCTTCTCCCATACCCCCATCGACTTTTCCATTAGAGGAAGGTGAATCTTTGTGTCCCAATGCCTGCACATCTTATCTCCCTATTACAAGCAAAAGAGTATTAATAATAGTATTATATATATTTGAAACATTTAATGTTACGACCTCGAATTTCAGATCCATTTCCTTCCTCCCTTGTCACCCATTCCCTCTGGGGAGATAAGTAATTCAGTATATGTTTGTACATGTCTAGCTATGCAAAACATTATCATAGTAGATATATTGTACAAGGCTGCTTATAATTCCCTCCCACTCATCCCACCCCCCACCTGGTCCATTCCCTACATGATCCTGTCCCTCTTCTATAGTGGGTACTTCCAACCTCCCCTCACCCCAAGGATGCCCTCCCATCCATCATCCCTCCTCTCATCCCCTTCCCCCTATCCTGCTGCAGGTTGAGATATCCCATTTAGTATGTATGTCATTTTCTCCCTGAACCAAATTCAATGTGAATGTGGTTTTGCCTTTTTAGCCTTCCTTATTCTCCCCCTCCTTTGCAGCCACTTCCCCTTGCTTCTTCTACATGGGATAGTTTACCCTACCCTGTCTCTCCCCATCTCCTCTTGCCACTTTCCTCTCTCACCTCATAATTTCATCCCTTGAGTATTCTCCCTTCCCAACAAATTCAACCTATGCCCTCTATCCATATATAACTGTAACCATATACACACACATTCACATATGTATTCATATGACCACACCCCCTTCTTCCATTATTTTCATAGTGAGAAAGATCTCATCAGTCCCAGTTATTGCTTTTCCATAAATAGTTCAACTTTGATAAGTTCCTTTGGATTTCTTTTCCCTGATTATCTTCTCAGGCATCTCTTCCTTCTTGTGTCTGGATGTCAAATTTTCTATTCAATTCTGGTTTTTTCCTCAAGAATGCTTGAAAGTCCTCTATTCCACTGAATGACCATATTTTCCCCTGAAACAAAATACTCAGTTTTGCTGGGTAGGTGACCCTTGGGTTCATTCCCAGTTCTTTTGCCCTCTGGAATATCATATTCCATGCCCTTCTATCCCTCAGTGTAGAAGCTGCCAGGTCCTGGGCTATTCTGATTGTGTTTCCACAATATTGAAATTGTTTCTTCTTGGCTGCTTGTAGTATTTTCTCCTTGATCTGGGGATTCTGGAACCTGGCTATAATATTCCTGGGAGTTTTCTTTTTGGGATCTTTTTCAGGAGGTGATCGGTGGATTCTTTCAACCTCTATTTTGCCCTCTGGATCTAAAACATCAGGGCAGTTTTCCTTGAGAATTTCTTGAAGGGTGATTTCTAGGTTCTTTCCTTGATCATGGCTTTCAGGTAGTCCAATAATTTTTAAATTGTCTCTCCTGGATCTATTTTCCAGGTCAGTGGTTTTTCCCATGAGATATTTCACCTTGCCTTCTAATCTTTCGTTTGTTTGGATCTGCTTAACAGCATCTTGATTTCTCATAAAGTCACTAGCTTCCATTTGCTCCAGTCTAACTCTGAAGGAATGAATCTCCTCAGTGAACTTTTGAGATTCTTTTTCCATCTGGCAAATTTGACTTTTTAAGGCATTCTTCTCCTCATTGCCCTTTTGGGCCTCCTTTACCATTTGAGCTAGTCTATTTTTTAATGTGTTGTTTTCCTCAATCAGGCTGTTGACCCTCATTTCATACTTTTCCTGCATCCTTCTCATTTCTCTTTCTAATTTTTCCTCCACTTCTCTTATTTGATTTTTTTTTTTAAGCAATTGGGATTAAGTAACTTGCTCAAGGTTACATGGCTAGTCATTATTTATGTGTGGGTGCTCATTTTCTGAGGCCGGATTTGATCTTGGGTCATCCCAACTCCGAGGCCGGCGCTCTTACTCACTGCGCCACCTAGCCGCCCCTCTTATTTGATTTTTAAAGTCCTTCTTAAGGTCCTCTATGGCCTGCAACCCTCTCATGTTTTCCCCTGGGGCTTTTGGAGCAGGACTTCTGACCTCACAGTCCTTTTCCCGCTCTATGCCCCCAAAATAGGAGTCTAGGGTTGCATTTTTCTGTTTCCTTTGCCTTGGCATGTTGCCACTTAATTGCTTGACTTTTGGGCTTGTTGCCACACTATGGCTTTAAGGCCAGATAGAGGAATTTTCGTCCTGAATGTGTGGGGGGCAACTTCCGTTTCTGGCAAGCTGTAAACCCACCCACAGCTTCCACCCTAGATCACAATCCAGATCCAGGGAGGTTAAAGCAAGAGCGATTACCCCCCAAGACTGATTGCTGGATCTCCCCACGATTTGTAGGCTGGGAGCCGGAGCTACCTCTGAAAACTACAAAATGGCATGTCTCCTCAGTGGCTTCTAGCCCCCAGGGGAGGGAGCTGACGCATTCCCCAAATACAGGTCCCAAAATCCATAGGACACTAACCTCTTACTTTGTCCTAGGCATGTCTATGTTGATAATTCTGGAGTCGCCACAGCTCCTGGTGTTCTGGGGTTCCTCCAGCTGGCTGCTGGCCCTGCTGCCCTGGGGCTAAAACCTCAGGTCACGCGGACCTGGGCTAGGCTCAGCTCGGCTCCTGCGCTCTGCGCGCTGCCAGGTCCCAGACCGCTGCTCTGGTCCTTCCTGCAGGGCTGCTGGGCTGTCCTCAGCAGGAGGTTAGCTTCTCTGTGTCGTTCTGTGGGTGATGGGGCTCCAGAAGTTGTTCAGAGTCCCCTTTTACATAGTTTGGGGGGAATCTGAGGGCAGAGAGGCTTGGACGAGCTGTTTCTACTCCGCCATCTTGGCTCCGCCCCCTATTGGTACTTATTTAGTATTTTATTTTCCTCAGCTACATGTAAAAACAATTTTTAACATTTGTTTTTAAAACTTTGAGTTCCAAAATACTCTCCCTTCCTCCTGTGATGTTAATGGGATTTAAGATCTTCCCCAGTCCATTATTAAGCCTCAGGTGGAGCCCATTAAGGGAAGCTTTCTTAGGGGAGGCTTGCTTGTAGGAAGGCTTTCACACCTTTTGCTAATTTCTAATTAGGCACTGAGTCACAAGGGTGTTGTGATGCCTTCTGACTCTCAGAAGTGTGTATGTGTATATATATATATATATATATATATACTTGGAGTTGGTAGTTTGCTTTGGCAGCTCACTTATAAGAAGGATCTTGTGGTTCCGTAGTTGAGATTTTAAGTGGCCCCATATTCAGAGCTCCCCAACTCCTCAGATGTTAAGGCTCTCTCAATCCAAGTATGGATGTAAAGTATATAGTTGATTAAGGCAGTCAGAACTCTGTTGGTCTTTGTTTCTCTGCTTGTATTTTCTCTGAAGTTCAGGGTGCTGACTTTTCTGCTGAACTAGTGAGTGTAATTTGAAAAGATTGCTGACCCCTTAAACAGCTATCTTTCCTAGTAAAGTAGATCTAAGAACCTGTGCTAGCAGCCATCCTGGGGGTACCAGTGTAGTTGCTGCTGTACCTCCCTCCCTACCCCACCTTATTGGGAAGGCAAGCAATTCGATGTAGGTTATATATTTGTAGTCATGCAGAATATACCCATAACAATCATGTTGTGGAAGAAGACATAGACAAAAAAACACCTGGAGAAAAATACAGTAAATAAATAAAAGTATGCTTCAATCTGTATTCAGATATGATCAGTTCTTTCTCTGGGGATGAATGGCATTTTTCATCATAAGTCCTTTAGAGTTGTCTTGGATCATTGTATTACTGAGAATAGCTAAGTCATTCCCAGCTGATCATCACACAATATTGCTGTCACTTTATACACAGGACATTTCACTTTGCACCAGCTCATGTAAAGTCTTTCCAGGTTTTTCTGAGAGCATCCTGCTCATCATTTCTTTTTTTTTTTTTAAACAAATGCTTTATTAACTTCTGGTTTACATAATTCATTTCCACCAAATTTTGAGTTACAATTTTTCCCCCATTTTTTCCCTACCCACCACCCCAGAATAGCAGTCCCACTAGATATCCCCTCATCCAATCTGCTGTCTCCCATATCTTCTCCCATACCCCCTTCGACTTTGCCATTAGGGCAAGGTGAATCTCTGAGCCCCAATGCCTGGACATCTTATGAAACATTTACTTTTAAAACTTCGATTTTCAGATCCATTCCCTTCTTCCCTTGTCACCCACTCCCTCTGAGAAGATAAGCAATTCAGTATGTGTTGTACATGTATAGCTATGCAAAACATTACCATAGTAGATATATTGTAAAAGACTGCTTATATTTCCCTCCCACCCATCTCACTTCCCACCTTGTCCATTCCCTACTTTGATCCTGTCCCTCTTTGATAGTGGGTACTTCCAACCTCCCCTCCCCCCAGAATGCCCTCCCCTCCATCCTCCCCCCTCTCATCCCCCTTTCCCCTACTCAGGAGAGTGAGTGAGGGTAAGATATTCCATTTAGTATGTATGTGATTCTCTCCTTGAGCCAACTTCAGTGAGAATATGGTTTTGCCTTTTTGCCTTCCTGTTCTTCCCCTCCCCTGCAACTACTTCCCCTTGCCTCTTCTACATGAGATAGTTTACCCTACCCTGTCTCTGCCCATCTCCTCTTGCCACTTTCCTCTCTCACCTCTTAACTTCACCCCTTAAGAATCATCCCTTCTTGGGGCGGCTCAGTGGCACAGCGAGCAGAGCGTCGGCCCTGGAGTCAAAAGGACCCCAGCCTGGATCTGGCCCCAGACACTCAAGGCACACACAAACAAACACCCAGCTGTGGGACCCTGGGCAAGCCACCCAACCCCAATTGCCCTCCAAAAGGCAAAAAAAAGAAGAGGAATTATCCCTTCCCATCAAATTCAACCTGTGCCCTCTATCCATGTATACCTGTAAACATATGCCCATATACCCTTCAATTATTTTCATAATGAGAAAGGTTTCATAAGACGCAGTTATTTTTTTTCCATGTAGGAATGTAAATAGTTCAACTTTGATAAGTTCCTTTTGATTTCTTTTCCTTGATTATCTTCTCAAGCATCTCTTACTTCTTGTGTCTGAATGTCAATTTTTTTATTCAACTCTGGTTTTTTCCTCAAGAATGCTTGAAAGTCCTCTATTCCACTGAATGACCGTATTTTCCCCTGAAACAAAATACTCAGTTTTGCTGGGTAGGTGACACTTGGCTTCAATCCCAGATCTTTTGCCCTCTGGAATATCATATTCCATGCCCTTCTATCCCTCAGTGTAGAAGCTGCCAGGTCCTGGGCTATTCTGATTGTGTTTCCACAGTATTGAAATTGTTTATTCCTGGATGCTTGTAGTATTTTTTCCTTGATCTGGGAGTTCTGGAACTTGGCTATAATATTCCTAGGAGTTTTCTTTTTGGGATCTTTTTCAGGAGGTGATCAGTGGATTCTTTCAACCTCTATTTCCTCCTCTGGGTCTAACACATCAGGGCAATTTTCCTTGAGAATTTTTTGCAGGGTGATTTCTAGGTTCTTTCTTTGATCATGGCTTTCAGGTAGTGCAATAATTTTTAAATTATCTCTCCTGGATCTGTTTTCCAGGTTAGTGGTTTTTCCCATGAGATATTTCACATTGCCTTGTATTCTTTCATTTATTTGGATCTGTTTAACAGCATCTTGATTTCTCATAAAGTCACTAGCTTCCATTTGCTCCAGTCTAACTCTTAGGGAATGAATCTCCTCATTGAGCTTTTGAGATTCTTTTCCCATCTGGCAAATTTGTCGTTTTAAGGCATTCTTCTCCTCATTGCCTTTCTGAGCCTCTTTTGCCATTTGAATTAGTCTATTTTTTAAGGTGTTATTTTCCTCAGTCAGGCTGTTGACTGTCATTTCATACTTTTCTTGCATATTTATCATTTCTCTTCCCAATTTTTCCCCCACTACTCTTATCTGCTTCTTAAGGTCTTCTGTGGCCTGTAGCCAGCTTGTATTTTCATTTGGGGCTTTTGGTGCAGGACATCTGACCTCACAGTCCTTCTCCATGCTTTGATCCTCTTTGCCCCTGAAATAGGAGTCCAATATTGAAATTTTCTGTTTATTTTGTTTCTTTTGCCTAGGCATGTTGCCACTTAATTACTTGATTTTGGGGCTTGTTGCCACAGTATGACTCTGCCACCAGACAGGGGAGCTTCCGTCCCAGTTGTGGGGTCTTCACAACTTCTGCTGGTGGGGTGGCCTCTTTAAAGCCTCCACCCGCTCTGGCAAATTGGATACCCACCCCAAATTTCCCCCCCAGACCACAATCCAGATCCAGGCAGTTTAAAGTAAGAGTGATTAACCCCCAGACTGATTGCTGGATCTCCCTACAGATTGCAGACCAGGAGCTAGAGCCGCCACTGAAACTGCAAAACGGGTTCTGTGCAGCGTTTCTTCAGCGTTTCTTTTCGCCCCCAAGGGAGGAAGCCGACGTGTTCCCCAAATACTGGTCCCAAAGTCCATAGGGCACTGACCTCTCACTTTGTCCTAGGCATATCTGTGGTGATAGTTCTGGAATCGCCATAGTTGCTAGTATTCTGGGGTCCCTCCAGCCGCCTGCTGTCACGGCCATCGTGGGGCTAAAACCGCAGCTCAGGCGGACCTGGGCTCGGCTCCCAGCGTGCTGTGCTACCTGCTCTCAGAGTGCTGAGCTGGCCGCTCCCTGCAGGGCTGCTGAGGTGTCCTCAGCAGGAGGTTAACTTCTCTGTGTCATTCTGTGGGTCCTAGGGCTCCAGAAGTTGCTTAGAGTCCCCTTCCACATTGGAAGTTTTGTGTGGCAGAGCACCTTGGAGGTGCTGTTTCTACTCCGCCATCTTGGCTCCGCCCCCTGCTCATCATATAGCACAGTAGCATTCCATCATAATCACAGAGCACAACTTATTCCTCCATTCCCCAGTTGATAGGCATCCCCTTGATTTCCAGTTCTTTGCCACCACAAAAAGAGCCACTATAAATATTTTTGTATATATAGGTCCTTTTCCTTTTTGTTTTTTATTTCTTTAGGGATACAGACCTGGTAGTTCAACCCCTATTCTTAACTTCACTTTTTATATTAGTAGTACTATCTGTCTCCTAATCTCTCAGGCTAGAGATTGCCACTTAACATTTGTTTTCTCCTTCTCCTTTATTTGAAGCATTCAGCTATTTGCTATGTTATACAAATTCTACCTACAATATCTGCCTTGAATCTCTCTTCTCCGCATTTCTACTGCCACATCTTCATTCAAATCCTCATAATAGCATTCTTTCGATAATAACATTACTCTCAATTCCTGTCCTTGTCTAAATTCTCTCTCCTTTCAGTTCATCCTGCACACTTGCTGGATTTTTCTTGTCTTATAGAAGCTTCTTCTGCTACAAATATTCAGTAGTTTCTAATTTAGTCTATCTTCTTGCATTCACGTTTCTCAGCTAGACATTCACAGTCTTCCATAATACACTTAACCCCTGTTTTCAATTTTATGCCCTTTTAGGCACATACATGTATCCTTCACTATAGCCAAAAGCATGTTTTTGGTGTGCTATTCTCCAAGTAAAATGCCATGCCTGTCTGCATCTGCCTTTTCTCATATTCTTCTGTTCTTACTCCCACTGCCATCTATGAAAATGTGGTGCCTTTTCCCAGGATCATCTCAGGGACCTTTCTGAAACCCATAAACCATATGTAAGTTCTTTATCCTCTAGACCTCTTGTACACTTGTGTGTGTGTGTCTATTTTTTTTTTACTTGAACTAATAGACTGCTTTTCTATTTGCTTACTTGTCTTACATAGTATTGAACTTGGAATCAGAGAGACCTGAGTTCATGTCCCACCAAAAATTTATCTGACTGTGTAAAATCATGTAATCTCTCACGTCCTGTTTCCTCATCAGTGCAATGGTGCTAATAATTTCTGTAGCACTTACCTCATAAGATTGTTGGGAGAATTCAGTGGACTACTATGTAAAGTGTTTTGCACACCTTAAAGTGCTCTCTGCATATGCTTAAGTTCTTATTGTCTGACCAGATAGTTCCTTGAATACAAGGAATTGTTTCCTCTTTAAATCACTGTGGAGTTTGTTGATGTTCGTTGGATTTGTCGCCCCTAGAAGGGACATGCCTCCTTTTCACTTCTCTTTTTCATGGTGGTGTTTTTGTGTTTTTGTAGGCCCTCCTCTCAGTTCTACGAGAGAGTCACCGCACAAGAACAGTTTTCAGGAAAGTCGGAGGCTTTGTCTATATTACGTCTTTGCTTGTTGCCATGGAAAGATCCTTGAGCTGTCCACCCAAGAATGGCTGGGAAAAAGTGAATCCCAATCAAGTCTTTGAACTTCTCCACACTGTCTTCTGCACATTGACTGCTGCAATGCGCTATGAACCAGCTAACTCTCATTTCTTCAAAACAGAGATCCAGTATGAGAAACTGGCAGATGCTGTCCGATTTCTTGGTTGCTTTTCAGACTTACGGAAGATAAGCCCCTTAAATGTTTTCCCTTCAAATACCCAACCATTTCAGCGACTTCTGGAAGATGATTTAACATCTATTGACTCTGTCTCGCCCACATTACGGCACTGCAGTAAACTGTTTATTTACCTCTACAAAGTAGCCACAGATTCCTTTGACAGGTAAGGGTCTGTTTTTTTCTATAAATTCAACTGTTGGGAGTGCATGGTCTCAATAATTTTTGATATGTTTAAGCAATTACCATTTATTTTAATCTTTTTAGGATTTATATCCCACCTTCTTTCAAAAGACAGACCAACTTCGCAGTCTACCTTTCTGGTAAATGTCCCCGGTGTTTTGATGTCACTTGGTATCCAGTTTACATAGTTAGAATGCCCCTTCTCCCCCATGGGTGCAGATCACAACCTTTCCACCTCCAGGCAGTTTCAAGAGCTGCTCTGGCCAGCCAAAGCCTTCTTCACTAGGGAGCTAGCCCTCCTCTAGGGAGCTTCTCAGAAGCTGGTGAGGTGCTCCTTAGGCAGCAGCCACCCACACGCTCTGTCACTCCTCTGAAGCTTAAAGCCTCTGTAACTTGTACTATGGGAGGTTTTACTTGTTCAAATAGTTTCCAAGGGCTCATTCTCACTGCTGTGCTCATTGTGGGGCATGATGTTAGGAGTTTAATTGAGGAACAATTGAAAAAAAAATCCAAAACTATCTGATTATTCTAGTGTGATATACATAAACCCAATTGTGTATAGTTAATAACATTGCACTTCCAAGAACTATTAAATGTTATGTGCTCTAACTATATCATTTACAACTGGATTTTTAATTCCTTTATTCTCACAAGAATGGGTGCACCTGGAGGGCCATGGGTGTGAAACATTACATAGATTGTAAGATTTTTCTGATAGTTTGGTTGGTTTTACACAACTTAAAAAAAAAAAAACAACCCTTTATTTTAAGCATTGGGTCTCTAGTAGAGGGGGGGGTAGGGAAAAAATACAATGGGCAGTATAGTGAATGTGAAAACAAAACATAAGAAAACTATTTTAGAAAGAAGAATTACACCTGAACTTAATAGTTCTCATCAGCAGATGGAAAAATAATCATCTTCATAAAAATTGTTCTTGATGACTTTCTTTTTTATTTTAATATCTTATTAAAATGGGATATTAAATACCTGTTATGATATATTTTGAAAAGTTGTATCCAAAAAATGTTGTGAGAAGAATATTAAGGATTGTAATGAGAAAAAATATAACTATGTAATACTTAAAAAGTATCTCAGTTCTTAACTTCTCCCTTTAATTAAGATGTCCTAAAAATAACATGAAAGGACTGACATTGCTACTTTTTCTAATTATTATCACCATCTGCCTAATGGTTATTATGGTTTTATTTGGCAAAATGGAGTTATTTCATTATTTTCTACATAATCAGTACCAGATAACCTTGATAAATGTCCTCAATTTTGAACACTTCTTTGTTAGTTAATATTCAAGTTACAAGTTTCTTTTAGAAATTGTAATAACTTTTTTAAAATACTAATTTACTCTTGAAGTCTTCCCAAGTACTAAGAAATAAATGAATCTTTAAGCTGTTTCTTTAAGCTCTTTAGAGAGAAATTTGTGAATAACCCAGATACAATAAAATTACCATGTCAGCTTTTCATTTCTTTTTCTAAAAAAAAAAATCCAGAAGTGCCTTTGATTTAAGGATTAAAGGCTTGAATAAAAAATATTTTTGAAAAAATAATTGATATATAATTGACTTTGTGTTCAGAACAGTATAATCCCATCTCAGGTTGTAGTTTATTCATGCTCAGATTTGACTTTTTTTTTTCTTGATTTTTTTTCTTCTCCTTGATAAGATTCCTCACTTATTAGCATGGTTTGGCAAAAGGGAATTTTAGACATAATATATTGTATGGTAATTAGAGAGCTGGCTACAGCTTTAAAGGAAAACCTTTAATATTTTAAACTGCATGTAATGTGCCAATCTCCTTTGGTAATAAGTTCCTTACTAGGAGCTCCCATATATATATAATAGGAAATGGAAAATATGGTAGGTAAAGTGGAATTGCTTTGTGGAACAAACATCTGTGCCATGCATGCCTTCCTTTTCCATGTGATGTGTGTATTATAGTAATGTTCTTTGTTGTTCTTGTTGGGTATAAAAGTGGATTTGATTAAGCTTTTACTGGTATTCTTGTACAACTAACTAACCTCAGACTTCTTCTGCCATTTTCTAACCCCCTAAACCCCAATGTCTGTTTTGTTACCTGTAGTCATGCAGAACAGATCCCTCCTTGCCTGACAAATGAGTCTTCTCTCCCCTCTCCTTGGGGTACGCCAGCTGTGTCCAGGAAAAGGTACTGACCATCTAAGAGAAGGGAGCTCCTCCAGGCTCCTTTTCCTTGCTCCCTTTTGTGTTTGTGTGATCTAGTTTTGTCTTATCTCTTACTGCTGTTGGATCTAGAGGACATGCCGCTTCTTTCCTTTTTTGTCTCCTAATTTCTTTGCCACTTTTTCACTTGTAAAACCAGTGGTTTTACAGGTTTCTGATGTACTTCTGAAAGAGAAATGGGATTTATAGCATCAGTGAAATGCACTTGTAAATGCACAGAAGTCACTTGTAAATACACAGAATTATTTAGACAAACTTGTAATTTATTTTTTGAGCAACCATGTTTTGTTTGAGGTAAATGAATGAGGAATTGGAACTTGGTTATTATTATTAAAGCCCTTAATGCCTCCCTTCTCCCCTCTTTCTTTGAAAGTTTGCTTGTATACAGATGTACCAGAGAGCACATGGCGACCCACTAAATGTGGGGTGGGAGGTAAAGATGGTCATAACTTAATTGTTTAGATTACTAACAAACAGAAATCTTAATGTAGACATTTAATCAATTAGGCTCAATCAGCTTTGCTGTGATTTGCAGTCAGAAGGTTTGTTAGGCTAAAATCTGTGAAAAATAAACAAAAGCAATCTAAATCTTGAGGTCTGTATCTGAGATGAGTTCAGTTGTTTACTATCCATCCTCGTCCTTTTTGATATGTTTCTTTGAAATATTAGTCCAAGTTATATACAAAGCTCAAAAACTAAGTTGAACGAGAAGTGAATAATTAATTAAAGGTGCATTTCAAGCATATTTGGGGCAGCTTAGAGGGCACAGTGGACAGAGTGCCAAGCCAGGAGTCAAGAATACTCATTTTCCTAAATTCAAATCTAGTCTCAGACAAGTGTGTAACCCAGTGTGTAACTCAGACAAGTGTGTAACCTAGCTGTGTAACCCTGGGCAGTCACTTAACCCTGTATGCCTCAGTTTTCTCATCTGTAAAATGGGCTGGAGAAAAAAAGGACAAACCTTTCCAGTATCTTTGCTAAGAGAGCCCCAAATGAGATCACGAAAAATTGGACACAGCTAAAAAAATGACTGAAATATTTGAAGCCTACTTTGAAAGAGGGAAACAAACTCTACAATCTTTACAACTTAATTATAGAAATATCCTGCTATCTTCATGTACAAGTTAAGCTTTCTAAGTTTTAATGACATTATTTTTATAGGAAAAGATATGCTTTTCTTTCCAGAAATCTTGGGGCTGTGTTACACTAAAGTTTATTCTCATTTATACTTCCTATGCATCATAGGATGAGGTTAATTGGAAAGAGTGAGCCAAGTTTATGACAGCTAAGGGAGCTTCTCTTATCATAATGGAAAGTTAGGAAAACAAAGCCATATTAATGGAGGCTCTTGCTTTGCTTGTTTGACTATTGCCAATAAGGATGATGCTTTTCCATTTTTCATTTTGATGCTTTGTCTCTCAGTCTTAGTTTTATTCCTTTCCATTGGCATGTATCAGAAGACAGGGATGACCTAAGAGGTAAAGTGAACGTGGAATGAAAATTGAGCCATTGTTAGCTCAGTTAGTGAGTAGGAACCGTGTGATGCTTGTGATCACGTATATGTTTGGAGAGGCAGTGTGGTGAACTAGATCGAGCCCCGCGCCCCCCCAATACTGCCTCCCTCTCCCCCACCCCAATCCCTATCCCAATGTGGTGACAGCCTGCTCTGCCACATATGATCAGGCCTTAAAATTACTAGACCCCAATTTGGTATTCAATGCCCCCTCTGCCAATCTGAAAACTCAGCTTCCTCAGCCATCACCATAATTTTTCTGGCATTCATTTTTTTCCCCTGGCTTTTTTCTCTTCTATTTACAATGTCCCAGCCCAGGGTATTTTAGCTAGGTATGATTAGTCCCTGGAACTTTGTCACTTTCCAATCTGAGCAGGGGTCAAGGAAGAAGCAGTCTTTGTGGCTTTCAGTCATCACACATATGATCTGACTTGACATTCTTGGACAAGGGCTCAATTCTTGCCTGGGCTTGCTTCTCACACTCTTGCCCAACCTCTGGCCATCAGAATAATTCTGTCATATGCTATTATCATGCACTTGGTATTCTAATTCAGCCACACTACTGGACACTTCCTGCTGCTGGGCCTTACTTAGAACATGCTTTGCCTTGTGCCTGGAATGAATGATTTCCCTACTCAGTGAAATCCTTCTTGTTCTAAAGCCCTGCTTAGTTGATCAATCTGCAAAGTGCTGAGGATACTTTTTCTCCCCTTCTCCTTCCCCTTAAATGAGCAAACATTCCTTTTCTCACTATGGGTACGGTTTGACTGAACCATGTGGCAGGGAGGCTGGAAAGGTAGGTTGAAGGTAAGTTTTGAAGGGCTTTATGTGCAAATAAAGGTGTTGATATTAGATCCCTGAGGCAATGGGGAACAACTGGAGTTGATTGAACATGGACACATCTGTGCTTTAGAAATATCATTTTGGTAATTGTGCAGAGGAGAGCTTTGTGTTCAGAGGCCAATTCCTTCATGAAGAGTGTCCTCATCCCCTCAGCTGCTCTGATTTTTCTTTTCTCAAATATCATATAACAATGGTCATATCTTAACTATTGATTTATTTTATGGCTTGTTTTATATTTATCTGTATATTTGTCTTACCCCTCTGCTAGATTATTAGTTCTGTTTATGTCTTGATTAGTTTGAGTGTCTCTAGTATTTTACATGCTGTGATATAGTTGAAAACTTTTGATAAGTTGAATCATTCATCATTCTCTTTTTCCATCTATTATTTTACATGATTTAGGGCCTCCCTTAACAAATGGCTTATCTCCTGTTTAAAGGACAACACTTCTGTGGGTGTTGTATAGAAGGAATAGATGGCTGCTATCCTCCCTTCCATTTTTGAAATGCTCTGATTCTAGTGAATCTAAGCAATGGCCTTAGAATAAGGAGGACCTGGCTTCAGCTTTTGACTCGGTCACTTAGTTCTGTGTGCCTGGGTGAATCATAGAAGCTCTCTCACTCTGGATTTCACATCTGGAATGTGGACTAAAAATATGGGGGACCCTCACCTGCACTGTGGTGCTTGTGACATTCCAGTGAAACAGGGTATGCTGAGTACTCGGAAAATGAAACGTGAGTTATTATTAGGAGATGCTGCAAGGTGTGCCCGTGAGAGCTCGGGGTATGGAGTTAGGAGGACAGCTGGGATTTGGAGTTTGAATTAGACCATCTGCTCTGGCCATGTGACTTCATCTTAGTTTCAGGGCCATCATCTGCAGATCATTATCCCTATAGCATTTACCAAACTGGACTTTTCTGTTATCAAATGACATAATGAACATAAAGCACTTTGTCAACTGTAGAGCTCTATTTGACATAAACTCTCTCATTATTTATAGTGCTATCCACTTTACCACCTACCTGCCTTGAAACATCAAAGACTCAGGTAGACAATTTGATTTGATTCAACTCAATTCAAATAAACAGTCCTTTATTAAGGTCCTGTTATGTGTAAGAGACTAGTGTTAAGTGCCGCGGGAAGTAGAGAAGATAGTTGGCAGTAGAGACAGTGGACTTGGATTAAGTATGTTCTTAGAGATGTTATGATTTCATTTAACTAGCATCATAGATTTTCCTTTAAGTTTTTGTGGATGTATTTTGACTTCATATTATCTTCATTTTCAAATCTCTCTCTACCAGCTCTCTTCTACAGAAAGCCATCCCTTGTTGAAAAAAAAGGCAGGGAAAGAGAGTTCAGGAAAACTAGCTACCATATTAGTACCGGCATAGTGAGGCTTTCTTTCTTGGATCTGTTCTGAGACTTAAGTCTCAGGAAGTTCATTCCTCTTGTCTAAATTACATTATAGGTTAGAATAATCTTGTGAATTTTTTAATTTGCTTTGAGGTGATAATGAAACTTTTTTGTGCTTAAAAGTTATTGAAGTTAAAAAAACAAACAAACAAATCATTTGTCTGAGTTCAGCAACCCTAATTGGATTGACTTAAAGTGCTTTATCTAGTGGGTGTTCTTTTCTTACAGTGAATGATATAACACATGTTCATTTTTGTAATTGGAAGCAAAATGCACAAGAGGGTTTTCTCTTTTCCATCCTTTGATTAGTAGTTACTTTAAAAGAATTAAAGAGTGAATATTCTAGATTAAAATATTCTGATGGAGTGGTGGTCTATAAAATTGTATAGTTTGATACCAAGAGCTTTAAAATTTTTGGTTATTTTTAGTTGAACTATTAAGACTGATAACATACTTTAATTGAAGAAAATAGTGTAGTGGACTACATTTGCAGTGAAATTTAATAATTGAACTTCTTTTTTGTGGGGGGAGGTAATGATAATGTCTTATTCCTACCTGTGAAGGGTTATTTGATTCCTCTAGTGGAAAGTAAAGTTTGTCACGTACAGGGTTGGAACATCTCTCTTCTGTCTTCTACACTTTCATCGACCAAAGATAGCACAGCCAACTAGAGCTTGCATCCTGAACAAGAATAGGGTTCAAACTGACACCATCATGTGGCTGCTGTCTTACTTGGAATTATAGATTACGAGGTAGAAGGGACCTTGGAAGTTATTTAGTTCAAGCCTCTCATTTTACAGATGACAGCACTGAGAACAAGGGAGGGTAAGTGACTTTTCCCAGATCCCACAGCTAGTAAGCCTTGGAAATGGGTTTTGAACCTAGAACTCCTAATTCAAGAGTCAAGGTTCCTTCTACTGTACTCAACACTGCCTCTTTTAGTACAGTTTGCTCCCAGTGTACAAACTTCTCCCAAGCAGAAGAATTGTTTGGGACACCAAGAAGTGACAAGACTTCCTCTTTGTAACAACCATCATATGTCTGAGGTGGGATTTGAACACACGTCTTATTGTCTCTAAAGTCCATTATACCATACTGCTTCACATTCAGCAGAAATTATAATATGTGTATATATACATATATATATATATATATATACATATATATACGAAACATTTTTGTTTAACAAAATTTAGAAAGGAAAGCTTTTTTATCTGTAGTCTTAATGTCAAAACATTTTATCATCTTTTTAGGCTTGTTTTTATTATCAGTTATAGTCAGAATATCTTCAAAATGTTAGCAAATTAAGTCAATTTAAGATCTTCTGAAAATAACATTTGATTTAGAACATATTATTCTCATTTCCAAATTTGGGAGACTTAGCTCCCTAGTGACAAATTGTCATATGTCTCCTTTAGTATTGCTTCAGTCATATTAATCATGTGTGGAAATTCATACATTGAGTGTGTGGTATTTGTTAAACGTCAGTTTTTCTAAGAACTAGAAAGAAAAAACTAGCAAATACCACCGTGAAAGTACTAAAATTTTTGACCTGATTAAATACCATATCCTCTTGTAGGGTGAGAGTGGATTAATAACTTTACTTCACTACTCACTCAGAATGAACAGGAAAAAATGAGCAGCAAGTACCCTTCTGGAATTACGAGGGCTGGAAGAAAAAGGTTACAAATTTGCTGGTGTGTCCTCTATATTCTGATGAGGTTACATCTGAGAGAATAGAGACAAATTCCAACATTTTATTTTAAGTTTAGGGTGGAAGGTGATAATGTGATATTGAACTGTTTCTGAGCTTATTCTCTCAATGAGTTTGGAAGTAAAGCAATTCTTGAAGAGATTGTTGAAAAATCAGGAGGAAAAAAGTTGTACTCTTACTCAATACTCAATGGGGTGTTGGGGTAGCAGAGGCAAAGATGAACTTACCTTTGAGGAAACAAGTTTAATTTATTTATGATACTTGAAGTAGTGGTACTGATTTTCTTAGTATTTCTAAAAAGAATGATGCTTTCATGGAGCAGTTAAAACACTAGGTCTATGTCAGCTGACAAATCATTGAATTCAAAACATCATTTAATTTGCAGTTGTCTTGTGAGGGAAGTTGATTTCAAGCAGATAATTCCAAGAAAGAGTCATTGGAACAGGGAGCATTTCTAATGCTTCAGATTCAAGTAATCGTTTCTCTTCGTATCCCATTGCCTTAAGACACTGCTTCTTTCTTAGTGCCAAAATCAGTAGAAAATATAGAAAACTCAAATTTCAGAAGCAGAATATTAAATTGTATTGGTTATTGGAAGGAAAAGCACATGGCCAGAGAGAAAATTGCACACAAAACATCTAGTCAGACTTCATTAGTATGAATTTTCTCTCTAATGTTAGTGTTATTAGATAGCAGCTTCCAGTTAGAAAATGGGGTATGTACAAAGAGGGTGATAGCTCTTGGCGAAGTTCTGAATGCACCCCAAGAAAAAAGCCTGTTCTAGCTCCCAGATTATCACCCTCATTGAACACTTATGGATTGACTAACTTTGGTTGCCTTTGGGTTCCCAGTAGATTGATAAAGAGCATGAAAAGAAAAATTCTCATTTTAGCAATCGGTTTAACTTCCTCCTCCCATCAAACTTTATCAGAGCTTCCAACAAGCATTTATTAGCGTGAGTATTGAATCACTTTGTTTTTATCTCTTGCTCTTGATCCATAACATCACTACAGTAGGGAAAGTAAATGAAAAAATGAGTGTCTAAAAGATTCACTAATTGGGTTCATATTCCTGAATAATTGAAAATTAATAATAAGTATTTTAATGCAGTTTAGCCTTAAGATATGGCATCACCCAATTCTGAAGTATAGATTTTTGCTTTTTGCATAATACTGCATAAAAGAAAAAAGTAACAAATAAACAGTTTTTATTGTAGGCAGACGTGAAATTCTCCTTCCTTCTTGTTCCATAGGCACGCATATCATTCTGTTTCAACACCCTCTGGGTACCCTTCCAAAAATGTTGCTGATGTGAAACAGCAGCCAGCAGCTTCATCTCTCCAGAGTTCTGATGCCGTTGTCATCCATCCTGGAGCCATGCTTGCCATGCTGGACCTCTTATCCTCTGTTGGCTCAACATCACAGCCAGAAGTAAGGACGTGTCTTCATATATTTAATGATTGAGGTGGAATGGATGTTGAGGGTTAGGGGTGGTAGGGTGAAGTAGAAAGAGGCTAAGAGGATGATCAGTCAATTGACATTTATTAATCACCATCTTTTCCTGCTTGCCTTTCTAAGGTGGTGCTTACACCTTATGCCTGATAGTCCTGTATGTTGATAAATAACCATGGAAGTAAACTGCAGATATTTTTTCATACACATAAGATGGATCCACATGTGACATTTATGTAATCAGTAGCTAGCTTTTTCTGAGTACCCAAGATAGAATATTCATGGAGATTCTTTAGACTCCACAGATTTTTTGCTTTCTGTGTAATAAGATATTTTCCAGGACAAAATCTTTGTCATGCTTTCATTGTCTGTGTTCTGTTAGGCTTCTGCCTTCTTCTGTATGGAGAATGGTCCATTGTCTTATTGTTATCACACATGTTGTTTATTAATAGTTTTTTAAAATTATTTTTCCTAAGGAAATGAGTAGGAGGCTTCTTAAATTTTCATGTTTTTGTTCCTTTGCATTGAAGAAAAGACCTTTTCTCCAGTGTGCCATTAATATCAATTTTGTGGATAATAAAGTATTGTAACCATATGACAAATATTCTCCCTGACAGTTGTGTTTTATAAGACCATTCTGCTTTTCTCCAGTATAGCATAGATCTTTGTACTCCTGACTGTGAATTACTTTGAGCACTACCAGTGATAGTGGAAGCTCCTTGCAAATCCTACTTAGTAGTAAATGGAATCAAAAAGAAATGTGATGGGTATATTACATAACCTGGACTAATATTATTTTTCTCTTTTGTTTTTATGGATCTTGAGATATTGATCATATTTTGAGATACCAGTGTAACAGTAGACTGGCATTGACCCAGAATGGCTGGGCTGTCCTTTGTCAGTGGTAGTGTCTGAGCTCTGGACTATGCATTGAATAGATTCACTTCTAGGAGAGCCACTCAACTAGCAGAAGGAGGTGGGCTGTGTTCTCATACTATATTTCTATATTCTTCTACCTCAGAACTGCAGAGATAATAATTTAAAACTTAGATTGGGTTCAGTTCTAGGGGCTCCCCAAAACGGGATGGAGAGGCACTCAGTATACAATGTTGATAAGACAAGCATAGCCATTCACAAGAAATGGTTAAAACACAAAAGACTTCATAACTGCCCGTTGATAAAGACTTAAAACATGACAAAGTAATCTAGAAATTCCTATTATATTCTCACAGAGGGTTAGTAATTCCAATATTAAAATGGGAAACATTGTGGGGGCTGTTAGATATGCATTTTGACTTCACCTTGGCTCTATAGTACAAACAGCTCCCTGAAAGCCAGAAGTTGGGCTCATCCTCTTTTTGTGGGTCATCTTCCCTTATACATATACTTAAGCCAGGATGTATGTAGCATTAATGCAATATTTACAGCACCCACAATCATGATAAAGACTGTGACTATAAATATCACATGATGTTCAATTGCAAAATATAACAAACTCTCCATATAGAGGACAGAAGTGAAACATTTATTTAGACACCAGAAAACCAGATGCCCAAACCAGTAAGCTGATTCCATTATAGTACCAAAGATATTAAGAAGCCATAATAATGCTGAGAGCCACAGCATCCTTCAGCCTTCCCAGAAACCAATACAAGATCAATATTTACTCACAAACCTCTCTCTCTCCTTGCCTGAGCATCCTTTCTCCCCCACCATCACACTTGCTCTGACTACCAGCATGCTGTGGGCTCTGCTTCCTTTTAGCAAACTCCTCTCACCACAGGCTCCATGTGACTAGATTCAACCTATTAGGGGGTAGGGTTTATCTTCACAGCAGGGAAGCCTCCTGTGGGCTCTGCTCCACCCTTGAGCAAATTCTCTCCATCAGAGGCTCCATGTGATTACATTCAGCCTATTGGGGGCAGAGTTTACTTTCAAAGCAGGGGAGGTCTTCACATCCCCCCTAGTTCTATTAAGGAGCAGGGAAGATCTTCAGACTCCCATTCCCATCACGATGTCCACTCAGAGAGTGGAAGAAGAGAGTAAGAACAGATATGACCCCTCCTTTCCAAGTCTATAGAGTGGGCGACTCTTCTTGGCCTTAGCGGTCAGTAAGGGGATTGCTTTGTAACACTTGTCCTTCAGCATAGTATCACTTGTGCCCAAGAGGGTTAGGGTATAGTGTGATGTTTGCCCCATAAGTTGAAATATAGTCAGAGTAGATAGGTTGGGGTGGGTCTGATTCACTCTATTGTGCCTGAATACTAAGTCACAGCTTACCTTTGTGCATTTTCTTAGGTTTGAGCTGAGTCTTGAAGGAAGCTAGGGATTGTAAGAGACAGAGGTGAAGGTGGAATGAATGCTGGTCATAGAGAGATAGCAGGTATAAAGTAGTGGAGGTGAGAGACAGAGTACCACATAAGAGGCCAATTTGGCTGAACTGTAGTGAGGATGAAGGATACAGTACCGTGTCTTTAGTCTGGCGAGGTAGGTTGTGAAGGGCCTTAAGAGCCGGAGAGGAATTTATATTTGCTTTAGAGTTAATAGAGAACCACCAAAGTTTATTAAATAGGGGAGTGAATTTGTTATATCTGTCCTTTAGGAATCACATTGCAACTGTGATGGATGGTTGAATGGCTGTCACTTGTTTATCAATACCCTTATCCTGCCGGTTGACTAATTCTCAAATTTTTTTTTATCAACCTGTACACTTAGATCTTTTCATTCTAATCAATACAGTCTTAACCCCTTTTTCATTAATTCTTTAATTAGATGAAGACCCCATCCCAATTTATCAAGTGACTATTAATAAACCAGAAAAAAACACGTTTTTCTTAATTCTATGTGTGGAGATTACTTATACAATTTTGTACAAATTAAAATGAATAATAAAGCAAATGTATACTTATTTGTAGTATTACCTCTTTGAGGAAGATCATGGCCACAGCTACCTGAAACCCTCAGTGTAATAGTAGTTGACTTCATATTCACTTCTAGAAACCCTGTTTCACAATTAAGCTCATTTCAGATAACGGATAAATTTTCTTAAGAATCTTCTACATATTTTTCCTCAAGATACAAGTTAAATTTGGTCTTTCAGTTAAAAAACTAGGTTAGCACTTTTTCTTATTTCTTTTTTGAGTCAACATTGAAAAGCCTTTCAGTATGCATTTTTATTTACCAGTTTCTCACAGACTCTTCATAGAGTTATCTTTATAATATAATTATTAAGATAGTTTTAACAAGGAAGATCATCCTAACATTCTTCTCTGTCTTCTCTACAGACTCCTTATAGATCCTCATAGATTAAATTCTCTCTAAATCCACAATTTAATCTGTTCAGACTACTAGCAAAAACTGCCATCCTTACCATTCCATTTGGCTCTTATAGATACAGTAACAATATCTGTAGTGTCTGTAGAAAAACCTAGTGAAAGTATATGTGGATAGATATAGGTATATATAGATAGACCTACAAACACATGTATCCATACACTCTCACACACACACACACACACACACACACACACACACATCTACAAATACAAATATATGCAATACATTTATGTGTATATATGTAAATACAATTTTATATATATACAATACAAATATATATGTATATGTGTATGTGTTTGTGTACACACACACACACACACACACACACACACACACACACACACACACACGAAACAGTCCCCGATCTCAAGAAGCTTACTTTATAATAAGGGATCTCCCTTAAGGGAGATTATAAAGTAAGCTTCTTGAGATCGGGGACTGTTTCATTTGTATTTTTATACCCAGCACTTCTCATGGTGCCTGTTACATAAATAATAAGTGATTGACTAATTGTTGATTGATTGATTGATGAATTTAAAAATTTGAACTAAATTTGAATAAAAAAAATTGAACTCCAAATGTAAAACTCAAGGAAAAAAAAGGCAAAAAAGAAACAAGAGAAAACATGAATTCAATAAGGTTAGACTGTTTACATTTCTATATGGCAAGATGATATTTGTAACCCTTAACTTTATTACTATAAGAGCAATTAGAAGGAGTATATGTAGGCAAATAATATGAATATAATGTGACTTTGATGGGATGATACCCAAAAAAACAAAATAAAGAGGTGAGAAAGAAAATTGCCTTGGAAGAAAGAGGGAGGAGATTAAGTGAGGGCAAATTTTCCCACATAAAAGGGGCATGAAAGAGTTATTATAATGAAGGGGAAGATGGAGAGATGGTGGGCAGAGCTTAAACCTTACGGTCATCAAAATTGACTCAAATAGGGAATAACATACATGCTCAGTAGGATTTAGAAATGTATCTTACCCTATAAGGAAGTAAAAAGGGGTGGGGATCATAGAAGGGGGAGGGCAGACTGATAAAAGGGAAGGTATATTGGGGAAGACTGTGATTAGAAGTAAAACACTTGTGCAGAGGGAAAGGATGAGGGGGTAAGGCTAGAGGAAGAGATAAACAAGCAAAAAATAGCAGAGAAGGAAATACACAGTTATCATAACTGTAAATGTGAATGGAATGAACTCACCCATAAAATGGAGGCAGATGGAAGACTGGATTAAAAACAAGAATCCTACAATATGTTGTTCGCAAGAAACACATTTGAAGTGGAGAGATACACACAGGGAAAAGGTCAGGGGTTGGAGCAGAATCTATTATGCTTTAGCTGAAGCAAAGAAAGCAGGGGTAGCAATCGTGATTTCGATAAAGCAAAAGCAAAAATTAGATCTATTTAAAAGAGATAAAGAAGGAAACTGTATCTTGCTGAAAGGTTCCATAAACAATTATTACTAAACATGTATTAAATGGTATAGCATTGAAATTTTTGAAGAAGTTGAATGAGTTATAAGAGGAAATAAATGATAAAATGATACTAGTGGGGAAACCTTAACTTTCACCCTTCAGAACTAGATAAATCTAACCAAAAACTAAACAAGAAATTAAAGAAGTGAAGAAAATTCTAGAAAAACTAGTTATGAAAGCTCTCTGGAGAAAATTGAATGGGAATAGAAAGGAATAAATCCTTTTTCCTCAGTAATATATGGCACCTACACAAAAAATTGACCATGTATTAGGACATAAATACCTCATAACCAAATGTGAAAAGCAAAAATAGTAAATGCATCCTTTTCAGATCATAATGCACTAAAAATTACATTCAATAATGGACAAAGGAAAGAGAGATTAAACATTAATTGGGAAATTAAATGATCTAATCCTCAAAACAAGTGGGTTAAAGAATAAATCATAGGGGTGGAGCCAGGATGGCAGCATAGAAGTAGGAAAACTCCTGAGCTCCACCCATAACCACCTCAGATACCTATAAAATATGACTTTAAACAAACTTTAGAGATACAGAACCCACAAAGTGACAGAAACAAATCTCTCACTGAAGGCAAACCTGCCAGGTGGACAGGAAGGGTACATCACAGCCCACTGGGAGCAGAGCCCAGTCCTGTGTGATCCCATGGTTTTATCCCCAAGGTAGCCCCAGTCAGGGGCTGGAGAAGACTTCTGGATACTGGATCAATGGCAACTGTGGCAGTTTCCAGAATTATCAAACCATAAATGCCAAAGACAGAGTGATAGGTCAGTGTGGGCTTTGGGGACAGGGGGTCCAGGAGGACCATCCGGCCTCTCCCCCCAGAGGGAGATGTGGCTGAGGCACAGCAGCTGAGCTGTGGTGGCAGCTGCTGCATGGCTGCTTCAGAGCTCCTGGCCTGCAGATTGTAGTGGGACCAAGCAACCATTCTGAGGAGTAATGGCTCTTGCTTTCAACCTGCTTGGATCTGGATTGCTGTCTAGAGTGGAAATCCTGGGGTGTGAGACCAGGTGCCAGAGCTGGTGGAGGTTTAGGAGAGGGCACCCAACTAATAGCTTGAGCAGCTATGAAAACTCCAGCAATTTGGGACAAAACTCTCCTCTCTGGAAGCAGAGTTCTACTGTGGAAAAAAGCTCAAAAGTCAAGTAATTCAGTGGAAACATGAACAAGCAAAGGAATCAAAACAAGCTCAGCAAGCTGACTTTAGATTCCTATTTTGGGGACAAAAAGGATCAAAGCATGGAATGGCAGGAAGACAACAAAGTCATAACTCCTGCACCAAAAGCTTCCAAGAAAAATATAAGCTGGTTACAGGCCATAGAGGAGCTTAAGAAGGATTTTGAAAACCAAATAAGAGACGTGGAGGAAAAATTGGGAAGAGAAATGAGAAGGATGCAAGAAAATCATGAAAGGAAAGTCAACAACCTGATTGAAGAAAATAGCGCCTTAAAAAATAGACTAAGTTAAATGGCAAAACAGGCTCAAAAGGCCAGTGAGGAGAAGAATGCCTTAAGAAGCTGAATTTGCCAGATGGAAAAAGAATTTCAAAAGTTCACTGAAGAGAATCATTCCTTCAGAATTAGATTGGAGCAAATGGAAGCTAGTGACTTCGTGAGATATCAATATGCTGTTAAGCAGATCCAAACAAATGAAAGAATAGAAGGCAATGTGACAATATCTTATGGGAAAAACCACTGACCTGGAAAATAGATCCAGGAGAGATAATTTAAAAGTAATTGGACTACCCGAAAGCCATGATCAAAAAAAGAACCTGGAAATCGTCCTTCAAGAAATTCTCAAGGAAAATTGCCTTGATGTTTTAGAACCAGAGGGCAAAATAGAAATTGAAAGAATTCATTGAAAAAATTTGAAAGAATTTACCAAAAGGGAGAGATAGATCAGGGTAAATTATCTCATATAAAAGAGGCAAGAGAAAACTAGTACAATGGAGGGGAAGAGCAGAAAGGTAAAAGGGAATGGGACAACCTTACTCTCATTGAGTTTGGCTTAAGGAGGGAATAACATACATGCTTAATTGGGTATCTTACCCTACAGTAAAATAGGGGGTAAACGGACAGGACAGGGGATGATAGAAGGGAGGACTGATTGGGGGAGAGGATGGTTAGAAGCAAACACTTTTGAAGAGGAAAGATGCAAAGAAGAAAATAGAATAATTAGAGGGGGGGATAGGATGAAGGGAAGTATAATTAGTCTTTCACTGTATAACTACTATGGAAATGTTTTGTGTAACTACACATGTATAACCTATATTAAATTGCTTATCTTCCCAGTGGGGGAAATAGGTGGATCAGTGGAATAGGTTAGGTATAAAAATTACATTATAGTAAGTGTCTGTAGTAAATTCAGTATATTATAAACCCAAAGATCCAAGCATTTGGAACAAAACTCAATATTTTGACAAAAACTACTGGGAAAATTGGAAAGGGGTATGACAAAAACTAGGTATAGACCAATATCTCACACCATATGCCAAGGAAAGATCAAAATGGGTACATGATTTTCACATAAAGGGTGATAGCAGAAGGAGATTAAGAGCATGGAATAGTTTATCTGTCAAGATTTATGGATAAGAGAAGAATTTAAGACCAAAGAAGATATTGAGACCATTACAAAATATAAAATAGAACATTTTGATTATATAAAATTAAAGTTTTTTTAACAAACAAAACGAATGCAAACAAAATTTATATATATATATATATTTTTTCCTCCAAATGCTTTATTGACTTCTGGTTTACATCATTCATTTCAACCAGATTTTGAGTTACAAATTTTCTCCCCATTTTCCCCCTACCTACCTCCTCAAAATAGTGGTCCCACAAAATATCCCCTCTTCCAATCTGCTCTCTCTCATATCTTCCCCAATACCCCCTTTGACTTTTCCAGTCAGGCATGGTAGATCTCTATGCCCCAGTGCCTGTATATCTATTTCCCAGTTACATGTAAAATAGTACTAATAATAGTGTGTGTGTGTGTGTGTGTGTGTGTGTGTGTGTGTGTGTATATTTTTTTTTTTAAACATTTGGTTTTAAAACTTTAAATTCCAGATTCATTCCCTTCCTTCCTTGTCATCCACCCTTACTGGGAAGATAAGCAATTCAATATAGGTTGTATGCGTAGTTAATGCAAAACATTACCATAGTAGACATTTTGTAAAAGACTGATTATATTTTCCTCCCTCCTATCCTACCTCCCACTTGGTCTATTCTCTACTGTGATCCTGTCCCTCTTCAAAAGTGGGTGCTTCCAACTTCCCTCCCCCACAGCCTGTCCTTCCTTCCATCATTCCCCCTCTCATCCCCTTTCCCCCTACTCTCCTGTAGGGTGAGATACCCTATTTAATGTGTATGTCATTCCCTTCCTAAGCCAAATTCAATGAGAATAAGGTTGACCCATTCCCTTTTGCCTTCCTGTTCTTCCCCTCCATTGTAACCATTTTCCCTTGCCTCTTCTATATGAGATAGTTTATCCCATTCTGTCTCTCCCCATGTCCTCTCATTATATTCCTCTCTCACCTCTTGATTTCACCTTTTAAGTATCATCCCTTCCTATTAAATTGGTCCTGTGCCCTCTATGTATGTATACCTGTGTGTGTGTGTGTGTGTGTATATATATATATACACACACGTACATACACACACACATTCACATATGTATTCATATGCCAATATACCCTCCAATATAGACTATATATGTTTCTATTCCTTTAAACTGTTTTCATACCAAGAAATGTTTCATCAGTTACAATTATCGTTTTTCCATGTAGGAATGTCAATAGTTCAACTTTGATAAGTTCCTTATGATTTCTTTTCCCTGTTTACCTTCTCATGCTTCTCTTGTTTCTTGTATCTGAATGTTAAATTTTTTATTCAACTCTGGATTTTTATTCAAGAATACTTGAAAGTCCTGTATTCCACTGAATGATCATATTTTCCCCTGAAACATGAAACTCAGTTTTATTGGGTAGGTGATTCTTGGTTATAATCCCAGCTCCTTTGATGTCAGTAATATCATATTCCAGGCCCTTCTTTCTCTCATTGTAGAAGCTGTCAGATCCTGTGTTATTCAGATTGTGTTTCCATAATATTCAAATTGTTTCTTCCTAGCTGCTTGTAATATCCTCTCCTCGATCTGGGAATTCTAGAACCTGGCTATAATATTTCTAGGAGTTTTCTTTTGGGGATCTTTTTTGGGAGGTGATCTATGGATTCTTTCATCCTCTGTTTTGCCCTCTGGTTCTAAGACATCAGGGCAGTTTTCCTTGAGAATTTCTTGGAGGATGATTTCTAGGTTCTTTCTTTGATCATGGCTTTCAGGTAGTCCAATAATTTTAAAATTATCTCTCCTGGGTCTATTTTCCAGTTCAGTGGTTTTTCCCATGAGATATTTCACATTGCCTTCTATTCTTTCATTTGTTTGGATCTGTTTAACAGCTTCTTAATTTCTCATAAAGTCACTAACTTCCATTTGCTCCAATCTAATTCTGAAGGAATGATTCTCCTCAGTGAGCTTTTGAGATTCTTTTTCCATCTGGCAAATTTGGCTTTTTAAGACATTCTTCTCTTTATTGCCTTTTTGAGCCTCTTTTGCCATTTGAGTTAGTCTATTTTTAGGGCATTATTTTCCTTAGTCAGGCTGTTGACTCTTCTTTCATAATTTTCTTGCATTGTTCTCATTTCCCTTCCCAATTTTTCCTCCACTTCTCTTATCTGCTTCTTAAGGCCCTCTATGGCCTGTAACCAGCTCGTATTTTCATTTGAAGCTTTTGTTGCAGGATCCGAACTCAGGTCCTTCTGACTCCAGGGCCGACGCTGTACTCACTGCGCCACCTAGCCGCCCCTTAGAAACAATTTTTAAAAGGATTACAAACTTAACAAACAGGCATGAAAGAGTATTTCAAATCATTCATAAAAACAAGAATGTAAATGAAAATAACTGAAGTTTTAACTTATACATAATACATCATTAAACTAAAAATGACAAAATATTAGAAAAGTCAGTATTGGAGAGGTTACATAAAGATTTTCATTACATTGGTATACTATTGGTCTAGATAAAAGTTTTCTAACCATTCTAAAAGTAATTTGGAATTAGCTCAGATTCTTATGAACATGACCTTAGTAAATCATATGTTGCATAGAATATTTCAATAAAAGAATGACTCCATTTATGAAGAAATATTTATAGCAAAAGCACTTTTTTATTGTAATAATGGTGTAAAGGAATATTACTGTGCTCTAAAAAATGATTAGCAAGAGAGAGACATGAGAATTCTTATATTAAATGATACAAAGTGACCTAAACAGAGTGAGGAAAACAGTATACATGTGTTTATATGAATGTAACCATGAGAGTTTAATAAGCAAGCTTGGTTCCAAAGAAGAGATAAGAGAAAGCACATTCCTTCTTTCAGAGGTTGGGGGTGGGGCAGGAAGGAAGGTTCTATGGGCATGAAGCATTACGGATAATTTCATAATTTTTTATATATTCATTAATTTCACTCAACTCTTTCTCTCTCTCTCTCTCTCTCTCTCTCTCTCTCTCTCTCTCTCTCTCGCTTTCTCTCTTGCTTTTTCTTTTCCTCCCTTTAATAATAAGGGATGGCTCCTTTGGGAAGCCAATGGGGGGGTAAGCATTGGGAAATATAGATAATGTAAAAACAAACAGTAGCAATAGAAGTGCCTTTTATAACAATGTATTAAAAGGCCAGAGACAGATTTTTACTTATGGAAAGCAGATAGATTATCCTGGTATTCACCAAACTGAATGGATGTGACTGATTCTGATTAATGGACAAGGTATAGTCTCAGAAGCCCAAATATTCAGAAATGTAAAAACTTTCTCAAACAAGCCAAGAGGAGACTTTACTTTTTCACAGCATTTCAAAGGGTCGTTATAACACACCAGTGCATAACAGTATTTCAGCTTCAGTCCTCTAACACTTGATGATTGTCCTGTTTGTCTATACAAGCCATGTACTAGGTTATCCTTGCTGTTCTACTTCAGTATGTAGTCCTTATTTCATGTACTTAGTTCCATTCTGCTTCCACCCTTTCCTATCTCTGTTGCAGGTACCACTAATCCTAATCATCTAAGTTTAAAACCTTGGGGTTATCCTTAATTCTTAACTCTTCCCCATACTGTATTTCGATTTTGTTGCTAAATTTTATTGTTTCTACCTGTATCTATTTTTCATGTCTGTCCCCTGTTGTATATTCATATGGTTACCACCCTCATTCAAGCCCTCACCCACTTCTCACCAGAGCTATTGCAGCCCCTCTCCTCACTGGGCTTCTTCCCTTAAGCCTCTCTCCTCTTCAGTTTCTCTTCCTAATAGCTGCCAAAGTCATTTTCCTAAAGTTCATGTCTGACTATTCATGTCTGACTATATCACCTAGCTATTCATATTTTCCCCCTTGCTGCTAGGATCAAATATGTGCTGTTTTGTTTAGCTTTTAAAAAGTTTTCATTAATGTTCTTTTTTTCATCACTGTAATTCGCTTCAGTATCCTCACTCCCCACTCCAGAGAGCCATCCCATGTAACAATGTTTTTAAGTGCTTAAAATGAGGTGGGAGCAATGGGAAGAAAAATCAGCATAACTCATCAATCCATAAATGTATTGTGTTCTATATTCAGGGACCTCCTCTACCTCTGCAGAGGTATGCAATAGGATTGTCTTCTGTAGTTCTTATTTCAAGCCATTCCTGATAAAGTGTGGCTGGTTTTTGTGGAGGAGGGGCTCGTCTTTCCAATTATATTGTTGTAGTCATTTTGTATGTTGCTTGTTTGGCTCTGTCTTCTTCATTCTCCATCCATTTATGTTGTTCTTTCCATACTTCTTTGTATTCATCACGTTGACCATTTCTTTTTCTCTTTTTGGAGGGGGCAGGCAGGGCAATTGGGGTTAAGTGACTTGCCCGAGGCTACATGGGCTAGTAAATGTCAAGTGTCTGCGGCCAGATCTGAACTCCAGGGCCGGTGCTTCATTCACTGTGCCACACGGCTGCCCGAACGTTGGCCATTTCTTATAGCATAGTAATATTCCTTTACATTCATGTGCCACCGTTTTTAGCCGTTCCTCAATAAATGGGCATCAACTTCGTTATTTGGTTTCTTTTTCTTTTCCTTTTCTTTTTTTCTTTTCTTTTGCTAGAAAGTAATAGTTTCAATATTTTGGTGTATATGGGCATGTTTATCTCATCTTCTGGACGTTTTAATTTTTATTTGCCTTAAACCCAAATTGCTTTCCAAAATCATTGTGCTGATTCACAGCTCTACCAACAATGCACTTGTATACCTATTTTCCCACCACCCCTCCAATATGTACTGTCCCTGTCTTTTGTCATTTTTGACAGTTATAGCAGTATGTGAGGTGAAATTCAAGATTTGTTTTGACTTGCATTTCTCTTATTAGGGATTTGGCGAATTTTTTCATGTACTTGTTAATAATTTACCATTCTTTTGTTTTTGCTTTTTGGAGGGGGGAGGGAAAAGGCATTTGTGATTAAGTGACTTGCCCAAAGTCAATGGCTAGTAAGTGTTAAGTGTCTGAGGCTGGTTTTGAACTCAGGTCCTCCTGACTCTAGGGCCGGTGCTTTACTGTGCCATCTACCTGCCCCCAATAATTTACCATTCTTTCAAGAATATTTTGTTCATGTGCTTTAACAACTTACCTATTGGTGAATGGATTTTGTTGTTTTTTTTCCAATTGAAAAAATATCTTTGTCATATGTAAATAAACACGTGTATTGGATACCAAATACTCATCAGAGAAATTTGATACAAATTTTTTTCCCATTCAACCACTTCCATTCTTATCCCAAGTGTATTAATTTTGTTCATGCAGAAACTTTTTGGTTTCATGTAAGCCAAATTATCTATTTTAAATTTTGTAATTGCCTCTATCATCCTTTGTTTGGTTTATAATGTAGCTCCTTCCTATAGCTGATGATTTGCTTCTTGTCTGATAATTTATAATACTGAGATCACATTCATTTAGAATGCATTGTGGAATGTAGCATAAATTATTAGTCTAAGTCTAGTTTATTCCAGACATAAAGCTATGAAAAACTGTTTTCCAGTTTTTATCAGTGAATTTGCCTAAGTAATTTCCTAAGTAAATTTCCAGTTTATAGAATATTAGGTTATTGAATTCCATTGTTTCTTTTCTCCTTTGTCTAGTCTATTTTATTCATCTACTTCTCTATTTTTTTAATCAATACCATTTGGTTTGATGACTGCTGCTTTATAATGTAATTTGAGCTCTAGCTATGTTATTCCCCCTTTCACCTTATCTCTTCTCATTATTTCCCTTGATGTAGATCTTTTATGCTTCCAAATGAATTTTATTAATTTATCAAATTCTATATGCCTTTCTAAATTTGATTCTATAGTACTAAAACTGTAAATTCAGTATTAGTAATGTCATTTTTTATTTTATTGGCATGACCCAACCTTAATATTTTTCCATCTATTTAAATTATCCTCTCTTTCTTTACAGAGTAATTTATAACTGAATACTTATAAGCATTTTGTGTTTTTTGGCAGTTGATTCCTAGATATTTTATTTATTTTGTATCATTTAAAATACAATTTTATTGCTATCTTTTGTTTTTTCCTAATCTGTATTTCCCAGTGCATAATCCCCTCCTTGACATATGAAGTATTTTGTAGTTATTTGCAGTGAAATTTCCATTTCTGTTACTGCTTCTTAGATTATATTATTTTTGTAAAAATGCTGTTGGTTTTTAAAAGAATACCTACTATGACATTTCCATTTATAGAATGTCTTACCTCATGGGACCAGAGTTTAGTGGATCCCTGTCTCACACCTTTTCTCCTATAGCTCTTCTTCCTGAGAAATCACAGAACTGATTCCCCTTTATTTTTAATCCTTATCTTGAATATGGTATATCACATATTCTCCTCTCCTTTTTCCTTCCCTCTACCTTTTTATGTGCCTTCCCATTCTACAAAATTATTAATTCACCTATGGCTAAGTATTGGGAGATTTAATCCATGATGTTTCAAGGTTGTTTCTCCTCTGTTACTTCTTCTATTTTATTTTTACTTTCACCGTTGTGAAAGGATAAAAATGCTTTCACTTTTTTATTATTAGGAAAAAATATCTTAATCTCATTATTTTATTTTTGTTGTTAACTCAATTGATGCCTTTCTCTTTTTTTTTTTTTACTTTCCTTTTTTCCTCCCTTGGGTAATTGATTTCATCATCTGTGCCTTCTTTGGATGCTGTGTTTGTTTACCTTTCTTGCATTTTTATTGTCTGGGGTGTTTGCAAGGAAAGCAATTTGTCTGGCTTTCTTTGTAGGAATGCTTCAAAAGTCTCTTAAATTTAACTGTTTGATGTTTGTAACACATTATTGTCTCCTGTGATGTTTCTTTGGTCCAGAATAGTGTTGAGTCCTTTTGAATTTCCTTTCCTTTATATTTGAAAGTCTCTCCTGGTGACTTAGATTTGTTGTTTGCTCTTAAGAATTGTTCAGTTTAACTACTATATTTCTTGGATTTTGTAGCATAGGCTTTTTTTTTTCTCTTGGAAGCAGTGTGTGTGTGTGTGTGTGTGTATTTTGTCTTCTGTGTTTAGAAGTTCTGAATAATTTTCTCATTTTGTTTCTTGCACCTTGATGTTCAGCTTTTTTTTTTACTTTTTTTGGTCTTCTGGGATCAACATATGCTGTTTGTTTGAATATCATGTTATCTTTTAATATTACTGGTTTTTACTTTTCTCCTTCTAAATTATCCTCACTTGTCTGTATTGCTTTTCCAATCAGCTCTTTTTTATTCTTTGTTGATATGTGCCACTGTGAATTCTTTTTTTTCTGCTAATTATTTTTTCTGTTCATGCCAAAATTTTTGCTTTTGCAATTCTTATTTCTTTTAAACTATTCAGAAACATCCTGATGTAGTTCCAGACTCACTTGGGAATCCCTAAGGTCCTATGTTTCATGGAGAGTTGAATAATTTTTTATATTTATTTTACAATATTTAGTCTTAGCTAACTGGATTTGTTTAGCTGAACTTGAGGCCATATTCTCCCCTTAGGTTTTTAATTGGGTTTTCTTCCTCTCAATATATTTGATCATTTTAGTCTTTTTTCCTTCTATTTCCCTATCATTCACATTCTGAATCCTTCCCCTTTAGTGAGGATTTTCCTATGACTGGGCTTGAAGGCTCTCTCAGACTCCTCCCCTTCTGCAGAGTTCCCAGTTTGCCATCCTTCATCTCTAGCCTAATTGACTTGGGAGATGATAGAAGGAGATCTGGACCCTTTCCCAGGCTTAGAGGAATTCTATGTGGGCTGGGCCCTGCTCTGCTCCCTTCCCTTCCTTAACTCTGGCTGATATGTTGCCGCAAAGTCTTTTGGTCCTGCAGCCAGAATCACTTTGTTTGCCACGTCCCAGGAAGGCAGGTAGACAATCTTGAGGTTCTTGAGTCCATCAGTTGGCTCTTGTAACCAGTGCCAGGTGGGTTGGTTTGTGTCTGTGTATGTGTAGGGGTGGGGGTGGGGGGTGCTATGTTAACACATAACAGATTAGCGATTACACTTTTTTGCTTTCAGTTGATCAGAGTTTTTGCCTCACTGGGGCTCTTGTTCCAGACTGTGGCAATAGCTGAAGTGGTTTTTGTCCTTTGCTTTTAATTCCTGTTTTATAGAGATTTGAGAGGTCATGAGGAATGTAGAAAGTGTCTGGAACTCTTGCTAGCTGTGTGACCCCAGAACTCCTCCTTGTGACTTTTAAAGCCCTTTATCACGTGACCATAAGCCACTTTTCTAACCCTTCCCAAACTTTCTGGTCCAAAGTCCTGGCCATCCTGTTCTTCCTTCCCTCTCTGTGCCTTTCCCCTGCATCCACCACTCCTGCAGGTGCTACCATTCCTCATCCTCTTATAATTCCTGGTTTGCTTCAGAATCCTGCTCAAGTCCTGCCCGTGGCCACCCCCCCCCCCGTTACTCCTGCCTTTTTCCCTCAAATTACCCTGTTATTCTTGATGTCTATGTTGTTTCTCTTGATAGAATACAGATCCTTGGGTGCAGGGATTGCTGATTTCATTTTTTATTTTATATCCTTAGCTCTAAACATAGTGCCTGACACATGGCATGTGTTTTACAAATGCTTTTTCACCTATCAGTATCATCTGGTCTAAAAAATATGCAGTACAAATGGGGAATCTGGATATGCTTCTGTTAGAATGAGATTCTAGGTTCATAGCACTGTTTCCCGAACTGTCACATAAACTTGGTGCATTCACTTAATGCCTTGTTGAATTCATGTTTGAAATCTCAGAAATTTTTTATGAGCTTGTGGAGACATCCTCGTAAAGGACATTATGAAATTGGAAACAAATAAAAAAACCATACTTATATTTAGTAAGAATGATGTCATGGGATGCTTTTGTGTTTCTGCACCAGCATGCTCTGGACCTTCAGCTTGCCGTGGCAAATATTTTGCAATCCCTGGTGCATACAGAGAGAAACCAACAAGTGATGTGTGAAGCTGGGCTGCACGCCCGACTTTTACAAAGATGCAGTGCTGCCCTTGCTGATGAAGACCACTCCCTGCATCCACCCCTGCAGAGAATGTTTGAAAGGCTGGCGTCTCAGGCCCTGGAGCCCATCGTACTGAGGTCAGTGACTTCTCTTCTTCACATCTGAACGGTGTTAATGATGATACTAATTCACTTATTCCTCAGGACAAAAGCTAGCGATAACTTTTATGACCTGATCTAGTGATTTCAGTGGTATAGAGAGCCCCTTCTACTGACACAGGTCCATGCCTTTTGTGCAACTTAGTGTCATAGAAATTTGGCCTATATCACCTGTAGGTTAAATGACTTGTCCAAGGTCACACGTCCAGTATGTTTTTGATATGGGACTTGAACACAGGCATTCCTGTTCTTGAGGCCAGCTCTCCTTATACTATACCATGCTGCTTGTGGGACCAGAAGGAAAATGCCCACCAGGTAGGATGGGGTACTCATCAGCTAGTGGGCATAGTTTTATGCTATTTATTTTTCCTTTCCCTATTTGAACTTAATATTTGTCAGGGCCCCCGAGGCTGTAAAGCCTGCAAGTGTGAGCTTGCTTACGGACCACACGTCCATTGGGAGAGGATCAGCCTCCCTGATTTGGAAAGTTCTTCACCATGTTGACTGAATGAATGAGAAAGGCTTTTGCAATAGTGACTCTTAAAGACTGTCTCCTCTATAGAAGGGTAACAGTTTGTGTTGGTGGAGAAGGAGGCAGACAGACTGAAAAAAATGAAACAGTCATTATTGAAGTGATAGGATATCCGGGAATTGGAGCATTTGTAAAGCAGTATCTCTCGTTTTAATTGAACATAATTTCTTTTTCTTAAAATCTACATTTTTTCATACAACTTCATACCTAGCCATTGCCTTTTTTTTTTCTTTTTTGGAGGTCAGTTGGGGTTAAGTAACTTGCCCAAGGTCACACGGCAAGGTTGTTTTGTTTGTGTGTGTTAAGTGTCTGAGGCCCAATCCGAACTCAGGTCCTTCAGATTCCAGGGGCCAGCACTCTACTCCCTACACCACCTAGCCGCCCCCATTGCTTTACTTTTTAATGATGAATTAAGTAATACTCACAGACTCATACTTTGGTGTTAGCATTAAATCATGGTCTCTGTTCTTTTTTATTGTTGTTGTTCGGTTCTTTGTGTTTTGTTTTTGCCAGCCTAATACTATTAAAGTTCAGAAATGACATTACAAACTTTAGTTCTTTAAATGGGGGCCATGGTAGAAGACTTGTTAGTGTTACACAGAAAATACTGGACTGCAGTAATGGAGGGAGCTGCTTAGGACACCTGCTTGTATAATTCTCTGTCCTCCCAGTTAACAAAGTTACTACATCGCCATAATTTACATAATTCACAGAACATTCCTATACGTTCTGTTATTATCCCCATTTTATACATAGAGAGATGGAGGGAAGCAGAGATTCAGGGACTTGACCAGGGTCACGTGACTAATAAGTGGGTGAGCAGGATTTGAACTTATATACATGACCTGGACAAAGATATAGCCATGGAAACAAAGAAGGAGCTATCAGACATGTCAGAGGGAGGAGAATGAGAAGAGAGGAGGGCCTCAAAACCTAGACAGGAAAAAGATAGTAGTTGATAGAGTTGAGAAGGATGCAGCTTTAGGAAAGGCCACTAAATTTGGCAGTTAAGAGAGCACTGTTAACTTTGGAGGGGTGGCCACAGTTGAATCCTGAGTTTGGAAACCAGATAGCTTAGGTTTAGAAGTAAGGCAAATGAAGGTCAGATGCAGGGTGCATGTGGAGACAGGAATAAGGGAGGAGATACTCGATGTCAGATGAAGAGGGCAGAAGATGGAACTGGAGGGGAGGGGGGTCTGAAGGAGTGAGACGAGAGGCTTGAAGAAGGATGAACAGATTTGTAATAGTTGTGGCAGGTGGGGTAGTGAATTAATTAGGAAGGTGCAAAAGGAGGTTTACCTTGTTCCAACAAGGGCCGAGCTGAGATTCCATAACACAACTTTTTTGTGCCTCAACGTTTTTGTACTCCTGTTGGTGGTACATAGGTAGAAGGGAAAGGCTGGGATTTGACAGTGGGTATAGAGTGGGACTGGTTCACCAAGGTGTTTAGCTAGGGAAGGAAGGACAGTGTAGTCAATGCAGAGGTGTTTGCCTGGTGAAGTATTAGACAGGGTTAAGGGTCATAGAGTAAGATGAAATGACAAGATTGTCACCAGTGTTAATTATGTAAAGATAAGAAACAAGTACCATCTTTTTTGTTTGTTTGTATAGATTTTTTTTGTTGTTGTTGGTTTTTTTTTCTTTTTTCTTTTTGGAGGGCAGTTGGGATTAAGTGACTTGCCCAGAGTCACATGGCTAGTAAGTGTGTTAAGTGTCTGAGGCTGGATTTGAACTCAGGTCCTACTGAGTCCAGGGCTGGTACCCTATTCACTACACCACCTAGCCACCCCAAATTTCTTTCTTTCTTTTTTTTTTTTCTTTTTGGAGGGCAATTGGGGTTAAGTAACTTGCCCAAGGTCACATGGTTAGGTTGTTTTGTGTGTGTGTGTGTGTGTGTGTGTGTGTTAAGTGTCTGAGGCCAGATCCGAGCTCAGGTCCTTCTGACTCCAGGGCTGGTGCTCTACTCACTGAGACACCTAGCCACCCTGTTTGTATAGATTTTTACAAAATGAGTGAATTTTCAGAAGAGCTCATGGGCCATCTGTTAGCCTGACACAGAATACAGACATCCCTACATGCTATGTAATTTAAACTATTCATTTTGGTGCAGTGGGTAGTGTGTCTGGCTTGAAGTCAGGAAGACTCATCTTCCTGAGTTCACATCTGGCCTCAGACACTTACTAGCTATGTGATCCTGGACAAGTCACTTAACCCTGTTTACCTCAATTTCCTCATCTTTAAAATGACCTGGAGAAGGAAATGCAAACCACTCTAGTCTCTTGACCAAGAAACCCCCCACAAAGGGGTCATAAAGAATTATACATGACTGAAATGACTGAACAACAACAATTTTAACAACCATGGAAAAGGCCTTTTTTGTGCCCAGCTGTGCATATAAAAGAAGTACTCTTAATACAGTAGAATAAAGCACAACTTGGATAGGGTCCTTTTCAGAGTATTCAGTTGTTTCTAAGCATTAATTTTTCATTTTGATTTCATGAGGTTACTTACATGGAAAAGTGAAAAATGAAAAATACAAAGAACTAGCAAAATATCTTCAAAAATGAAAGGGAATTTTTTTTTTCTTAAACCTGTTTGAAATTAACAACAGATCTGAAAAATTCAGAGTAGTAAGCTGTTTAGTAGTAGACAGCTAGGTGTCACAACAGGTAGACTTCTGGCCCTTGGGCCCCGGAGTCAGCAATTCAGATTGTGCCTCAGACCTGAGGCAATCACTTAACCTCTGTCTGCCTCATTTTCCGAACTGTAAAATGGGGATAACACCTCCCTCCCAGGGTTGTTGTGAGGATTTAAATGAACTACTATTCGTGAAACTCTTAGCAAAGTGACTGGCACATATGAAACAATAAATAATTGTTTCCTTCCTTCTTTTAGAGAAATCTGTAGAAACACAAATGAACTGATGTAAAGAAAGTGGAACTAAGACAAAAGTAGAAACAATGAGTTCATTTACATAGAGGAAAAGAAAAATGAAAGCCCTCAGAATTCAGATTAGTTTAATGACTAATATTGATTCTAAAGCATTAATGATAAAATAGAATTTTCTTTTTGATAGAGAAGTAGTGAGCCACACATATAAAATACAGTTTCTACTGTCAAGCATTGTGGATATGTCTGTTTTGTGTAACTATACTATTTGTTACAAGAGATAGTTCTGTATGGGGTAGAGTTATTGGAAAGTAACTGCTATGAAAACAAACATCGCAATGAAACCTTAAAAGAGAAAGTGGCTAACATAAATTACGTTATTTATTTTTGATGTTGTGAATACCTTTTTTTGTTTTTCCATGGCATTTTTACTAAACTTCCATTTAATCGCTTGTCTTTATTAGGGAATTTTTACGTTTGGCAAATCCTTTAAATTGTGGTGCCTGGGATAAAAAGCTTTTAAAACAGTATCGCATCCACAAGCCTAGTTCATTGAGTTATGAACCAGAGATGAGAGGTAAGTGGGATCTGGATTCTCTTTTACCTCCTGAGTATCATTTTTGTGATCATCACCTGGATATGTTGAATGACTATAATTGGTAAGTAGGTAAATACTTAAATAGGTCTCTTTGTGCCAATATTGAAATACAAGGAGCCATACGTAAGTGAAATGTTTCTAGACAATTAGAAAATGGATGTCTCAACAAAATAAAAATTCCGTAACACTTGGAGGGATAAATTGGCTTAGTTGGCCATTCTCATTGCTGTTATATACTCAGAAACGAGTTTTTGATGTTCTCTAATTTAGACTTTCACCAACAACATTTTGATACTATTGAGTAAACTGATGCAAGGAGGATTTGGTATGTATACCGTGGCAGTTTTTTCTGTCGCCAATGTCTTCCAGAGTTTTTTACTTGCTCACGTTTCTTGGGAATATCTGAGTTGCATTACATGGAAACTCCTTTGGTTATATTGACAGAGTAGTCAGTCATCTTCTCACTGTTTATGGTAAAATTTTATTTCCAGGACCATTAGTGATCAGAATGAATTTCAAATGAAACATGCTGAAATTAATGTTTTAATTATTGTTTGATGGATTGAAATTAATACAGGTAATAGAATAGATAGAAATATCATTGTTATGGCAGGAAATCAGGATTCCTTAAGTTTTCCTTTTGTTTTGCAGAAATTACTAGCCTTAGTAACTGGCAGTGTTTGTGTTATATACAATTTGTGATTTACTTGGAAACTGTGGAAGCTCTCAACTGAGATAATATGTGTAAAGTGTCATAGAGCACTATAATTTTAACTATTATTATTATTCTTATATCTGCCTATTAGCTTAAGTCTATTACCTGGGAGGTTTTGTTTTATGTATATTTGAATTCTCTTCCTCCTATCAGAACTGCCATTTATCCAGCACTAAGTTGTTTCATAAAAAAAACATCCTAAATTAAAAAATTTTGTAAAATATCCTAAAAAGTCCTAAAATATTAAATATCAGGGGCGGCTAGGTGGCGCAGTGAATAGAGCGCGGGCCCTGGAGTCAGAAGGACCTGAGTTCAGAGCCGGCCTCAGACACTTAATCCACACAAACAAAAACCTAGCCGTGTAACCTTGGGCAAGTTACTTAACCCCAATTGCCCTAAAGGGGCGGCTAGGTGGCGCAGTGAGTAAGAGAGCCGGCCTCGGAGTTGGGATGACCCGAGATCAGATCCGGCCTCAGAAAATGAGCACCCATGCATAAATAATGACTAGCCGTGTAACCTTGAGCAAGTTACTTAACCCCAATTGCTTTAAAAAAAAATATTAAATATCAGCTTGGAAATACAAATACATACAATCTTGTGTTTGTGATTTTTTTTCTTTCTTTTTTTTTTTAAACAAATGCTTTATTAACTTCTGTTTTACATCATTCATTTCCGCCAGATTTTGAGTTACAATCATTTTTCCCCCCATTATTCCCCTACCCAACCTCCCAGAACAGTAATCCCACAAGATATCGCTTCCTCCAATCTGCTCTCTCCCATACCTTCTCCCATACCCCCATCGACTTTTCCATTAGAGGAAGGTGAGTCTTTGCATCCCAATGCCTGCACATCTTATCTTCCTATTACAAGCAAAAGAGTATTAATAATAGTATTTATATATATTTGAAACATTTAATGTTACGACCTCAAATTTCAGATCCATTTCCTTCCTCCCTTGTCACCCATTCCCTCTTGGGAGATAAGTAATTCAGTATATGTTGTACATGTCTAGCTATGCAAAACATTATCATAGTAGATATATTGTACAAGGCTGCTTATAATTCCCTCCCACTCATCCCACCCCCCACCTGGTCCATTCCCTACATGATCCTGTCCCTCTTCTATAGTGGGTACTTCCAACCTCCCCTCACCCCAAGGATGCCCTCCCATCCATCATCCCTCCTCTCATCCCCCTTCCCCCTATCCTGCTGCAGGTTGAGATATCCCATTTAGTATGTATGTCATTTTCTCCCTGAACCAAATTCAATGTGAATGTGGTTTTGCCTTTTTAGCCTTCCTTATTCTCCCCCTCCTTTGCAACCACTTCCCTTGCTTCTTCTACATGAGATAGTTTACCCTACCCTGTCTCTCCCCATCTCCTCTTGCCACTTTCCTCTCTCACCTCATAATTTCATCCCTTGAGTATTCTCCCTTCCCAACAAATTCAACCTATGCCCTCTATCCATATATAACTGTAACCATATACACACACATTCACATATGTATTCATATGACCACACCCCCTTCTTCCATTATTTTCATAGTGAGAAAGATATCATCAGTCACAGTTATTGCTTTTCCATATAGGAATGTAAATAGTTCAACTTTGATAAGTTCCTTTGGATTTCTTTTCCCTGATTACCTTCTCAGGCATCTCTTGCTTCTTGTGTCTGGATGTCAAATTTTCTATTCAACTCTGGTTTTTTCCTCAAGAATGCTTGAAAGTCCTCTATTCCACTGAATGACCATATTTTCCCCTGAAACAAAATACTCAGTTTTGCTGGGTAGGTGACCCTTGGGTTCATTCCCAGTTCTTTTGCCCTCTGGAATATCATATTCCATGCCCTTCGATCCCTCAGTGTAGAAGCTGCCAGGTCCTGGGCTATTCTGATTGTGTTTCCACAATATTGAAATTGTTTCTTCCTGGCTGCTTGAAGTATTTTCTCCTTGATCTGGGGATTCTGGAACCTGGCTATAATATTCCTGGGAGTTTTCTTTTAGGGGTCTTTTTCAGGAGGTGATCGGTGGATTCTTTCAACCTCTATTTTGCCCTCTGGATCTAAAACATCAGGGCAGTTTTCCTTGAGAATTTCTTGAAGGGTGATTTCTAGGTTCTTTCCTTGATCATGGCTTTCAGGTAGTCCAATAATTTTTAAATTGTCTCTCCTGGATCTATTTTCCAGGTCAGTGGTTTTTCCCATGAGATATTTCACATTGCCTTCTAATCTTTCATTTGTTTGGATCTGCTTAACAGCATCTTGATTTCTCATAAAGTCATTAGCTTCCATTTGCTCCAGTCTAACTCTGAAGGCATGAATCTCCTCAGTGAACTTTTGAGATTCTTTTTCCATCTGGCAAATTCGACTTTTTAAGGCATTCTTCTCCTCATTGCCCTTTTGGGCCTTCTTTGCCATTTGAGGTAGTCTATTTTTTAAGGTGTTGTTTTCCTCAGTCAGGCTGTTGACCCTCATTTCATACTTTTCCTGCATCCTTCTCATTTCTCTTTCCAATTTTTCCTCTACTTCTCTTATTTGATTTTTAAAGTCTGCCTTAAGGTCCTCTATGGCCTGCAACCCGCTCATGTTTTCCCCTGGGGCTTTTGGAGCAGGACTTCTTACCTCACAGTCCTTTTCCCGCTCTATGCCCCCAAAATAGGAGTCTAGGGTTGTATTTTTCTGTTTCCTTTGCCTTGGCATGTTGCCACTTAATTGCTTGACTTTTGGGCTTGTTGCCACACTATGGCTTTAAGGCCAGATAGAGGAATTTTCATCCCGAACGTGTTGGGGGCAACTTCTGTTTCTGGCAAGCTGTAAACCCACCCGCGACTTCCACCCTAGATCACAATCCAGATCCAGGAAGGTTAAAGCAAGAGCGATTACCCCCCAAGACTGATCGCTGGATCTCCCTACCAATTTGCAGGCTGGGAGCAGGAGCTGCCTCTGAAAACTACAAAATAGCATTTGTCCTCAGCGGCTTCTAGCCCCCAGGGGAGGGAGCCGACGCATTCCCTAATACCAGTCCCAAAGTCCATAGGACACTAACCTCTTACTTTGTCCCAGGCAAGTCTATGTTGATAATTCTGGAGTCGCCACAGCTCCTGGTGTTCTGGGGTTCCTTCAGCTGGCTGCTGGCCCTGCCGCCCTGGGGCTAAAACCTCGGGTCACGTGGACCTGGGCTCAGCTCGGCTTGGCTCCTGAGCTCTGCGTGCTGCATGCTGCCAGGTCCCAGACCACTGCGCTGGTCCTTCCTGCAGGGCTGCTGGGCTGTCCTCAGTGGGAGTTTAGCTTCTCTGTGTCGTTCTGTGGGTGCTGGGGCTCCAGAAGTTGTTCAGAGTCCCCTTTTACATCGTTTGGGGGGAATGTGGGGGCAGAGTGGCTTGGATGAGCTGTTTCTACTCCGCCATCTTGGCTCCGCCCCCCTTGTGTTTGTGATTTTGATACTTTAAGACATGACTTCTCTGGCAATGGATACCATTATGTTTATAAAGAATTTTTGAAATTTAAGATTCTTAAACTAATTATATTTTATTTGTAGACTCATAGAAAAATGTATTTATCTTTTTTTGCTTTAACAAATATGTATACATTAAATGTTAACAAAAATACTTAAATCCATGTTTTTAATCCCATTAGTTCTATGAAAAGAAAGCTATACCTATGAATAAGATTTCTTCTTCTCAATGACAATTTTAGTAAGAATAATAGACTAAGTAATAAAACATTAGTTTATAATTATTTCTTAATCCATTCATCAGTCTCAGAATCTTCAAGGGGGTAGATGTACATATAAATCTAATATTTTTTCTCTCTTCAAAGAGAATCTGTATAAACATTTTTGCAGATTAAGAGAGCATAATGTTTTAAGTATCACATATATATGTGTATATATATATACATATATATATAAAATATATATAGTGTATTAAAACTTAGTAAGTTTATATGAACAGATACTTGTACAGTGAAAAAAGTGCTGAAATCAGAGACAGGCCCTGGGTGAAAATCCATCCTTTACTCACTATCCATGTGGCCTTGGGCAAGTCACTTGACCTTGCTGAAATTAATTAAAAACAAAACATTAAAAACTAAAATATGTAGCAGAAGAGGAGAAAATTGGGAAATAAAATTCTTTTAAAATTTTTTAAAATTAATTAATTAAATTAATAAATCAATTAAAATTTTTAAAAATTAATTTAAAATTTTATTTTACTTGTAATTTGGGAAAATGTAATAAAATAAATAAAAATTTATTGAAAAGGAAAAAAAAAATCTTTCCTTATAGGTAGTATGATCACGTCTGTTGAAGGACTGGGTTCTGATAATGTATTTAGTTTACATGAAGATAACCACTATCGGATAAGCAAGAGTTTGGTAAAATCTGCAGAAGGAAGCACTGTACCCTTGACTAGGGTAAAGTGTTTAGTCTCGATGACAACCCCACATGACATCAGGCTGCACGGGTCATCAGTCACTCCTGCTTTTGTTGAGTTTGACACATCACTTGAAGGATTTGGGTAAGTACTTTATTTAAGTTCCATCATCATTTATAACGGCCTCTGTGTATGTGTGTGTCTACATATATTTGTCCCTTTAGAAAGAAAGTGTCATAGTAATTAGAGGGCTGAACTCTAATGTCATGAAGTCATGGCATCATGAAGACTTCAAATCCAGCCTCTTATCCTTGCAAGCCATTTAACTTGTTTGAGCTTCAGTTTTTTCATCTACAAAAAAAGGAGCCCAGCATCTGATGTCCTTTCTTGCCATAAATCTGTAATCTTCTGATTTGTTTCATGACCAAGGTATTCATCATTAGATGGCCGACTTGCTGGTGATGGGTATCTTTCCAAACCTAGGCTGGCCCTCAAACAGCCTACGCAGTCTGTCAACAGAACCCTACTGAAAGCCTTCCCGAGTTTGTAGAATGTGCCAGATCTTACATTTCGTGGGCCTTACCCTCCAAACCAGAGTCATTACCATGCTACAATAAGGCTTCAGAATAGAATTTGTTTTAATATTTCAGGGCTTCGTAATTTCACCAATTGGAGTCTTCTCTCAAACACTTGGAACAAAAGCAAGCCCTCAATACTGCAGTATATGAGTCTTATGAGTTTGTGGCTGAAAATTTTAAGACTCTCTGTTCCCCCTAAGTGATAAGCTTCTCTAGGCTAGTTCTCAGACGACAGACATACAATACTCTGTTTATATAGGCTTTCAGAAGCCAGGGCCAGCTCCATTTTACAGTGTGGCAGGCAGGCTGTTAAATGTGGACAGTTTCATTATATATAGTTATCTCTAGCTGGGAAATGCAAAACCAATGATGAGATAGAAGAAAATATGTTTCTATTTAAAGTATTTGTTTCTTCTCTTTTTGTTATTAATAGTTGCCTGTTTCTACCCAGTTTGGCACCTCATAATGCACCTACAAATAATGCCGCTACGACAGGTCTTACTGATGGTACTGTAATCAGTGGAATTGGAACTGGTAAATACTACTTAGTGCATTTGGGTTTTTGAGATTTTATTTTTTATAATTCCAAACTTTTTTACTGTGTCATCCATAAATATATGTCGTGTGTGTGTGTGTGTGTGTGTGTGTGTGTGTGTGTGTGTGTGTGTCTTTCTCTCTCTCCTTCCCACCCCCCCATAAATATATATCTCCTTTACCCATTCCAGGTGAAAGATTCTTCCCTCCTCCATCTGGGTTAAGCTATTCAAGCTGGTTTTGTATTGAACATTTTAGTTCATCTCCAAATAACCACCCAGTCAGACTTTTGACACTCGTGAGGAGAGCAAATTCTTCTGAGCAACATTATGTGTGCCTTGCCATAGTACTATCAGCAAAAGACCGATCCCTAATTGTTTCTACTAAAGAGGAGCTACTTCAGAATTATGGTAAGTTTTTCCTTTTCCTTTGTGTACTGGGGAAAAAAATAAAGTGATTTTGTTGGATGCAACTTCTAATCCTTTAGAAAATTAAGGTTGGATTTCACAGGTCATATTAACATTTTCACAAAGTATTCCATTTTAAGTAACATAGTAAAGTGTAATCCTGAATGACATTAAAGTATTATATCATTAAGACTATATGAAATGGTTTTCTGTTTATTTTTTCCAACTAATCTTGGGAACAACCAACAACATATAGACTTGAAGAGAGGGCAACTAGGTAAGCATGAATTTAGATTGACTTTGCTTACTGAGGAACCCAACTTTTTGATGGTGCTTAATGGGGATTAATGGGTGCTAGATTCTGTAAGTGGTATTGGGTAGTGCTGAGTCACCCAAACTGCTTCCTACCATCCCCCAACCCCTGCCCCCCTCCCCCCCACCCCATCGCCCCTTCTCTCAACACATTGATCAAGTCAGGACAGGAGGGGTATGAAAGAAAGTACAACAAGCCCTAGAAAAGGAAGCCTGAGGAGCAGTGTTGTTAGGAGAGAATGAGAAAGGAAAAAGCTCAAGATAAAATCTCATTTGTTTTCTATGGAGCAGGCACTCCAGAAGGCAGAGATAAAGGGCTGGATAGTTTTAGAATGGGAGATTGAAGGGACTGCGTTGAGGAGGGTGAGGACAGATTTGAACATGTGGGGGGGGGGGTGCGCCGGGGAGGGTGTCTGTATTAGGGATCAGAATTACAGGGATGGGTAGGAGTATGTTAATCACTGCAAAATGAGTTCCAGTAGGTTATATCATTATCCACAAGTGTGTCCTGGGTGTTAGGCAGCTAAGTGGGCTAGAAAGCGGCTAGGGGATTTGAGAAGGGGGTGGCATAAAAGCTGACTAGATCTAGGAAGGCAAGCATCCTGAGTCACAGAACCAGAATTTATTAGTTGTAAGGGACTCAGGAGCCATCTACTTAAACTCCTACCTGGAAAATAAATCCCATAGTACTGCTGTGGTTTAAGAGATGATGAGTAGAGCGTCGGCCCTGGAGTCAGAAGGACCTGGGTTCGGATCCGGCCTCAGACACTTAACTCACACACAGACAAAAACCTAGCCGTGTGACCTTGGGCAAGTTACTTAACCCCAACTGCCCTCCAAAAAGGAAAAAAATGATGAGTTCAGTGGTTTTAGAAATACTTGGAAAGACATCCACAAAATAATGATGCTTTTTTTTGGGAGGGGGGGAAGGCAGGGCAATTGGGGTTAAGAGACTTGCCCAAGGTCACATGTCTAGTAAGTGTTAAGTGGCTAAGGTCAGATTTGAATTCAGGTCCTCCTGACTCCAGTGCCGGTGCTCTATTCACTGCACCACCTAGCCACCCCTTCCACAAAATAATAAAGAGCAAAATGAGCAGAACCAAGAGAACATTATATACAGTAACAGCAGTATTGTTTTAAGGATGACTTTGAGTGATTTAGTTATTTTGTTTATTATAAATATGCAAATAATCTATAAAGGACATATGAATAAAGATGCTATCTGCATCCAGAGAAAGAACTGATAAATAGAAACATATACAGGATAATTTTACATGTATATATCTATTTGTGTTTAATGGTAGCCATTTCTAAGGTGGGGGAGGAAAAAAGAAATTTACATGATAATTTTATTGTATATTTGAAAGAAATAGTATATTGTACATAGTAGATTTGCAGTTTCATGTGCAATCATCTTTTTTTACTGTACTATGTAATAGAAATGCTTGTTCCACAAATTAAAAATAATGTAAAATTTTTTAAAAGATCAAAAAAAAAAAAGAAATCCCAGTACACATACTCAACAAGGGCTATGACTGAAGTCATGTAGGCAAAGAGAAGTTTTTGTTTTGTTTTTTAAGTAGCACCCTGTGCAAAGGGTTCAAGATTCAAATATTAATGAATCATAAAGAAGGTGCTTAAAATACATTTTATGTGTGTGTATGTGTATATATGTATATATATAATCTGACAAATATAGAGATAAATGTAAAGTACATTGTAAAATCTGTGAATAAGAAAAGTCTAAATGATAGCATATGAGACCATTAAGATTAGAGGCTGAGGAAAAGCTTCATAAAAGAATCTGCATCAGTTCATACAAGTCATCTAAGGTTTCTCTGAAACCCTCTCATTCATCATATTTGTGCCTCTTACTGGAATACCTTTGGTCCTACCAAATACCAGTCTTTACCATATTCTTTGGGACCATAGAATGAACTACTACATACTGGAAAAGCATATAATGAAAAACCCATACAATATTAAGGAAATAGTGGCCCCATCACACTGAGAAAGCTACAGCAATATTAACATTTGTTGACATTCTTAGAGTCCGTGATAAGCCGATCAAAAACTTAAAGAAATACTTTGAAATGAGAAGGCATCACTTCATGAAGCAACAATCAAGTCATATGCCATTGGCTTTGTAGAATGTAAATGAAATTGGTGTACAGTTTGATTGGAGCTTTTACACATTTCTTGATGTTTAAAATCCAAGAATGGAATTGAACGGCCGTTCCTCAAAAACAGAGCCAGCCATATGTTGACAAAAGAAGTAGCAACCAAATGGTTGGGTCACATGGGAAGTTTGTATTGACATTTCAGGATCAGGTCTTTGTCACCAGAAACCACAGAAACCGACATTTTCCTAAGGAGGCAGTGTGGAGTAATGGAGAGCAGGATGTCGTCAAAGCCAAGAAGATCTGGGGTCATATCCTCCTGTGAGCTCAGTGGCCACATCACCTTGAGCAAGTCACTGACCTTCTCAGTGTGGCAGTGAATTCTTCATGACTCTAACTGGTAGCACAGATATCGGCTTGGGCTGGTAGAGGAAGTTTCTTCAACTCTCAGTTTCCTGTATCAAAGTAACAACAGATACAGTTCCTATCCCTATCCTTATAGAGCCCAGAATTGATGATTAGTTGTGGTTGTACAGTGAAACAGGAAAAACTATGTAGAAATATCATTGCAAGCTATAAATTCTTAGCACCTACTCACTACCTAGCCAAGGCATTGTCAGCTGGCTGGGATTATGGATCTTAAATTCTCTGTTTTTCATGGAATGATTAGTGACATATTCCCTTGTTACAAATACAGCCCTCAAAATGTTCTGGATAACTTGATCAATAAACTCTAGTAGAACTATTCCATTATTACTGAGCCACAATTGCCCTCAGTTACCTGGACCTAACATTGTTGCATAAAGAGGGTTGGGGAAAGGGGATAAAGATTTATTAAGCATCTACTTTGTGCCAGGTGCTGTATTTAACTTTACAAATATGTTATTTGATCCTCAAAACTGTGGGAGAGAGATGTAGTTATGATCTTCATTTTAAAGTTGAGGAAACTAAAGTAGAAAGAGGTTAAGTGATTAGTCTAGATTGAAATAACTAGTATGTGTGAACAAGAAAGAAATTACCTTTTATACCTATAAGAGGGGAAGAGTTCATGAACAAACAAGGATATAGGGGAATCAAAGAAGATAAACTAGACAGATTTGATTACATAAAAGTTGTTGCACAAATAAAACCATTTTGGTTAAAAATAGAAGGAAATGGATAATTGGGGGAAAATATTTGCAGTTTCTCTCAACCTCATAAAGATCTTATGTCCAAGATCTAGAATGAAATAATTCACTTTTTTAGACTAGGAGTCATTTCCCCAATTGATAAGAGGTCAGAGGATATCAACAGGTAGTTTTCAGAAGTAATCCAAGCTTTCAAATGTTTTATGGGGGGAAAAATGCTCCAAGTCACTAGTAGATATAAATTAAAGCAGCTATGAAGTTCCACCCCTCACATTTATTAGATTGGCAGAGATGTGCCCCCCCAAACCAAACAAAAGGAAAAGGATAGACATTAGAAGACGTAGGAAGAGAGTAACACACTGATGGTTGGTGAAGCCATGATGCATTTTAGCCATTCTTGAAAGCAGCTTGGAGCTGTGGCCAGAGGTCAGTAAACTGAGAATATTCTTTGACCCTGTCATAACAAAGCTAGGCCTAGTAGATCAAGGAAAAAGGAAGAGGGCCCATTATTTCTAGAATATTTATAGCAACTCTTTTTGTAATAGCAGAGACCTGGAAACTAAAAGCGTTGCTATTTGCTGGGTGAATGGCTGTACTAATTATGATATAAATATGTAGTAAGAATATTACTGCCTGGTTAAAAAAAATTTATGAAAGGCATGGTTCCCGAGAAACTTCTGAAGACATGTATAAACTGAGGTAGAATGAAGAGAGCAGAACCGGGAGAACGCTGCTGGTAGACTGTCCGGGTTTCACAGGCATACCCCAATGAGGTCAACACAGTGGCTCTATGGACCTTCAGTCTGGTAGGCAGCCTAGTACCTCTTCTCTCCCACACTTTGTTTCAGAGCCTCCCAATGCTGAGCTAGCTCTGGCAGTGTGTGCGTCAACCTCATTATCAATGTGTATATCCCTGGAAAGTACACTACTAAGGTACATGAACTTAGTCATAGCATTGAAAATTTCTCCATTTTCTAAAACTGATGGTTCTGTGTGTGGATGGTTTGCTACTGCTGGTGGAGAACCTCTGTCTTCTTGGTGTAAATCGTGAGGCCAGAATTAGCACAAGTGGCAGAGAATCGATCCATACTCTGTTACATCTCAGCAGACAGGGAGTTTGTACCTCTGGGAGCTCAGTGGCCACATCACCTTGGCAAGTCACTGATCAGCCAATGCTGAAGACATTGACTTTGTACCTCAGACTGAAGTCAGTCCCTATCTAGTTAAAGAAAAGAAAATTGAATGCTATTAGGTACCTCTCTTATGGCAAAGCACCTGGTCCTGCTTCTTTTCCAGGGAAGATCTACAAGTCAGAGAGTCCACTACTCATTAGAAAGCTGACTGAAATCTTCTGGGTTATGTGGGAAGAGAAGGTTTGAGGATGCCTCCATTGTCCATCTCTATAAAGGAAAAGGACATTGTCCTGTGACAATCACATTGGGGATTTCTCTCATAGATACTACCAATAAAATTCTTGCCAGAGTCCTTAATAGGGTGATCCTTTGGGTAGATGGTCATCTACCCAAGAGCCAGAAACAGTTGAGAACAATGGTTGATAGGGTGTATGCTGCCTGAAGACTGTAGGAAAAATGTCAGGAGCAAAACAGAGGTCTGTACATAATATTCATTTATCTGACCAAGGCCTTTGTTACTGTCATTTGTGAGGGCTAGTAGACCATTATGGCAAAATTTGGTTGCCTGGAGAAACTCATCAGTATGATACGCCAGTTTCACTATAGCATGGTTGCCTGGATTCTGAATAAAGGACAATGTTCTCGAGCTTTTCCAGTCATCAGTCTTCACTCTACTGAGTGAACCAGAGCTGTGTCCTTACTCCCATGATGTTTTTAGCAGTGTTGTTGGATGTTGTTGACAAGGACAAATACAGCATCAAGGTCAGCTGTCACAGTCATGGTAAACTATTTAACTTGAAAAAGCTACAAGCCAAGACTAAAGTCGAGAGAGAGAGAGTTGGTATGTGACTGTTTCTTCACAGAGTGAGCATCCAGGATGGGGAAGGTCCTTGAGTTCATGATATATAAAGATCGTTTGAAGGGAATGAGCATGTTTAGCCTTATGATAGGATGAGACAGCATTTTCCTGATGCAGCCTCTTTGCCCCAACCCACAACATAGGGATGATACTTAGGCTCCTCCTCTTTCTTTAATCCACAGGGATTTGAGTTCCCTAAAAGGAGACAAAACTGATTACAAGATTTTATTGGCCCTCCCTTCCCCCAAACAGCTTCTTCATTACCTGAAGACATAGCCAGTCATGGCCTCTCAGACTTGGTACATGTCTGAAGACCACATAAATACCATGCCTTCCACCATATCCTTCCCTAATGACCAGCTACTTTTCCACCTCAAGACAGAGACAAGCCACGTCCAGAGAAGCTAAACGTCCCTGCCACGCTGTTGCACATCCTTGCCTGTGTTAGCATGATGTAAACCTCCCCCTTTTGTTAACATTTCATTTTATCCCAACGTGAAATCAGAGTTCAGGTGCTGGGCCTGCCCCCAGTAAGCCTGAAGAAAAGAAGACCGTGAGACCATGATGGCGCTGCCACACAACGTGAAGGACTCTCATATGGACTTGTCCAGTTTTAGAGTGCCTTACTGCATGGTCTGGAAGCAGAGGATCGGTGTCCACTTTCTGTTTATTATTTTAGTTAATGATAATAATAACAGCTTGCATTTATGCTTTGAGGTTTGCAAAGTGCTTTCAAATTTTGATCTACACAACAATCCTGTGAGACAGGTGCTATTATTATTATTATTATTATTTTGTTGTTGTTGTTTTTGGAGGGCAGTTGGGGTTAAGTAACTTGCCCAAGGTCACACGGCTAGGTTTTTTGTTTGTGTGTGTTAAGTGTCTGAAGCCGGATCCGAACTCAGGTCCTTCTGACTCCAGGGCCGGCACTCTACTCACTGCGCCACCGAGCCGCCCCATCAGGTGCTATTATTGTTCTACAGATGAGGAAATTACAGCAGGGGGGAAATGGTTTGTCCACAGTCACGCAGCTAGTAAGTGGTTGACGATTTGAACTTAGGCCTTACTGACTTCAGGTCCAGTGCTCTATCCCTTGTGCTGCCCAGCCTTCCCTAGTGGGGATTCCTTTGTGTATGAGTTAGATGAGAGCCCTACTGAGCTCTTTTCCACTTCTCAAATTCTGGGATCCTTTGTGGACTAATAGATGACAAATCTCACTACTGGCATGGTTCTCAGAATATCTTGGCAAAATGCAATCAGTAAACTGTACTATGACCACGCTATTACTACCCACCGAGCTGTTGTCTACAGACGCACAAACAAATGCACAGGAGTTTATCTAAATTGATTCTTAATATATGTTGCCTTGCCAAATATACCTAATTTCTGGGGTGCATGGCATGAATTTTTTTTTAATTATAAAGAGATCAAAACGGAAACTTCTCTGCTACTGGAAATGTTTTCTGTAAGCTGGCCTCTTCTTTAGGTTTCAATACTGTCATTTAGCTACAGAATCTTTCTGCCTGAGCAGTGGTGGTGATAGTGATGATAACGCTGGTCACTCCTGTGACTTGAAGATTTGCACGGCACTTCACAGAAGAGCTCTCATTTGGCCCACGTCTGTGATAGTCACCAGGACAAATGGCAGTTCTTTTACTTTCCTTTGTAGTTTGCTCTTCTTTTAATGTGAACACTCTGAAAGAAGTAAGGAATTCCATTTCAGTAAAAGCTACCAGCAAGCTTAGAGTCGTTTCCTGACTCAGATCCGACGTGCAGTCCAGTTTGTTCAATACCATTTAAATTTTAAGAAAATCAAACCAAAATGTCTTATCACCCTGAGAGATTGTTGTCATAAGCCCAAGTGAAGAAACCCATAGGGTTATTGTGGGGATCAAATGAGATAATATTTGTAAAGTCCTTGGCACAGTGCCTAGAACATAGTAGGTGTATTATAAATGCTTAATTCCCTCCCTTCATAGCCACTTGTAAAATAAAAACTTAGGAAGTTATTAATAATAGCATATGTCTTTTGCAATTTATGTAATCTAATTTCTTTATTTTCCAAAATTCTTTGAGAGGATATATTACTTAAAAACTAGTCTTTGGGGGGGTAGTATTATATGACATATAATACTATATGTAGTCTATAATTTTGGGTTATTGTTATATAGCATGGTATCATTTGGGTAGTGTTTGGGAAGTATCACATGCTTGTTGACAGCATCATGATGTTGAGTGAAGAGTAATACTTACACTTTTATGTCTTTATATATTTGCTTTAATAGAAAGTTCTTAAATTGATCTAAACCCCAGAGATGAGATTGGCATAAGTGCTCCATTAAGTTTCCTTTTTTGTTTTAGTTGATGACTTCAGTGAAGAATCTTCATTTTATGAAATCCTTCCTTGCTGTGCCCGCTTTCGCTGTGGAGACCTCATAGTTGAGGGACAGTGGCATCATCTCGTCCTAGTGATGAGTAAAGGCATGTTGAAAAACAGCACTGCTGCCCTCTATCTTGATGGGCAGCTTGTTAATACAGTGAAGGTATGTCTATACTTTTAAACCCCCACCCACTCTGTAAAAAATTTTATTTTTTTAAATTGTGTTTTTGCCCAGAATTGGTCTCCATGTTGTTTCTGATGTGTGGTGTTTTAGACCACTTGCCCTGCTCTGTGTATCACTGTGTTAGTGAATGACATGGGAGGCAAGAATGGAGTCATGGATTGTAGATTTGTGTATAAATGTAGAAGAGTCTTCTATACAGAAGCACAGAGCACATACAGAGCTGTAAGGGGCATCTAGTCCTACCCCTCATTTTACATATTGAAAAAATTTCACCTTCATAGAAGTTAAATGAGTAGCCTGAGGTCACAGACATCCAATCCAGCACTGCTACCTTAAGCCATGCTGCTTTTTGCTTTGGGTAGTAGAGTATTATTTATAAATAACTTCTGGTTCCCATTTCATGTCTGTATCTCTTCCCTTCCTCTTGGTTCTTGGGTACACTGAGCATTATTTTATTTATTAACACCCTGATCACATGTGACAGAGGGGGAAGGGTTGCCTATGTAAGTTCTGGAGATAGGCATAAAAAAGTAAAAATCAAGGAAATGTTCTATTTTCGGGAGTAGAATTATTAGGCTTTGGTATCTTTTAAAAAATGACCATCTTAGTTTGTAAATTTCAGGAATGCTATCATATTAACTAAGAAAGGCTAAATTTTTAAGCTTCCTCAGAGAGAAAGATTCCAAAAGAATGAAAAAGATCAGATTGTTAGTAGCATGAGTAAGTTATCAAGAAGACCTCAGTAACCCCCCCCCACTTCTCATTATTCATAAAATGTTTGTGAGAGCTCAGTGAAATGCAAGAAGCAGACAAGCTTTCACAACACTTCTTCACCGCAGACCTTGTTCTCAGAGTCACTCAGGTGATTTGATTGTCTACACAGTTATGTCTTCATGTTTGTTCATCGCAAAAAACTCGAGTCAGTAGAGCAGAATGCCATGTTTAAGGCCCTTCTTCAATAAGCAGACATACCGTGTACACTTTACCAGAATACCAAAGCCTGCTTTTTTTGTTTGGCTTTGCTCTCCAGATACAGTCATTTGATGTTTTCTTTGTATTTAAGCTTTATCTTTAATTTACTGCTTAAAATAAAACCTAAGTATACATTTTTCAATCAATTGGTATTTAGTTTTGTTTTGTTTTCAGCAATGACCCTCTGCTGCCCCTGTTGCATTACCCAAGTGCTTTCTTCTTGTAAGCAGGCATACTGAGGTTTCTTAAATTATTTTCTGTGTCCTTAAGTCCCAAATATTTGGGACTTTATACAAGTCCAGACCACTTTGTAGAACTCTGTGGTTTTAGGATGATTCATGGTATTTTTGTGTGATTTGTAGGTGATTCATAGGAATTAGAATTCATACCCATATTAAGTACAAGCTTGAAAATATTAGGTTATATTATATAAACATTTTTAATAGAATAAATCCAACTGACAAGTAATTCAGTAATGATCTGAAAATATGGCTACATGAAACTGAAATTGAAAAGTGGAAAATTTAATCAACTTAACTGATTTTCTATACTTCCTACAATTCCATTGACTTTTTTGTTAAAATTCAATTGAACAACAACAATAATAACAGTAATATAAATCTAGCAATAGTGTGTCTTCATATAAAAATTTAAATGTGGTATTCAGGAGTTTGGAAAGTCAGGATGTGTGTGTGTGTGTGTGTGTGTGTGTGTGTGATTTTCACACTGTCACATACTTAGGTACTATAGCAAAAACATACATTTTTGCATCTTTCATGCCCCAGTGAGATGCTGATCTTTGACTGCAACCTTACAATGGAATTTCAAAAGGAACGTGATATATGTTGCAACCACATCTTCTCCTTGAATCTGCTTGTGGTTTTCCTGCATCTCTCTTATTCTGTTGTTGGCTGTTACCAAAGAGCCAGACAGCAGTTCAGCCCACTGCTTCAGTCCGTACCTCTGGGGCAGAGGTCCATCTCTGCTCGAGCACACAGACTTCAATCTGCTGCCCTTGGGTTTCCTGTCATTAGCTGTACTTGGGACTTTTGCACAGTGTGCCCACAGACCCCTGGGGGATGGAGATATATAGCATACGTTAAACTTGCTCGTTTCCTTTTCTGGCATACCTGCTTCTGTTCTGATTCATTTCTTCTCATTTTTCTTTATAGCTTCATTATGTTCACAGTACTCCAGGGGGTTCAGGTTCTGCAAATCCACCTGTTGTCAGCACAGTGTATGCCTATATTGGCACACCACCGGCTCAACGCCAGCTTGCTTCATTAGTATGGCGCCTGGGACCCACACATTTCTTAGAAGAAGTTTTGCCTATTTCAAGTGTTAATGTCATATATGAACTAGGACCAAACTATGTTGGAAGCTTTCAGGCTGTACATGTCCCATGTAAGTACCCTTGTCCCTCTTAGCTAAAATTCCCCTTTTAATGATTCATAAAATAGTCCTTATGAGTTGTGTACATTGTCAGTCAATCAAAAAAACATTTTAAAATTATCCAACAAACATTTATTTAATTCCTTCTATGTGCAGGGCACTGGGAATAAAAATGCAAGGAATAAAGCAATCCCTTCTTATGAGAACAACAAGAATATTATTCTTTCTCTCACTCTGTCTCTCTCTTCTTCCTCTCCTTCTTCCCCCCAGTCTTTCTGTATGTCTCTCTCTTTCTCTCTCTCTCTCTCTCTCTCTCTCTCTCTCTCTCTCTCTCTCTCTCTCTGTCTCTGTCTCTGTCTCTGTCTCTCTCTCGTTTCTTCCAAATGTTTTCATCCTTCCTTAAAGCCTTCCATGTCTCCCCCTCCCCCACCTTCTCAACTGAGAACCTTGCTTCATATTTTACAGGAAAAAATCAGGCCATTTTCTGTGAGCTCCCCCTCCTCCCTTCTTTTCCATCTCCTATCACTCAGATGCCTTCCACCATTATCTCCTCCCTCACCTACCTCACATGATGCAGTAGCCAAGCAGTTTCATTCCCACTCTATCACTTATCCTCAGTCACTCCCTGTCTGCTTGCTCCTTCCCCACTCCTATCTCCCCCATCCTCAAAAAACATCCCTTTCTCCTTCCATCTCTGCTGTCATGCTGTATCTCTTCTGTTCTTTGGTGCTAGGCCATCCACAATAACTGCCTCCACTTTCTCTCCTCTCACTCCTATTATTCCCTTATGATCCAGCTTCCAACTTCATCTGTCCACCAAAGTTACCTAATTTAAGTCAAGTTCATTAGTTAAGATCTCTTAATTGCCAGATCTAGTGACTTTCTTGCTTGTCATTTTCCCAGCTTTTTGCAGTCTTTGACACTGTTGGTAGCCGTGTTCTCTCTCTAGGTTTTTGTAATACATTCTCCTGCTTCTCCTCCTATCAGGCTGTTCCTTTTCTTCCTTGGCTGTTTCCTTATCCAGATCATGCCCTCTGACTGTGGGTGTCCCATAGGGTTCTGATGTAAGCCCTCTTCTCTTCTCTTCTCATTGGTGACCTTGTCAGCTCCCATCAGTTTACTATACTGATTGTGTTCAAATCCCCCCTCATGCCCAACCTCTCTGTTGGCCTCTAATCTCTCATCTCCACCTGTTTTTCAGAAATCTCAAACTGAATGTCTAATACGTATCTTAAACTCAACATGTGGAAGACAGTACTCGTCTTTCTATCTAAACCCTCCACCTCTCTTACCTTCCCTGTTATAGAGGAAAGCAACACCGGCTACCTGGTCCCTCAGGCTTGCAGAACAGGGCCATCCTCAACTCCTCCCTGTTTCTTAGCTCCCGTAGGAAATCTTGATTTGACCTTTATAGCAGCCTAGATTCAACCTTGACTTAAACCTCCACCCCATTTTAAACTCCAGGGGCTCCTGATCACCTCCAGGATCAGACACAGAAGACTTTGTTTGGCATTTGAAGACCTTCGTAACCTAGCTCTCTTCTACCTTCCCAGTCCTCTTAAGCCATATTCCTTATGGCATACTCTTTCATGCAATGATAGTAACTTGGCTGTTTCATAAAAAAGATACTTGGGTGTAGGTATTTTCTCTGACTGTCCCCCATGCCTGGAATATCCTCCCTCTTACCTCTGACTGCTAACTTCTCTAACTTCCTGAGGTCTAATCTTCTACAGGGAGGCCTCCCAGCCCTTCCTACTTCCATGTCTTGCTTCTTATTTATTCCTTCTTTATCCTGTATACAATGTGTTTGTTCATGGTCTTCCCCCATCAGAGTGGGAGCTTCTTGAAGGTGGGGGCTATCTTTTGCCTTTTTTTTTATCCCCAGCTCTTAGCACAGTGCCTGATACATAGGAGGTACTTAATTAATATCTATTGATTAATGAAGTGTAACATACAAAATTATTATATAATAATACATAATAAATATGTTTGTTTATAATTATATAATATATGCAAAGTAGTTAAGGATGGTACTGGCATTTGGAGGGTATGGGAGGGAACAGACTTGATGTGGAATGTTCTTGAGCAGCATTTTGAAGGAAACAAGGGGTTTGCCAAGATGGAATTGAGAACAGAGGATGCCCATTGCGAATACAAGGAGATAAACATGTAGTAGGATATATATGAACAGAGTAAAGGCTCGTTGTGAGTGGTCTCGAAAAATGCAGGAAAAGGTGAGGGTGATAGATAATGAGGCTGGAAAGGTATGCCAGGTCCAGGTTGTTAAGGGCTTTAAAAACCAAACACAGCAATTCATGTTTGATCTGAGAGGCAGTAGGGAGTCACTGGAGTAATTGATTAAATAGAGGTGTACCATGGTCATTCTTGGGTTAAGTAGAAAATCACCTTGGTAGTTACTTGTATTGAGGATAAATTTGATAGGAAGAAGCAAAATAGAGATACCAGTTAGGAGGCCTTGGCAATAGGCAAGAAGTGAGAGCCTAAACCAATGAGATGAGTGTGTGAATAGAGAAAGAGAGCTGGATACAAAAGGTGTCATGGAATTAGAAACAAGATTTGTCCTCTGATTAGATATTTGGGACGAAGGAAGGAAAATAAGAAGTAGAAAATAATGTTTTCTATGATTATGAACCTGAGAGACTGGAAGAAAGGTGTTTCCGTCAGCAGAAACAGGGAAACTTAGAAGAGAAGTGGGCTTGCAGACAAAGAGAATGAGTTCTGATTCTGACACTCTGAGTCTGGGGGCGCCCTGAGCCATCCAGCTTGAAGTATCCAGGGAGAGGTTAGAGGCGAGGCAAGCGGGGTAAAAGGGAAGGAAGGGAGATGTTCCTGCCTTCGTGGCCTTGCTGTCTTTTGGGGAATACAGTATGGTCATAAGTATATACGTAGAAAATAGATAAAAATAAATACATGGTAAATAGGAATGGGGGGCTTCATGTGGAAAATGTTACTTGAGCAGAGTTTTGGAAAAAATTAAGGTTGGAAAGAAAATTTCAGACAAACTACTTGGACAGTCATTTCTTTTGAGTTTTATGACTGGAAGCCAGCCCATCAGGTGTCTCTCAGCCTGTCAGCAAACACTAAGTAAGCATTTACTATGTGACAGTCACCATGCCAAGCAGTTGGAATACAAAAAGAAACGGGGCAGTTGCTAGGACTTGGGATCAGCTTGGCTAGAGGCAGTGAGAGAGAATAAGGCACCCAGTAAGATTCCTGGGCTGCCAGTGAGAGGGACCAGGAGGATGCTGTTACTTTCTACAGTAATAGGAAGGGTAGGAAGAGGCAAAGGGAAATGGTTTAAGAAGATACTGAGTTCTGTCGGATGTACTGGGTTTAAGGTGTCTATTAGACATCTAGGTTGAGATATCTGAAAAGCAGATGAGTTGAGAAGTGACAGCGCTTTCTAGGAGTTTGTGAAATGGTGGAAAAATACAGGGGATGGCTTGAGGTGGGGGAAGACAGTAAATCTTTCAGGATTGGAAAGAGTCGGGCATGTTCATAGGCAGCAGAGAAGGAACCAGGGGATAGGAAGAGATGGAGTTTTAGAGAGAGATAGGGGAGAATTGTGGGGACAGGCTGCTGCAGAAGGCGGGGGCATTAAAGTGGCCATTTTTTCATCAGGAACTAGAATAAAGTTAGAGAGAATGAGGAATGTTGTCAAAGGTGTGGAATAGTATCAGTAAGAAGTAGAAAAGAGATTCATTTAGGGAGGTGTCAAAGAATTAACTTGCTGAGTTAGGGCCCAGTTAAAATTGGATAAATAGCATAAATTTGTGTTGGACCCAGTCAGCCCAGTTGTGTGAGGTCCTCCAGCTTCCTTCAGCAGTATAAGAGTAGGAGCAGAGACCAGAAATTTGGAGATTAATTTGGGGTTGGGTTTGGCAAAGCATGGGTGTCACTAAGACCTAGAGACAAGAGATTCAGTGTAGAACTGTGAATTGGCTAGCTGTAGGAGAGGGGCTTGGAAAGGAGGGTGGCAGCCAGTGAGAGGGCTAAAGTGTAAGGATTATAGGGCCTAATGAGGACAGGTCAGAGATGGAAGAAGAGGAATTCATGAGTGTGACAAATGTGTGTGTGCATGCACATGCATTCTCCCTTCTCTGGTGACTCTCACTCTGCTTCTAGAGAACTCTAGAATGTGGCTCACTGCTTGTCCTTAAAAGTTTTTGCTGTTGCTCCCCTATTCCAGATTAGGTCCTAGAGTCTCTGAAACAAGCATACCAGCTTCCACTTGTTTGTCACCCATACTAGGCAACCCATTCCCCCTTATCCCTTTCCAAAGCAGTCATTCTACTTCTGTCCACATCTCATTACTGAAAACTTGTTCCTCAGGTCAAAGTGAAACCTCTTTTTTAAATAAGTTATTTTTTGATACCTTTGTTTTTTATGAAATTCACTTCTTACCCCAAATCTACCTCTAGAATTGATTATGTGGCCTTATCTCCCAAGACAGATGCTATCTGGTCTCTCTACCCATCTCCTTCCTTTCCACCAAGGCAGGTAAGGTATGGTCAGCTCTCTTGTTTGCCCCCTTTCCAATTCAGCTTTCTTAGATGGGTTGTCTCCTCCCATTGGAATGCAAGCTCTTTGAGGGCAGGGAGTATCCTTTCTGCTTGTGTCCCTATTACCTGAGCTTAGCACAGGGCCTGGAGTGTAGTAAGAACTTAATAAATGTTTGTTGACATGGTTTGCCTCTTCTCTGTTAGTCATATTTTTTTAACAGTTTCTCAGAGTTTGACTTCCTCTTAGTGCTCTTTTTCTTTATATTTTTTATATGTATTAGCCTTTATATGTATCGTTCTGTTTCTTACTTCATTATGTATCTTTTTATAGAAGCTTTCCTATATTTCTCTGAATTTTTCAAAGTAATTGTTTCTTAATGTATAGTAATATGCGCATTTGCATACCACAGTTTATTCAGCCATTACCTAGCTGATGGGCAGACACTTTAGTTCTTTGATACCAAAAAAGGGACTTCTGTGAGAATTTCAATAAATAGTACATGTTTCTGTCTTAGCCTTGCTTGGCATTTATTCTCAGCAGGAAAATCCAGGGTCTAAGATAAGAACAGTTTGGTCTCCGGTTGCATAAGTCCAACTAGTTTTCCATAGTGGTTGGGTCAGTTTGTAAATCAGCTAACAGTCTCTCTGTGTACCTGTCTTCTATAGTCCCTTAAATGTGAATTGATTCTATTTTTATCATCTTTGACAATTTTCTAAGTGTGAGGTGAGCCCTCAGAGGTGTTTTCATTTGCATTTCTCTTAAAACATTTTTTCATAAAAATGTTGAAAGTTTGTATTCTTTTGAAAACTGTTCATATCCTTTGATCTCTTATGTTGTCTTGGAAAATGTTTCGTAGTCACTCTGGGTCTTAATTTCTTTTTTTTTTTTTAAAGCAATTGGGGTTAAGTAACTTGCTCAAGGTTACACGGCTAGTCATTACTTATGTGTGGGTCCTCATTTTTTTGATGAGTTTTGTTTTTTGTAGTTTTGTAGAGCATTCCATTGGTAACTTGATTGGTATACTACTAAAGTGACAGATTGATTCTGCCAAAGTTTTTAATTTCAGTTTTCCCCATTTGTCATTACCAGAGATAGCATTTCTAGGCTCATGTTGTCAGATAGTAGTATAGGGAAGATATCTTTTTTTTTTTATCCCTCTTTAAGCTAGGAGAGGTTCCATTGATTTTCCTTTGCAAATGGAGCTCTTGGCTTTAGATTTCTCTTTGTGATCATGGTAAAGAAGGGCACCTTCTGTGCATATATTCTTTTTTTTTTTTTTTGGAGGGGTGAAGGGAGGGCAATTGGGGTTAAATGCCCCAGGTCACAGGTCTAATTTTTGTGTTAAGTGTCTGAGGCTGGATTTGAACTCAGGTCCTCCTGACTCCAGAGCCGGTGCTCTATTCACTGCACCACCTAACCACCCCCTTTGCTTATGTTCCATAGGGTTTTTTTTTTTACATAAATAAGTGCTGTATTTTATCAAAGACTTTTTCTATATCTATTGAAACAGTTAATTTGTTTTTATTGTTTACATGACTGTGTACTTTACTGCTTAATGTTGAACCATCCTTGAAATCCTGATATAAGTCCAACTTGATAACAGTAAATTATTTTCTCGGTATATTTCTATAATATCCTTGCCAGGATTTTGTTTAAAACTTTCTCACCAATATACATAAAATTTATCTATAACTCTTTTTCTTTTTTGATTTTCCTTAATTTTAGTATTAGACCATATTTGTCTTTTTTTTTAAAGAGTTTTTGGTAAAGTGCATCCTTTATTATTATTTAGTAGAGTAGATGTTAATTGGCCATTAAATGTTTACTTGAGCTCATTTTTAAGTTGATCTGGGCCAAAGTTTTTTCTTTGATGGAGGTGTTATACCACTTTGGTTGCAGAATGATCCACTTTTTGGCGCAATAACTTATCAAAAGTGATCCTCTAACAAATTATAGAGAGCTTGTGATCTGTATCACTAGAGGAAGGGTCTGCCTACATCAAAGAAATCATAGATGTTTAGTTATGGTCTCCTCTTTCATTGTACTAATAAATGTATTGACACAAAATGAAGCTTGGAAGAGCAGATTTGGACATAGCTGGAGTGGGAAGTAAAGTTGCCATCTACATCTTTCCCACCAGCTTTGTTAAATTAAACTCCAAGGTAATCTCCATGGCTCTGCACTACCTGCCAGGAGCATCGTGGAAGGTGAAAGGAATTTACTCATCAGGATCATTTTATCTACAGAGCCTGGAGTTGTTACTGAGAGAGAAGCAAAGTGAATCAATAAGTCAGATTTGACCTGAGGAGCATTTGCTATGATTGTTGGATATGACTGGGGGTCTGACTCACAAGTAACAGAAATAATCCTGAATTTTTGGCTGCTCCTGCAGATTTTATTGGGTAGGTTGCTTTCCCTGAGGAGCTGTGCCACTGGCTACAGGAAAACAGCAGATGACAGAAGGAATTTACTTTAGAAACAGCAGATGCCATGATTGAGAAAGCAATCTGGTAGATGTGAGATCCAGGCCCACCTTTAGTTGGGCTGGAGTGAATAAATTCCTGTCACCTCCCATCAAGCCTTTGAAACTATTACGCACACACCCTCCCATCCACCACCCCATGGCCTTATAGATTACTCTGGAACTTCCCTTGGAGGAAGGGAGGGTAGCTGTTTTATTCTACAGTTCTCCCTGTACATAAATAAGCCTTAGTGATAAAGAAAGTTAGCAAGTGAGGAGCCAAAAACACATTTCTTGACCTCTACTCTAAGGATGGACATTTCTATTTAGACACTTACTGTATTTATTTTGAAGATAACTAATTCTGCTTTTAAGGTACGTTATTTCTTATTTTGAAGGTAAAGATTCCAAATCTGAAAGTGGCGTCCCCTCCCCTGTGTCATTAGTTCCAGAAGAAAAAGTGTCATTTGGACTCTATGCTGTCTCTGTGTCTTCACTCACAGTGGCAAGGATAAGGAAAGTTTACAACAAGTTAGACAGTAAAGCCATTGCTAAGCAGGTAAGTGGGAATTATTTTGTGATAAACTGTGTTTGGCAAATACTGGAAAAGGTCACATAGCTCCTTAAAGATCTTCTAGAATTTTAGTTTGGGGCAGTAATGGAGTGATTACTGCTTTCTTAAAACAGTTTCATTTAATTTAGGAAACAGGATTCCGGCCAATATTTATAATTCATATTGGCTTTTTTAAAAAACAATTTAAAAATAAAATTACTCATGCATATGCATGGCTTGTTTTTTGTTTTTGTTTTTGATGGGACCTTGATTTCCTCCCTATCAGGAGCTCTCCTTGGCCAGATCAGCCCTTCCCTACAGCACATGGTCTAAGACAGTTAGGGCTATAGGGAAGTGTGTGGCTGTATGCGATCCAGCCAGAAAGACAAGGACTGTGTCACTCTGGGCAAGTCAGTTAACCACTATGCCCTAAAACTAAATAAGAGAGAAAACAAACAGTATCAAAAGAGGGAGTTTTAATACAAGGGGAGAGCAGGAACTCATTGTTTTGATTCTGAATTCGCATCTCTTGCCTCTGGGTCATGTTGCCTCACATTTTTTTTTGTTGTCATTTTTAAAAAAAAGATTTGTATTTGATCCCTTTTTTTCCTATGGGTTTTATGGCAACTACAGAGTTAATATCATCAACCACAAAAGCCACATATGTATTCCTACAAAGTCTGCCCTCTGATGTAGGCATATTTTATCCTAAAACATTTTTTAAAAGTTATTCATTGACTTTCACTATTCATTGAGTTAAGGAAAATTGTATTAACTATTGATTATAAAGTGGAGGCAGCAGATGGTGATGTTCTGGGATGTCCTCAGTTGAACTCCTGTATTTAGGTTTGATGCAAACCCCTTCAGACTTTCCTGATAGTGCATTGAGAATAGTCATCCTTGTTTCCATCTTTGTGGTTTTATTTCCCCTATAACTCTAACAGTCTCCAGAATTATATTCTATTTTCCATATAATTAGTTAAATAATCCATATATCTTTATAAAAGACTCCTTGGGGCGGCTAGGTGGTACAGTGAGTAGAGTGTTGGCCCTGGAGTCAGAAGGACCTGAGTTTAGATTGGGCCTCAGACACTTAACACACACACAAATAAAAACCTAGCCATGTGGCCTTGGGCAAGTTACTTAACCCCAATTGCCCTCCAAAAAGCCAAAAAAAAAAAAAAGACTCCTTACTTGGTTTCCTGTTGGAAGGCAATTTGTTTTTCCAATTAAGTCTGGTTTGCAGAGCAAAAGAATCCCTGTATTGTCCCATTGATGTTTTTTTTTTTTTTTAAAGCAATTGGGGTTAAGTAACTTGCTCAAGGTTACATGTCTAGTCATTGTTTATGCGTGGGTGCTCATTTTCTGAGGCCGGATCTGATCTCGGGTCATTCAAACTCTGAGGCCGGCACTCTTACTCACTGCACCACCTAGCCGCCCCTTTAGGGCAATTGGGGTTAAGTAACCTGCCCAAGGTTACACGCTAGGTTTTTGTTTGTGTGGGTTAAGTGTCGGAGGCCAGCTCCGATCTCAGGTCCTTCTGATTCCAGGGCCGGCGCTCTATTCACTGTGCCACCTAGCCGCCCCCATTGATGGTTTTTATCACATTCTTTTTCTGTTCCACAGTTAGCCATTTCCTCCCATGAGAATGCCACCCCTGTGAAGTTGTTACATAACTCAGCTGGGCATCTGAACGGGCCAGCACGCACTGTCGGTGCTGCACTCATTGGCTACTTAGGTGAGACAGAGTTCTGCTGTGAACCTTTTTATGTGTATGGCAGTCTAAGTAGAGTTATGAGGAATTTTTTCCTTTCTGTCTTCTTGCTGTCTCATGGTGATATTATTCCTAATGGCAGTTACTTTGCCTTTTCCTTTCCTTTTTGTAATCAAAGTGTCATTTGTTCAGGAGTTTATTTGTGTTTTGGTTCAACAGATTTGTAAGTAATAAATAAATAAAGATAAATAAATAAATTACTTACAACAGATTTGTAAGTAATAAATAAATAAAGATAAATCTACCAATTTGAGACTGTGCAGTGTTTGGGATTGCAATATATGATATTTTCTGGGGTCAAATAAACATCCACATTTGGTGGTGGTGTCTGTAACTGCTTTGGGGACATCATAAGGACTTAGTTTTAGAGCTCAGTGGTATTTTATAATATTAAATGGCCATGACCTTAATGTTAAATGGCCTTGTAACTCAGCTACTCTAATCTGATCTTACTAAAGGAAAAACTTTCCCAACCTTTAAAATTTTTTTCTCTTTCTGTCAGTTTTAGAGAACTAATAAGCAATGTCCATTCTTCATGTTTCAAGATAAACTTAAAACTGTATTGACTGAATGTTGAATTTTACAGTTTTTTTCATGCTGTTTCGCTTAGCAGCATGTTGATTAGAGCTAAGTTTTACTAATGTGGAGAGTCAGGTAATGGTAACTAGAATCTATTATGTTTCTCAGTCCTCATAATTTCAGTAATTAGTGACGTGTTATTTGTTGTTTTGTAATAATGCATTGATACCATTTTTCTTTATTCTAACATTTTTTCTCTTATTTTTATTCTTGATATTTGATGATCAACAATTTACCTGTCATGTAGAGTCTTAGAGATTTGCCTGGGGCACTGACACTTTGTCACTTATCCAGTGCTGTGCTGATAAATGCTTAACAACTTGGCTCTCTGAAAAAAAAATGTACACAGGATACACTCTTAAGGTTAATCTGCATTATTAACATTTTTCTCCATCACTTTCTTAAGCCTTGACAATCAACAGAGCAGGAAATCAAGCCCTGATTTGTAGTGTTTACTGATTTTGGAGGCTCACACTGAAAACTTAATAACTTTCTCAAAAGCTGGTTCAAGTTGCCTCCAGGTTTGACATCAATTATACCGTATTACTTCACTTTTTTTTAACTTAATTTTAAAAAATTAAATGAGCACCTATTCTGTGCCTAGAAATTATTTTCTTCACAAGTAATCACTCCCTTTTCAGAACCTGTGGTAGCAGAATAATCGGAAATCTCAACCTAAAAATGAAAAATTATAATAATATCTTTTTTAATCTATATTTTGGACCAAATTTGTGATTTCATCTTGTAGAGAGTTCTACTTGATAAAACTCCTTTTACTACCCCCCCCCCTTTCATATTAGCAGCTGTTCTGTAATTTATAGTCATAGATTATTTCTTAGGGAACAAGAAGGTAAATGATTTGCCCAGATACAACCTGGATGTCTTAGAGGCAGGCCTTGAGCCTAGGTCCTCCTGACTCTGAGACTGGCTTTCTATCTGCTTTAGCTAACTTGACTCACATATCTCTTAAAATTAGAGAATTAAATTTTAAAACAAATTTCTTATATGCTACTTCCCTACTAGAGTTTTATCTCTTGATGGACACTTGAAAGTCAAATCCCTCCTAGAATCGATTCTGAAATTCTATGAATTAGTATTTTTTAATCAACTATTAGAGAAAATCATCAAAAATAGTCTATTAAGTTTTCACTGTTCAATCCATTGTATATCAATTAATTCACAGTAATTACAAATGAATGAAAAAGCATTTATTAATCACTTGCTATGTGCAGATTACCTTAATTTTATTAGAATAATCATTTTGGGGAAGGAAAGAGATAATGGAATTTATATCAAGTGCTATCAAAATGGATTGTATTATTTTTATACTTATTGTTTTTAAAAAATTGGAGATTTGATCCTAATGGTTTCTCACTATCTTTTATTCAGGAATAAGAACATTTGTACCTAAGCCTGTTGCCACAACTTTACAGTACATTGGTGGAGCTGCTGCCATTTTGGGGTTAGTGGCCATGGCGTCAGATGTGGAAGGGTTGTATGCTGCTGTAAAGGCCCTGGTTTGTGTAGTAAAGAGCAACCCATTAGCCAGCAAAGAAATGGAAAGAATCAAGGGTTATCAGGTATGTAAGTATGAGGCTTTCCGTTTTGTTTTTCCTCTTCTTTTGTTTTTGTGATGATCAGTAAGTAGTGTGTTTCTCAGGCTTGTGGAAGAGAAGCGTAGTCCAGAGTCACTCAAGAATCTTGTAATTCATTCATCACATATACTTCAAAGAGCATAAACTGAGAGTGAAATCAGTGCTTTATTTACTTCCTGGTTCTCTTTGTCCTTCTGATACTTCAAACTTTTCCTGGTCAGACAGATTGTTTCAATATAGGCTTTATATATTTTGAAATTCTCATTGGACCATGAGTAACTGAAGAGAAGCAATGACATAGCTTTGGATTTCAGGGAGCCTGGGTTTGGGGAAAAGGTGAGACAGGGTCCCACTTCCTGTAGCATAGTTATCCATGCCAGGGTTGGGGCCATGGCTTAGCAAGTGACAAGTTGCCACATATACCTGTCATCATTATATAGTCTGTTCTTGAGATGTTGACACATGCTGACTTGTCTCATTTAAAGGTCCTGAAATAATCTTTTCAATATTTTTAATCTGTAACCACTGCCTATCTTCATCCCAACTCCAATACCATAAATCTTAGTGGGACTATGACTATATACACAAATTACTAGAAAAACACCAAATTTTCCACAGAGCAGCAAGGAAGAGAAACAAGTACTTGAAGAAGGTTTAAATTTCTTTTTGTTGTGAATTGTACCATATATTTTTAAAGCTGTAGTTGACAGTTTCCTAGAAATAGATGAAAAAGTAGTTCTCTGAAGCAATCATTTAATTATATAGGTGAGGGGTTGGTTTTTTTTTGAAAATTTTCTGTAATCTTACAAAAGCATGCAATTTCAGAAGGTTCTCTATACAAAGAATAGCCAAATCTCTTCAGTCTCATTCAGTTCGTTGTCAGTAGCCAGATACAGTGTTTGCACTTTGTAATATCCAGGATGTCTTATCAACTAGCATTTCACATCTTTCATTTTAGTTGTTGGCAATGCTGCTGAAAAAGAAACGGTCACTTCTTAATAGCCACATCCTCCATTTGACTTTCTCTTTGGTGGGAACTGTTGATAGTGGACACGAGACATCCATCATTCCAAACTCAACTGCCTTCCAGGATTTGCTTTGTGATTTTGAAGTATGTATAGAAATAATGATGCATAATTTTATCATCAGCAAATCAATTTCACTCATTATGTTGATAAAATGAAGCGAAATAAAATTCGATAAACTAAAGGAATTTATTCATTGGTCATTTTTGTCAGTGACTGCTCTAGGTAGATCTTTGTCCTAGGTGCTAGAGGAGATCTGAAGTGTAGCTAGAATATAGTCTCTGCCTTAATGGAAGCTCGGGTGTATAAACTAAACACATTTGCCTACAATCACCACTGTTACTTTTATGTTTCAGGTCTGGCTTCATGCACCATATGAGTTACATCTTTCCTTATTTGAGCACTTCATTGAATTACTCACAGAGTCCAGGTATTAGTTATTGCCCATGTTTTAAACTAAAAATTTTCAATAGGTAAAGGAATTTTTTAGTACAGAGATGAAGCCAGAACTGTTCAGTAAAACTGCTTTCTCTTTCAGTGAAGCTGCAAAGAATGCTAAATTAATGAGGGAATTTCAGTTAATCCCAAAGCTGCTACTCACACTTCGAGATATGTCTTTGTCCCAACCCACGATTGTTGCTATTAGTAATGTGCTGAGCTACTTACTCCAAGGCTTCCCCAGCAGCAATGACTTACTCAGGTAATATAACCTCTCGTGGCTTTAAAAGAAAATTATTGTGGGGCTGGAGTGAAGTTGCTGTCAGGAAAATAATGTGTGCACAAATTAGTCAAGAGTGGGTGTGTGATTTAAAATAGAGCTGTTCATGCTGTGTCTTCAAATCTAGGGTGTCTTATTGAAAAGGTACATTTTTGAATTCTTTACTTGAAATGTAAGAATTGATTGGTATAACTTTTTATTACCTTCTCACTCATATACTTCCAGAGTCCTTCCTTATGCCTATCAGAACTCTCCTTTTTTCCTTTTTTGAAGGGGTGAGTTGGAGGGGAAGGGAGTATTCTCAATGGTAAATTGAGATTTTTTTAAAAAGAAAAACATTTATAATATAGCAAAATTTGCATACATCATAATAGTACACATCCTACAGGGGGAAAAGTGGATCTTCATAGACCATTTCTGATGAAAAGAATAAAGCTGAATAGAATAATGCAGACACAAAAGTCAATCGATATTTAGATGTAATTGAGCCATTGGAAGGGGCTTCAGATGATGCAGTGCTAACACCTAAATGGGAGAAAAACAAGGGTCTTTTCAGAGCCTTATTGATGTCAGAGAATTTTGAGGAAGTTAAATAAGAAAAACAGAAAACAGAAACTTTGGGTGGATTGGTTTCTGTTCTGGGATTTGAAGAGGAGAAAGAGAGAAGGGAAGACAAAAATGAGGAATATAACAGTGAAGGAGGAAGTAGGAAGGGGGTAGAACTTGGTATTTTCATAAACAGATTATGTGGAAAGAGTATACAAACATGGAGAAAGGGATGTGGAGGGAACAGGCATCATATTAACCTCACTCTTCTGTGAACTGGACAAAGGAGGGCACATGCACACACACACATATGCACACGTGCACACATGCTCACATGCAGAGTTTATCATAGACTTGCATCAAACAATACAAAGAAACAAGCTGGGAGGGGATGCCTGAGGCTAAGGGAGGGTGACTATGAACAAAATAAACTTCCTGCTCTCAGAGTAACTAGGAGAGTTGGCCAGGGTGGGGTGGAGCAAAGAACTGTAAAGGGGTCCTTATCAATTGAGGGATGGCTAAACAAAATAAGTTTATAAATATAATGCAATGTTAGTGTGCTCTAAGAAATGATGAAAGAAAGGCTTCCAGAGAATCCTGGTGCAGAATAAAGTGAGTCAAAGGAGGAAAACAATTTAGACAAGAGCAGCAAAATTGCAAAGACAGACAGATTTGAAAGGCTGAAGGTCTCTGATCAGGGTCATGACCAGCCATCTCTGCAGAGCATCTGTTCTGAGGCATCCAGCCCACGTCCTAGCAGACAGGTGGAGGATTCCAGGTGCAGGAGGACACGAGCATTTTTGAACTCGGCCATTGTATCATTTTATGTGACTTGTGTTTTTATTTGGTGGGAGGAGTTTTTTGGGTGGTGATAGTGGTGCTTGTTTGTTTGTCTTTCTCAACTTCTAAGGAGACTAAGGGGGTGTTAGCAATAGTGGTGCCACAAAAGAAAAAGTACACTGAGCAGTTGTTTTAAGTGCACATTAAAGGACAGAAGGAAGCACAGATGAGCAGGGCAGTTTTGAAAGTGGGACTGAGCTGAGAGTTAGATCTAGAAATTTGGAGGTGTGCAGTAGTAACAGCAACAGCGAACACTGCCATTGCTCTTCAAGATGTACAAGATATTTTACGTAGGTTTTCTCATCTGATCCTCCAACAACTTTGTGATGTAGATGCTGTTATCATCCCCATTTTACAGAGGTTGAAATTAAGGCTGAAAGAGGCCAGAGTCATGTGACTAATAGGTATCTGAGGCAGCACTTGAACTCAATTCTTCTTGATTCTACTGCCAGCATGCTATACCACCAAAGTGCCTTTAGTAAAGCCATGGGAATGGATGAGATGGTTCTGGGAGACAGTCTAGTGTGAGAAGGAAAGAATGACCAAGGGCTCATTCTTGAGGGCAGGGGGAAAAAAGCAAAGGAATCCTTGAACGGGAGCATAGGAACTATCATGGACATTGAAACAAGGTGGGAGCTGAAAAAGGGCCATTACATTGGGCAAGGAAGAATTCACTGGGTTTTGGTTTAATTTTACAAAAGCTTTTTTGTTTCTTGTTATATGAATGACTTTCTTGGAGAGGCAGGAGGGAGGACTATATTGGGAAATGTAGATGATGTAAAGACAAAAAAAATATTAAGAACTTTAAAAAATTCATCATTGATCTTGGAGAAAGGAGGTTCAGTAGATTGGCAAAAGGAGAAACGAGCTTCTAGGGGTTTGAGGAGTCCATGGTAATGAGGAAGAGAGACAGTATAGAACACTCTTTCTGGAAGTTTGGAAAGAGATGTGTATGTCTGTGTGTATATGTGCATATACCTATAGCTCATGCCTTAAACATATAGTAAACTCAAATGAAGGATATGTTGTTTTGTTTTCAGGCTGGTTAGAACTAAGCTTATTTGTGGGCAAAGGGAAAAATCTAGGAAAGAAAGAAAATGAGAATGAGAGGCTGGATCATTGAAAGAAGCTAGGATAGCCTCAAGGGCAAGATAGAGTGATTAGTTTTGACAAAAAGGGAGGACCACTTCTTTATCTGAAACCTAATGGCAAGGAGAGAATAGGTAAAGACCAAAAGTTCTGAGGAAAGGGAGAAGGGGCATAAGGGGACTTAAGGCAAATTCGGGTGATCTTCTCAGATGAAATTATCAGCTAGGGAGTGGAGGAGACAAATGGTTAATTCCTCAAAGTGATTGTCTTACAGCAGCTCAGTGTGAGAAAATGTAATAGAGAGCCTATCAAAAAGGAATTTTGAAGAAATTCCATACAGTGCTGAGGGATGAATTAAATTAAGGCTGGGTGAGTTGGATTTATTTATAGTTGATATGCTGCATATTTCTAGACAGTTATGGCTTTAGTTTTATTCTTGTATCTTCAAAACTTCTTAGAAACAACTGGAATTACTACTTTGATTCTTAAGAAAAATATTGAATACTTTAAAGACCCTCAGAATCTGAGGGTTTTTTTGTTGTTGTTGTTGTTTTTTGCCTTTTGGAGGACAATTGGGGTTAAGTGACATGCCCAAGGTCCCACAGCTAGTAAGTGTGCCAAGTGTCTGAGGCCGGATTTGAACTCAGGTCCTACTGACTCCAGGACCGGTAGAACACGAGTTTTTCCAATAGCATTTATCAAACGCCAAATGTTATCACTGTGTTGGAAAGAGTGTCTTTTCTGTCAGCAACGTGAACACCATTCCGTATTTCATATTTCCTTTCTTTGAAGGTTCGGTCAGTTCATTGCTTCCACTTTGCCAACATTTGCTGTCTGTGAGAAATTTGTAGTCATGGAAATAAACAATGAAGAAAAGCTAGACACAGGTAAGAATTCTAGGATTTGAAAAATATCAGTAGTAGGAAAGTTTATTTTGGTGGGCCAAAATAGTAATTTTTTCTGAGCCCTCTCATGAATTGAAAGTTCACATTTTACAGGTTGAAACAATTAGTTTTTCTGGTTGTGAATGTGCATGGAAGGGGAGGTGTTAGTAGGTTAGTAGGATATATGGGGAAAAGCTTCAAGAAAACTTTTTTTTTTTAATGTACAGAAGAAAATAAAAGGTACAGCACAAGACAAAAGCAAATAGTTTTGTTAATACTTTGTTAAATTAAATATATATTTTTAAAATCGAACATAATTAGTGGTTCACAGTTTTTTACAAGTTACTTTCTTATTTTTTTTGAGTGTGTGTATTGAAATGTTTGTGTTTGTTGACGATTGTTAAATCCACAATGAAAAGAAAATTCAGTTGAAAAAAATTACATGTAACCTGAACAAGAAAAATTAAAGCAAAAAAAAATTCTGTAAATATATAAATGAAAATGAAAATTCATGTTATGAATCTACTGGACCCTCTAAATATTTATTTATTTTTTAAATTAAAATGTGATTTCCTCTTTCTTTCAAAAAAAAAAACTTATGTTTTAAAAAGCTTAATTTATAATCCAGTGCCCCTAGAACAAAGGTTCTTGACCTAGGGCCAGTGAACTAAAAATTAAAAAAAAATTGATAGCTGCTTTTCAAAATAGTTTATTTCTTTTATAATCCTATGTATTGTATTTTATTCATTTAAATACATTACTCTGAGGAGTCCCTAGGCATTACCATATTCCCAAAGGGACTCTATGACACAAAATGGTGAAGAACCTTTATATGCTTGGGTTTTTGAAATTTTTACTTACTTGGAACTTTTCAGGAATAAGTAAAGGAACTTTTTGGGACATCTCTCTTCCCACCCCCTACCCCCAACTCCCATGACCTGTGCATATGTTATCTTTGTTTTCTTTCCCTTCACAAACATTCATTTATGGAAAAAAGAATTCATTACTCTTGGATGCTATTTTATCCTCTTTTTACCAAATCTGTGGTGAAGTGGCTTGTTCAGTGTCACACAGGTAGTAAATGTCTTAGAGCACATTTGAATTCAGGTCTTCTTGACTCCAGGCCCAGTACTCTGACCACAGCACCCCCTAGCTGCCTATGAGGGAAACAACTAGTACCTATATAAATACATATCAAATATAAAGAGAATAAATAGAAAATAATTAAATACAGGATTGTTTGGGAGGGAGTGTATGAGCAATTGAGGATTGGGAAGGGTTTCATGAAGGTGATGCTAGAGTTGAGTCTTAAAGGATGAAAGGAATTGGAGGCATGGGTAAAGTCCAGTGCAAAAACACAGTGACCCAGGAGATGGGCTGGCATATGTAGACATAGAGAGGCCAGTTTGACTGCTCCAAAGGGTGCAGGAAGGGGCAGTGATACTGGCTGATACTAGGAAGATAGTTTGGGGACTTTGTGAAGGTCTTTACAAACTAAACTGGGGTGTCTAGGTTGTTCCTAAAGGTAGTTAGGGAGCAGGGGAGGAGGACTGTGGTCAGATCTCTGTTTAAGGGAAGTCACTTTGGCTTCTGTGGTTAGAGAGACTTGAATCAGGGGAAGTTAGGAGGCTCTTGTTAACATCAAGGTGAGAAGTGAGGAGAGCCTGAATTCAGGTGGTAGCTCTGTGACTAGAGAAGGGATTCAGTGTGGTGTTTTGTGGATACAGAAATAGTAAGCTGAGGAATCTAGGAGATGGATGAATGGTGGGTGCTTTTGACAGAAATGGGAAAGTTTGGAATAGGGTAGGGTTTGGGGGGAAAGGTAATTGTTTTGCACATGTTAATTTTGAGATTTTCTAAATTTTAAAATCTTTACAATCTGGGACATCCAGTTTGAAATGTAATGTTGTAATTGGTGAAATAGGATTGAAACTCAGAAATTTCTTCCTCCTTTCCTTCAGGGTTCCCTTTTGACCCCCTGTGGGTGTCATTTTTCCCTTTCATTCCCTTTCTTCTTTGCCTATCTTAGGTTTTTTTCTGATTTTTCCATGTGTTATTCTCATTTTTTCCCCTATCTTACCATCTCTTCTCTATATCCCGTCTCAGAATTTTACACAATATGGGAAAGAAGTATATTTACAGCCACCCATATTATTAAATTATTATGGGTTTTTATGTTTTATTTCTATGTGGGAAGAAGTTGATTTTTTTTCTTGTCAATCACTTATCCTTTATGGGCAAAAAATTATTCTAGCTCCATATAAGAATAACCAATATCATCAGTTCAGATTAAATCAGAGCTTAGATCATCGTATCTCAGGAATAAGAGAAAGGAACTGACTTATTAAGATTTTTCTCTTTTTCCCTGTTATTTGTGAGATGTGTAAAAAGGCTTTTCTATATGATTTGTTTGGGGAAGAAAATGCTGTGATTTCAGTGCCCAGAGAATGTTTTTATGGGCAGTGGACTATCTCACATATGAAGTTTAATGACTCTTTTCTTTCTTAGGAACTGAGGAAGATTTTGGAGGTCTTGTGTCTGCTAATCTTATCCTTTTGAGAAATAGACTGTTAGATATTCTACTCAAACTAGTGTACTCATCAAAGGAGAAGACAAGCATTAATATACAGTAAGTAAAACTCCCTCTCGACATTGCAGGCTGATTGTTCCTATTTCTCTTTAGTTTGATGTGCTCCTAAAGTTGATAGAATTAGTCAACCAACCCTCAGCTGAGAATGCCTAGAGAAATAACTTGAATCATCATTTCATTTTAATGAAAGTTAATTGCATTTTGAAATCCTTAAAAAAAAAGTTATTTCATCATGAGGCTTTGGACCTTGTCTGACTAAACCTGAAACTAATTTTGGAACTTGATCTTCTTCCCCTTGATTAGAGCTTGTGAGGACCTGGTCAGGACACTGGGCTTTGACTGGCTCCTGATGTTTACTGAGGAACATTTGCACTCAACGACAGTGACCGCAGCCATGAGGATTCTGGTTGTCTTGCTGAGTAACCAGTCTGTCCTCATCAAGTTTAAAGAAGGACTTAGTGGCGGAGGCTGGCTTGAGCAGACAGATTCTGTCTTGACCAATAAAATTGGCACTGTGCTAGGTATGAAACTTTTTACCTAGGAGAAGCAAAATGTTATGTTCTACCTGACCTTAGAGACAGCTTGTGATTGCTGGTCCTTGCTGTGATATGTTTTCTTATCTCTTATACAATACCCAATGTTCTTAAAAGGTTCACATTTTCATTTATAAATATTCGTTAAGAAATACCTTCCATTCTTCATTTTTTCTTTTTTATGTATTGTTACTCTTGGGTCTGCCACTTCTCTATCCTATAACAGTGTCATTTGGTAACCTATTACTACATATTCCTATTAATATTTATCTTGACTGTACTTTGTCAGTGTTTTGAAAATGGCATTAAGAATAGTTTAGGTTTTAAATTTCTCATAATGTTTATTCATTCCTACAGGATTCAATAGAATAGAGCCCTCCCTGGACCTAGAGTCAGGAAGACCCGAGTTCAGATCTGCTCTCAGGCCCTTACACGCTGTATGACCCTGAGCAAGTATTTAACCTCTCTCTGCCCCAGTTTCCTCATCTGTAAAATGGAGATAATAATAGCTCCTACTTCCCAGGGTTATTTTGAGGATAAAATGAAATTACATATATATGTTGCTTTTTGGAGTACGGGAAGGCAGAGCAATTGGGGTTAAGTGACTTGCCCAAGGTCACACCGCTAGTAAGTGTTAAGTGTCTGAGGCCAGATTTGTATTCAAATCCTCCTGACTCCAGGACCAGTGCTCTATTCACTGTACCATCTAGCCACCCCAATGAAATAGTATTTTAAAAAGTCCATTGTAAACCTTAGAGCACAATGTAAATCTTAGCTACATACCTTCCCTGACCTGATTGGCTCCAGCTTCCCTGACTCAACTCCCAGGCCTGTGGCATAAAAGGTCTCAGCTGCACAGAGGCAGTGCCCCTCAGACTTGGTAATTGTCTAAAACCATGGCATCTCATACCTTCATGACAGCAGGAGATGAGGGGGCCACCTCGTGAAGCTTGGTACCACCATGACTCACAAATGTCTCATTGTTTCTCAGCATCAAAGCTAAACTAAGAGGGTGCTGGAGTTAAGTTGTGCCTACTACCCCATTCATTTAACAAAACTCATTTGCAGTTCTTTATTTTTATTAAATTTCTTCTTATGAGGCTGTCTCCCACATAGCAGTATTGGACATCTGAATTATTTTCTTCTTTTCATAAAACAGTGAAGATGCTTTAGTATATCATAATAAGTAATAAAAGGACAATAAATGGATAGCTACACTTAAAGTCAAGACAGCCTGAGTTCCAGTCCTGCCTCTGGTGTTTTACTGGCTGTAAAATCACAATACTGTCGCTCCACATCCTTGCAATCTGTGCTGGTAGAAGCAATTCTAACACTGATGCAGTGGTGAATTGTAAAGCTTTGATGTATTGACATTATGGAGATACTATATGGGTCATAAATGTCGAGCTAAAAGGGTCTGAAAGATATTTGGTCTGATCCCCACTTTTTATTTCTTTATTTTTGCAGTAGAGAAAGACATTTTTTCAAACAAATGGGAAAAAAAATTCCTGTAGACAGAATTGAAGCAACCCCCCTAATTTGACAAATGAATGAGCTAAAGCTCTAATAGGTTATACTTTGCCTAAGGTTGCACAAATAGTAGATGTACAGCTGGGATTTGAACCAAAGTCTTCTAGGTTTCAAATCTATCCAGCCTTCAATTCACTGTCCTACTGACTACACTGGCTTTTTCAAACTTTTTTTTAATCCCTTCTCAAATCTCCCCTAGCTCTCCTCTCCACTCTCTCAGCTAAGAACTTGTCCTCATATTTCACTTAAAAAAAAATTAAGGCTATTTACTAAGAGCCTCCTCTTCCTCATCTCACTTCCCTTCAAGATGCTTTCCACCACTATCTCCTTCAGCCATGCCTCACATGAAGAGGTGACCCTTCTTGCTAAGGCAAACCCCTCTACATGCACAAATCATCCCATCCCATTTCATATTCTGTCATCCTCAACTCTCTGTAACCATTAATCTCCCCCAGTCTGCTAGCTATTCCTTACTGACTACCAACAGGCCTATATCTTCCCTGTCCTCAAAAAAAAAAGAAGAAAAACCAACACTCATTACTTGTTCCATTTATCCTTGTTAGCTAATGTCAAATATCTCTCCTCCTTTTTTGTGGTTAAATCCTTGATGAGGCCATCTACAACCAGTGTCTCCAATTCCTGGCCTCTTATTCTCTTTTGAACTCATTGCAGTCTTGCTTCTGACTTTGTCATTTAAGTGAAACTGCTGTCTCCAAAGTCACCAATTATCTTACTGTCCAATTTAATGGCTTGTTCTGTTTTCAACACTGTCATCACTCTCTCTTTTTTTTTTTTTGACATTTTCTTTGCTATATTTTTGTGACATTCTTCTATCCTGGTTCTCCTGTTACTATCTGACTACTCTTTTTCAGTCTCCTTTGCTGAATCATTGCTCAGGTCACACCCTGTATGTAATGTTGACTATCCTGGGTGCTTTCCTCTCAACGATTTTGCTTGATAATCCCATCTACTTCCATGGACTTAACCATCATCTCTATGTTGCTGATGCTTAGACCTGTTTGTCTCCCTCCTGATCTCTAGTATCCCATCTCTAACTGCTTATGGGGTATTTTGAACTGGATAACTCAAAGGTATCTTACACTCAGTTTGTCCAGAACTGAACTCATATTTCCTCCCAAATCTTCCCCTCTTCCTTACTTACGTATTATCAAGCCTACCACCATCTTCACAGGCATCCACAAATGCAGCTCTTCCAAAGTTCATAATCCATGATTTCATCCAATGAAGTAGCTCCTATAGATTTTGCAAATTAATATTTTTGTGGCTCTGCATACTCTGGCTATGTGTTTTCTTTCATCTCCTATTTAGAGAAATAAATAAACTTTCATGTTTTTTAATGAGTAAAACTTTAATTTTCTTATGAATCATTTTCCAAATGTCTTTGTATTTGCCCCTTCAGTCTCACAGTCAAAACCTGTGTCCCTGTTATGCTAACTTTCTACATCCAGGGGTCATACAGCAAAATCATGGCATTACAGAATTTCAAAATTGGAAGTACCTTTTCAGTTGTCTAGTCCAAAAATTACCCAAAAAGAAATCCCTATTGCTACACACTAAACAAGTGGTTATACAGCATCTGCTTGGAGACTCCCAGGGAAGTGGAATCCACTACCTCTGGAGGCAATCCTTTGTATGTAATTGTGACAGATTAAATCAACAATTACTTGCTATTAATGTGAATGTTCTAGGTATAAAGATTAATTTAACCCTTTTGATTCCAGAGCTTTATGTTGTAACTGCACGATAAGAATTGGTACCAAGATTTACACTCATTTTTCTACTTCCTTTTCTTCAGGATTCAATGTGGGCAGAAGTGCTGGTGGCCGGTCAGCTATCAGGGAAATTAACCGGGATGCTTGTCATTTTCCTGGTTTTCCAGTTCTTCAGTCATTTCTCCCTAAGCACACTAATGTCCCTGCCCTTTATTTCCTCCTCATGGCCCTCTTTCTGCAGCAGCCAGTCACCGAGCTGCCTGAAAACCTGCAGGTCAGTGTACCTGTCATCAGCAGCCGATGTAATCAGGGTTGCCAGGTAGGAATTTATCTAGCAAGACACACCTGTAATTTGGGGTTGGGGATTTGGAGGTGTGGGCTAGGCAGGAGGGATGGAATGAACTCCCTAATGGTAATTATGGATTAATTTCTTCAAAAACAATTCTTTACTAAATCTGTAAATTATTTAGTACAGATGTATAAAGATGACATATAATAGAAATTTAGAGATATTTTTACTCCAAATCATAATAAGGGTGGCTTTTTTCCTATAAACACAAGTACATATTTTCCTATATGTGTATATGTCAGTCAGAATGTCAGCACTGAAATAAGCCTTTTCACTGCTGATCTAAATAATTGTGTAGGACTTTATTCTATATTTTAAGAATATAACTTTCTTCTGAAAAACTAGAAATGAAGAATTAAATTTGGTTTTTCCATAAATGACTTGTGTTGATGAAGAAATGTCATGTTATTAAAAATACGATTTCAAACCATTTCTGATTATTAAAAAGCTAATACTAAATTTTAAAGTGTAAAGTAAGATGACATCTAAATTCAGAAAACAGAAGATAAAGTAAAGCTTTTGTGCTTTCTGATTTTCTGACAGTTGTAAGCACAGATCAATATATCAAACAAGTAGTATTTATCAAGAACCTCACCACTAGGCACTGGGGATACAAAAAGAAGCCAAAAACAATACTTGCCTCAGGGAGCTTACAGTCTAATGGGGAAGACAACATGCAAAGATATTCAAAGCATGCTGTATAATAAGACTGAAGAGGAAACAATTAACCAAGAGAAGGCACTGAATTAAGAGGGTTGGACAAGGCTTCTTGTAGAAGACGGGGAGATGAATAGATGGATGGATGGATTGATGGATGAATGGATGGATGGGCAGACAGATAGATAAATTGTTTTAGCATGTATAGAAAGGAGTTTCAACTTAACTTAGACTTAATTGTATTTCAGAATCCTAGAGCATAAACACTTTAAGGTGCTAATGCAATTTTAGTAATTACAATAGTTAATAGTAATCCCTTCAAAATTAAAACGCTCACCTCTGTGTCCTATCATTGGCCTAATAAATGGGTGAGTGACCTCCAAGAGATCTGTTGAATCTCATTGCAATTCTTTTTCATGCTCATATGGTCAAAAAAACCATACTTTATCAATGAAACATTTGAATGAAACAAATCCCCACAGCTACATCTTACTTTAGTTTCAAGAACTTCTGTGGGCAGTGTGAAACTGAATTAAAAAGTTATTTGTTTATTTGTTGGGGAGGTGTTCATTCGAATTATTTTCTAATTGAGAAAATTGTCGTGCTTTAAATTCATCGGTTTGCTAATATAATTCCCTATGATTTCATTCTTTTGATCATCAGGTTAATTTGTTCTGGAATTTTTCTTTTGTAATAATTTATTGGAAAGAATATATCAAGTCCTAAAATATAGTCTATTTGTATTAGAAAGACAAAACAAACACATAAGATAGAATGTCAGTATTCTTATATAGTTTATCTTTTTAGATAAGAAGGTACTAGAGGATATAGGAAAAAGTGAAGTTTGTGTCTCATTCTAGCTCTTCATACTACAACTATGCGATTGTGATAATTAGAACAACATCAATTTGGTCATTTAAAGAATTTTATTTCAAAGATGTCGGAATATTAGAAGTCTGAGTTCCATTGAGGAAAAGAATCTATACCTGATTATTGTTTTACTTCACTCCCATAGTTTGATTTGGATTCCATTTGGACATTTATCTTCGGAGTTCCTGCCTCCAGTGGGACTGTGGTCTCTTCAATACATAATGTTTGCACAGAAGCTGCTTTTCTGTTGTTGGGAATGCTTCGCAGCATGCTAAATTCAGTAAGTATGATGCAACACTGAGAAATATTAATAACTCTCCATCTGCCTCTACTATTCTGAATAGAAGACGTATTAATCAAAACAGTGCACTGTGATATAGTCCTGAGGGCTAGGTAGGGAAGAAGATAGGGCTCTCAGGGATTCCATTTCCACGGCCTGGCTAATGCTGTCCCTCCACTGGACTGGCCTGCCGTTGGAAGGCCAGGGCTTGGTCGGCCTTACTAGGTGCATTATAATTAGGGCCAGAAGTGTTTCTGAGTCTTTCGGCCAGTCCCAAGGTATTTCCTGAGTGCACTAGCTGCCCTCATTCAATGATTAAAGCACTTAATTACTTCCAGATTGATTAAGTACTTGTTGATAACTAGTTTATGCTTTAATTCAATTGCAAATGCCTGAGCCTTCTGTTTTTAAATTAATTTGGGTAGGGTTTTTTTTTTTAATCTCCCACTCTTACATCATGTATTGCTATAAATGTTTTGGTAAATTTATCTCATAGGCCCATGATGTTTGTTTTATGACATTTTTCCTTATTAGCTCCCATCATGTGACATTTTAATCTGTGACAAAGCATTTTCATCACAACCACCTCCTGAGATCATTAGTGCAAGGCTTATTTTGCAGATTGCAGATACAAGCCTACTTTTTAAAGATGAGGAAGCAGAGGGCCCAGAGAATTACACTGTAAAAATGCCCAAGATCACACCATAGCAGAGTCTGTATTTAATCCTTGGTATCTGGTTCTATGGACATCCCACTCTCTCCTATCATACACTATGACATATTCATAGATAGTGAAGATCGGTGTGCTTAAAAATATCTCCCCACAAATCCTGAAATTCTGACCTGGAGATTACTGTGGTCTGACACACATACCCACCTGCAAGAATTGCGGGTGTGGGGGTGGCTAGGTGTTGCAGTGAGTAGAGCGTCGGCCCTGGAGTCAGAAGGACCTGAGTTCGGATCCAGCCTCAGACACTTAACCCACACAAACAAAAACCTAGCCGTGTGACCTTGGGCAAGTTACTTAACCCCAATTGCCCTTCAAAAAGCAAAAAAAAAAAAAAGAATTGTGGGTATGGCAGTCGTTCTTGCCATAAGCAGATGACAGAATGACCCAGCCATTTGTCACAGGTACGGTTAAAGAATAACTTACCTTTGTGTAATGCTTTATTGGATGCCACATTCTCACACTGACAAGCCACTGAAGCTGACAGTAGTTAAGTGATTTTTTTCAGTTACACAAATAAGCAAACATCACACTGGGCTGTGAACCGAAGAGTCTTCCGATCGCAGACCCAGTATGTTTCCCTTAAAGCAAAGTTGTCTCAAAAAGCCAAGTCCCTGCACCTTGCACATAGAAACATTTATAGCCAGGTGATACAGTCAGGCCTCCATACTTCAAAAACCTGAAATTTAAAAAATTATTAAACTTTTTCATGGAAATCTTTAAAAAGTGTATTTCTTGCTTCCTTGCCTTTTTAAAGAGTATATTGAACATACTTCAAGTTTTTGCTGATTCAGGGTATTATCAGGCACATCAGTTATTGTACTATTATTACTATAGTAGTACCAAATAAAGTACCATTGTATAATATATGTATTATATTGTATTATAGTATACAATATATAGGGCTTATTGAGATAGTTTATCCTGAGACTGAGTGGCCTAGACTTCTCTGCTGATTAGAGAGAATAGGGAATTAGGGGATCTGAGATAATTATTATTTTAGAGCTGTAGAAGGATGAGCAAATATCCACCAATGTACCATCAAATGACCCTAACTTCACACATGTCACTACATGTTTTTAGCCTAGCTACAGTACAATAAAAGTACCCTTTAATTTTCACTAGCACTGTTTTGTTATTTTTATGTCTTACAATCTAATGGGAGAAATAAAATGCAAACAAATATTTAAAAAGCAAGCTTATATGTAAAATAAATTGGAATAATTAACTGAGGGAAGGCACTAAAATTAAGAGGGATTTAAGAAGGCTTCCAGTAAAAGAAGGGATTTTAGTTGGGACTTAAAGGAAAGTCAGTAAGTATTGCTGAGAAGGGAGAGCCTTCCAGGCATGGGAGACTGCCAGAAAATGTCTCTTGTCTTTGACTTTAATTTGTCTTTGATTTTCCATGGAAAGGTTTCTATGAAGATCAAAGAAGGCACAGTTTTGAATATCCATATTGTACAGGGAGGAGTCTATTGTGTCAACAAATATTTCATGATATAACAGTCATCAGATTGTATTTGTGCTGGGTTGTGTGTGTGTGTGTGTGTGTGTGTGTGTGTGTGTGTGTGTGTGAGAGAAATATGTTTTCAGTGAGTCTCTCATCATGCTTTTAAACAGTAGCATTTACATGCCCTAATTCTTTATTTCTCTTCTTCCATAATAGCCCTGGCAATCAGAAGAAGAAGGGTCTTGGCTCAGAGAATATCCTGTTACCTTGATGCAGTTTTTTAGATACTTATATCACAATGTCCCAGACCTCAGTTCAATGTGGATGAGCCCAGAGTTTCTGTGTGCATTAGCAGCTACTGTCTTCCCCTTCAATATCCGGCCTTACTCTGAGATGGTACGTGTTGGAAGATTTTTCAGAGTCCTTTCTAACCACTGCGCGAATAAGCCAGCACAGATTATAGTAAAACAGGTACATAGTTTATTTATCCACTCGAGAATGTGATGTACGCTATCAGTAGGTGATGGACATGTGTCCCACAGATGACATTCATACATACGTATATACATATGTGTGCATGCATATTTATACATATATCTATGTATGGACATAGTATATACACAGAGATCTAGATCTAAATCTGTATCTTTCTCTCTGAGCTATATGACCCAGTTTGAGTAAGTTCAGGTAGGTCACATAATCAGCAAAAGGTGCAGTTTTTAGGAAAAGAAAGAGTATGCTTAAAATATTACAAAGGCCTGTAGCATAGCTATTTACACAAGACCAAAGAATACATTTCTTCTTTAGCGGTTAGTTAATTAGAATTTATTAATCTGCTACTGTGTGCCTTTTTAGACAGAATAAAGAGAACTGGGGGAGTTCCTATAACTTTTCCAAGCCCTCTTGAGTTTTCATTTGTAACTCTAAAGTGATTAAGGAAAGTAGGTACTGAAGGAGACATTTAGAACTTTCAATGTCATACAGAAAAAGAAAGAAATATAATAATAGCAAATATAGTGTAAAATGGAATCAGTCATGTTCTCCCAGAAATCTCCTTTTGACATAGGAAAGGGAGAGGAAAAAATGTCCTACCTGGAATTAGTCTGTCAAACAATCTTTTATGAAAGCAATCCAAATTCCAGTCTTTGACAACTTTATATTCAACCTATGATATATAACTTCATTTTCTAGAATATCTCTGATACCCTAAACATTTTAGTCTTATTTACTCCCACATCACTGGGAGGCCTGTTTCCTTTCCTTTCACACCATTCTGACCATTTTTCTCATGGTCCAGTTCTCAGTTCCTCATTGCTGAATTAAGCTATCTATTTCAACCACTTAGAAGAGTTTTTGTGACCTACAGTTTTGGTTTCAAAGCTCTAATTCTTATTTGTAAAATTTTTTGTACTTGTTAAGCATGATCCATTTGGGAAATTGAATTATTGAACTTTAGGATTTCATCATTTTCAAAAGTAGCAATGTGAGACATCATTAACTGTAACAGATTTGTTTGAATTTTATTCTTCTTTATCTACTCTAATGTAAAAGAAAATCAATAATGAGCCATGATGTGGACATCGGGTTACTCTGTCCTGCTGTTCCCATCATACTCCAGGCCACAGTGATGTTTATAGGCCCTAGTTGCAGCCTGGTGTAGTGGATAGGGCACTAGAGTCAGGAGGACTCAAGTTCAGATTCCTGAAGCATCCTAGCAATGTGACCCCAGGCAACTTAACCCTTTTGTGCCATAGGTTCCTGGAATGTAAACAGGATATAAAATCCTCCCCAGCCCATTCTCCACCCTCATGTGGAGCCCATTAAGGGAAGCTTGCTTAGGGGTAGCTTGCTTGTTGGAAGACTTTCACACCTTTTGCTAATTTCTAGTTAGGCACTGAGTCACCCTTGTGATGTTTTCTGGCTCTGAGAAGTATATATATACTCTGAGTTGGTATTTTGCTTTGGGGGCTCACTTATGAGAAGTTTTTTTTTCTCTGGTTGATTCCCTGGTTGAGATTCTGAGTGGCCAGATCTGGGTTCACATCCCACTTCTGGCCCATATTAGTTCTTTGTCTTTGTCAGCTAGTTTCTCGGGTCCTATTAATCATTGCTTTCTACATTTCTAAGACTAAGTTACAATTCTTTTTTTTTTTTAAGCATTTGGGGTTAAGTAACTTGCTCAAGGTTACACGGCTAGTCATTATTTATGTGTGGGTGCTCATTTTCTGAGGCTGGATTTGATCTCGGGTCATCCCAACTCCGAGGCCAGCGCTCTTACTCACTGCGCCACCTAGCCGCCCTTTTAGGGCAATTGGGGTTAAGTAACTTGCCCAAGGTCACACGGCTAGGTTTTTGTTTGTGTGGGTTAAGTGTCTGAGGCCGGATCCGAACTCAGGTCCTTCTGACTCCAGGGCCGGCGCTCTACTCACTGCGCCACCTAGCCGCCCCTAAGTTACAATTCTTGATGAAAATCAGTGGAAGGATTTTCCATCCCACAGTCTCAAAAACAACCAATTTAAAGTTTGAACCAAAAAAAAAAAATAATAGTTGTTCACCTTTCTCTAGTGGATCTTGAAAATTTACAAAGTCCTTCCTCACTACAACTTTCTGAGGCAGGTACTACAAATACTGTGTTTGGCCTCAGAGACTGGAGATCGAGATCAGATGGGGAGGGAGAGGTGCTGGTTTGGAGGCCACCTCAGACCAGGTGACCAGTGAGGGGAATCAAAGGAATCAAATTGCTCTGCTCCAGCGGCCAGGCCAGGAGAGCTCCCTGACTGCTCAGATGTAAAGGCTCTCTCAATCCAGGGATGTATATAAAGTGTATAGTTGATTCAGGCAGCCTGAATTATTTCTCTGCTTGTATTTTCTCTGAAGTATAGGGTACTGACTTTACCCCTGAACTAGTGAATCTAATTAAAAAAGATTGTTAACCCCTTAAACAGCTCTCTTTCCTAGTAAAGCAGACCTAAGAACCTGTGCTAGCAGCCATCCTGGGGGTGCCAGTGTGGTTACCACTACAGTCCTTATCTGTAAAATGAAAGGATGGTACCCTTTGCCTCTAAGATTTTTTCCCGCTCTAAATCTATCATCCAAAGATATAAAATGGGTTGTTTCCTTTTCTGATTCAGTTCTGTTGCCTGGAGCAAAACAGTCATACCAACTCTCCTTCCCCCCCACCCCCATTATGGAGAGATAATTACTATTTTAGAGCTGTGGAAAGATGAGTAAATGCCCAACAGTATACCATGAAATCATCCTAACTTATTTCATACATGTGACTATTTTTTTAGCCATGCTGCAGTGTGACAAATATCTTTTACTTTTCTTTTACATTTTTTATTATTTTTGCGTCTCTTGAATTTACCCTTTGATTTGTAATTCTCATTAGCTGTAGAAAAACTGAGTAAATGGAAAAACTCCTTTTAATTGGTTTTTTATTCTTTTTTTTTTTTTTTTTTTTGCTTTTTGGAGGGCAATTGGGGTTAAGTAACTTGCCCAAGGTCACACAGCTAGGTTTTTGTTTGTGTGTGCGTTAAGTGTCTGAGGCTGGATCCGAACTCAGGTCCTTCTGATTCCAGGGCCAGCGCTCTACTCACTGTGCCACCTAGCCGCCCCAGTTTTTTATTATTCTAATCCTAATTTTTTTTATTATTCTAATCCTAAATTCTATTCTGATATCAAGTCCTGAGCTGAAAGTTTGATAGTTAGCTTCTCTGTGGTCAGTTCATGAAGATTCAGATCATGATCTTTGCTTTGATCAATGGGGGAGACTTTGGTCAAGTCACTTTCCCTTCTCTTGCCCTTTGTTTCCTCTGATCTAAAATGAGGATATTATGCTAGATCAGGGGTCGAACTCGAAGGTTCTCCACCCTGTGCTAGATAATCTCCAAATGTCCCTACTCCTTCCAAATAGCTGATTCCATTCTTTTTGTTCATTTTCAGCAGTAGGTCATTATCTTGATATAATCCATCAAATTAATTTAAGATGCTCATATATTAGTTAAATTTAACTAATGATTAAGAAACCTATCTTTAATTTAGAAATCTTTTGAATTAACATTTTGTGGTATTGCTTTTGTCCATTTCAGTTGTTAAGTAATTTAAAGAATTCCTTTTGTGTAGTATGATGATTTTTAATATAAGTGAATTAATATGTGAAGTAATTGAATAGTAGGTAAACTATACAAAATGGTAAATACTATCATAATGTAACTTATGTAAAAACAAACAGAAATAAGCACTTTGCTAAATAAAAGTTAGTAGTAATGGAAAGACTAAAGCATTTTTCTGTTTTGTTTTTAAACAGGTTACTGATCTTGATGATGAAGTAGGGTCTCCAGCAGAAGAGTTCAAAGCCTTTGCAGTTGACACAGGAATGAACAGAAGCCAGTCAGAATACTGTAATGTTGGCTCCAAAACCTACTTGACCAACCACCCAGCAAAAAAGTTTGTTTTTGATTTCATGCGAGTCTTGATTATAGACAATCTCTGTCTCACACCTGCCAGCAAGCAAACTCCACTTATTGACCTGCTGTTGGAGGTAACATCAAGGAAATGATCTTATCTCAATGTAGCTTCACTACCAGAGGTAGAATGTACATAATCCATTAGGATCAAAAAGATGTTTGCAAATTTCCTGGTTGATATGAGCATTTTGTAGTAGAAACGTAAAAAATTATTTCTCACATGTTAAAGCATTTGTCACATCTCTGCCCCATAAAGGTACTTTGGGGTACCCCAAGAAGACTGGAATGACTAGCGATGTTGTCTGAACCCCAGGGTTACTGATTAGTTGCTTTGCACCAGGGAATTACTCCAACTTGAATTCCAGCCCCGTTTTCTTGTAGCTCTGTTTCTACATCAGAATGAGAATGTGACCAAGCACTTTTCCTGTTAGCATTGATAATTCCTGAAAACCATGAAAAATGTTTCCCTGCCAAATCTCAGGAAAAGTGAAGGGGAATAGGAAGATTTGTCCCACAATCTTATTTGCTATAAACAAGCCCCTATAAAATAGTGGTTTTGTTTTATCAGTACTTACCTGGGCAGTAAGCGCTCCCTCTTGTGTCTAACAAAAGCACTGCAACTCAATACTCTTGATCAAGGTAACCACCATTTGAAGGTAATCTAATGGATTGTTTAGTAAAATAACTTTACCATCATTAATAACACTTGGACACTAAGCAGACAGAATGGCTTTGGGGTTTTTTTGGTGTTCTCAGAATTCTATTTTCACTAATGAAACATACAGTTGAATAAAATGCCGACCTGTTAAATTTTCCAATACCAGCCATCTCAGGGAAGACAGATGATAACACCTGATATTTATGCAATATGTTTTTCCACATGAAGTGGAAAAAATGAAACACTCTTCCCAACAAAGCACTGAGAAGGGCCAGCACCAAAGAAGAACAGATATAGGCTTGGGCATGACCTTTTAATCTCTAGTAGAAGTCAGAAATAAATGAAATATAGGTGAGAAAGCATAAGTAACAAACGTTCCTGGGTAAGAAATGAAAGGAAGAAAACACTGAATATGCACAACTACAAATACCTCACACTGGTCAGACTAACCTCTGACACAAGAAAAAAATGACAAATGTTAGAGGGTCTTTTATAAGACAGGCACACCAGTGGAGCTATGAATTGGGACAGTCCTTTTGAAAACCAGTTTGTAACTACTCCCAAAGAGTTTCTAAATTGTGTATATCAGAAATTATACCACTAGGCCTATGTCCCAAAGAGATCAAAGAAAGAGGAAGAGGATACATATGTTCAAAAATATTTACAGCTTTTTTCATGGTAGCCAAAATCTAAAGGGTTGTGCCTCTCTTGGGTAATGGCAAAACAAAATATAAGAAATAAGGATTTTCATAAGAAGTAAGGAATTTCAGAGGAAACCATGAGACATTGTATAAAATAATATAGAGTAAAGTGAATAGGCCTAGGAGAATAAGCTATACAGTGATAACATAGAGAAAAAAAACTTTGAAAGACTTTAAAATTGATCAATTCAATGATAAACCACAAGTATAAAATGATGAAGGTGAAAAAAGACACTTCCTGTTAGAGAGGTGATAAACTTAAAAGGTAGACATACACATTTTGGCCATAGGTAAAATGTAATTTGGTTTGTCTAACAATGCACCTATATATTGAAGCCTTTTTTAAAAATAATTTTGTTCAGTGGAATGGGAGCAAAGTAGGAGGAAATACTCATTAATAATTTTTTTTAAATGTTTCCAAATTGAAAAAATTAAAGTTCAAAGCAAAACAAAACCAATTCAGTTAGAATTAATTAGAAGGGAAATGTAACTGGGAGAAATATTACATAGGGTCTGTTAAGTTATATAGGGTATGTTATATAGGGTCAGAAAGATATAAAAACAGAAGCCATTCCACAATAGATAGACATCAAATTGATAAATAAATGTTATAATAGAAGCAATATCCTCCACTCACATCCAAGTTAGGCCTCTTTTTCCTTAAAATGTATTGACACCATTCGTAAGATTTAATTACCATAGGGGACTCAAAAGATCAGGCTGTTGACATCCTGGTATTCTAAGTATAAAACAGTCATGGCAGACCACCATGGGCTACTCATAGACTTGACCACTTGACTTAGCTGACTCAGTTCAGTCTGTCCTCCATGCTAGAATTTGAACATTCTCCTATTATAGATAAGTAATAGAATTGTACCTTGAAGAGATTTAATCATGAGCAAAAATATTTATAGCAGCACATTTTTATAGCAAAGATCTAGACACTCTGGGTAGCTATCATGTGGAGAATGGCAGAGTTATTGCATCACAAAAAAAAGACATAGATGGTCTTAAAGAAACCTAGAAAAGCAAGTATGAACAGATGCAAAGTGAAGTGATTAGAATCAGAACAAAGTATACAGGGATTGCAACATTGTAACAATAGCACCAACTTGGAAAGGCTGAAGACTTGGAATAAGGCCATGACCAACTGCAACTTTAGAAGGGCAATGATGAAGCGTAGTTTCTGCCTCTTAGCTAGAAATAAGACATCCATTTTAAGATAAGACTAACATTTGGCTTTTTGGGCTATCTTGGCCATTCTTGTTTGCTATATATGAGGGCTTTCTCATGGTAAAAGAAATGAATAAAAAAGAAGAGACACTACTGATTCCAAGAAAGAGAAAATCATCAATAATTTTTTTTTTAATTTGCAAAAAAAAACTGAAGGAGGTTGAGGGAGTGGCATGCAACAGTATAACTTTGGAGTGGATGCATTAAATTTATTGTTAGTATTTTTTTTTAAGTTGTAGCACAGTTTCATTTAAAATCCTTGAAACAGAGTGGAGCCAAGATGGTGGAGTAGAAATAGCCCGTCCAAGGAACTCTTCCCCCAGACTACCTCCAAACTATGTAAAAGGGGACTCTGAACAACTTCTGGAACCCCAGCACCCACAGAACAACACAGAGAAGCTAGCCTCCCGCTGAGGACAGCCCAGCAGCCCTGCAGGAAGGACCAGTGCACCACTCTGGGAGCCCGCAGTGAGCGGGGAGCCAAGCACATGTCCGCCTGAGTCGCAGTTTTAGCCCCAGGGCGGCCAGGCCAGAGGCCTGCTAGAGGGACCCCAGAACACCAGCAGTTGTGGCGATTCCAGAATTATCAACATAGACATGCTTAGGACAAAGTGAGAGGTTAGTGCCCTATGGACTTTGGGGCCAGTATTTGGGGAACACGTCGGCTTCCTCCCCTGGGGGCTAGAAGCCACTGAGGAGACACGCCATTTTGTAGTTTTCAGTGGCAGCTCCAGCTCCTGGCCTGCTAATTGTAGGGAGATCCAGCAATCAGTCTTGGGGGTAATCTCTCTTGCTTTAACCTCCCTGGATCTGGAATGTGATCTAGGGTGGAAGTTGTGGGTGGGTTTCCAGCTTGCCAGAAACGGAAGTTGTCCCCCAACACGTTTGGGACGAAGCTCACCTGTCTGGTGGCCCAGCCATACTGTGGCAACAAGCCCAAAAGTCAAGTAATTAAGTGGCAACACGCCAAGGCAAAGGAAACAAATTAAACAGAAAAATGCAACCTTAGACTCCTATTTTGGGGGCAAAGAGGATCGAAGCATAGAACAGGGGGAGGTCTGTGAGGTCAGAAATCCTACTCCAAAAGCCCCAAAAGAAAATATGAGCAGGTTACAGGCCAGAGGACCTTAAGAAGGACTTTAAAAATCAAATAAGAGAAGTGGAGGAAAAATTGGGAAGAGAAATGAGAAGGATGCAGGAAAAGTATGAAATGAGGGTCAACAGCCTGACTGAGGAAAACAACACCTTAAAAAATAGACTAACTCAAATGGCAAAGGAGGCCCAAAAGGGCAATGAGGAGAAGAATGCCTTAAAAAGTCGAATTTGCCAGATGGAAAAAGAATCTCAAAAGTTCACTGAAGAGATTCATTCCTTCAGAGTTAGACTGGAGCAAATGGAAGCTAATGATTTTATGAGAAATCAAGATGCTGTTAAGTAGATCCAAACAAATGAAAGATTAGAAGGCAATGTGAAACATCTCATGGGAAAAATGACTGACCTGGAAAACAGATCCAGGAGAGACAATTTGAAAGTTATTGGACTACCTGAAAGCCATGATCAAAGAAAGAACCTAGAAGTCACCCTTCAAGAAATTCTCAAGGAAAATTGCCCTGATGTTTTAGATCCAGAGGGCAAAATAGAGGTTGAAAGAATCCACAGATCACCTCCTGAAAAAGATCCCAAAAAGAAAACTCCCAGGAATATTATAGCCAGGTTCCAGAATCCCCAGATCAAGGAGAAAATACTCCAAGCAGCCAGGAAGAAACAATTTCATTATTGTGGAAACACAATTAGAATAGCAGAGGACCTGGCAGCTTCTACACTGAGGGATAGAAGGGCATGGAATATGATATTCCAGAGGGCAAAAGATCTGGGAATGAACCCAAGGGTCACCTACCCAGCAAAACTGAGTATTTTGTTTCAGGGGAAAATATGGACATTCAGTGGAATAGAGGACTTTCAAGCATTCTTGAGGAAAAAACCAGAATTGAATAGAAAATTCGACATCCAGACACAAGAAGCAAGAGATGCCTGAGAAGGTAATCAGGGAAAAGAAATCAAAAGGAACTTATCAAAGTTGACCTATTTACATTCCTACATGGAAAAATAATAACAGTGACTGATGAAACTCCTCTCAGTATGAAAATAATGGAAGAAGGGTGTATGGTCGTATGAATACATATGTGAATGTGTGTACCTATGTTTTATATATGGATAGAGGGCATAGGTTGAATTGGTTGGGAAGGGAGGATACTCAAGGGGTGAAATTATGAGGTGAGAGAGGAAAGTGGCAAGAGGAGATGGGGAGAGACAGGGTAGGGTAAACTCTCTCATGTAGAGTAAGCAAGGGAGGGGAAGAATAGGAAGACAAAAAGGCAAAACCACATTCTCATTGAATTTGGTTCAGGGAGAGAATGACATACATACTAAATGGGATATCTCAACCTGCAGCAGAATAGGGGGAAGGGGGATGAGAGGGGTGATGATGGATGGGGAGGGGAGGTTGGAAGTACCCACTATAGAAGGGGGACAGGATCAAGTAGGGAATGGACCAGGTGGGGGGTGGGATGAGTGGGAGGGAATTATAAGCAGCCTTGTACAATATATCTACTATGATAATGTTTTGCATAGCTATACATGTACAACATATACTGAATTTACTTATCTTCCTAGAGGGAATGGGTGACAAGAGGGGAAGGAAATGGATCTGAACTTCGAGGTCTTAAGATTAAATGTTTCAAATATATATAAATACTATTATTAACACTCTTTTTCTAGTAATGGGGAGATAACATGTGCAGGCATTGGGACACAGAGATTCACCTTCCTCTAATGGAAAAGTCGAAGGGGGTATGGGAGAAGATTGGAGGAAGCGATATCTTGTGAGACTGCTACTGAAAACTACAAAATGGCGTGTCTCCTCAGTGGCTTCTAGCCCCCAGGGGAGGAAGCCGACGTGTTCCCCAAATACTGGTCCCAAAGTCCATAGGGCACAAACCTCTCATTTTGTCCTAGGCTTGTCTATGTTGATATTTCTGGAATCGCCACAGCTGCTGGTGTTCTGGGGTCCCTCTAGCCGGCTGCTGGCCCGGCCGCCCTGGGGCTAAAACCACAGCTCAAGAGGACTTGGGCTTGGCTCCCCACTTGCTGCGAACTGCCAGCTTCCAGAGCGGTGCGCTGGTCCTTCCTGCAGGGCTGCTGGGCTGTCCTCAGCGGGAGGTTAGCTCTTCTCTGTCGTTCTGTGGGTTCTGAGGCTCTAGAAGTTGTTCAGAGTCCCCTTTTACAGAGTTTGGAGGTAATGAGGAGGGAGAGTGGCTTGGACGTGCTGTTTCTACTCTGCCATCTTGGCTCCCCACACTGACTTTTATTTTCATCCAACTATGTGATGTGAAGGAACAAAGACCTCTCACATGGAAGAAGGATTTAGACTTAGTCTTCTTGGCCCCAGGTCACAGAACTAGGCAAGATAAGTCGAAATTTCACAGAGGCCTTTCTAGCCTTGGAAAGATCCCCTGACAGCTCTACAGACTGGAGTGGGCTTGTTTGAGACTCATAGATCAGCTTGTCAAACTATGGAGATCTCTTGGCAAAAGACAGATAGCCACTTAGATATGTTGTGGAAGGGATTTCTTAAAATTCAGGACTATATGACTTCTAAGATTCCTTCTCTGTGGTTCTCTGACCTTTAAAAGTTTAATATTTCATTGGGTAGACAAATCATGCACACCACTAAGGAACAGGATTTGTGAGATTAACAGGTATGAAAGCTTTATCATTGTGGAGATGGTAACTTCATTACGGAAGCCTAACAGGATTTCATTGATAAAAGTGAAATTTTAAGATGCGTGAATATTTGCACCATTTCATATCATACTTTGCTATTTGAGAGCTTTGAAAGTTTAATGTGTTTGATGATATTGCTAGATTAAAAATCTTAATATTTTTTCCTCTGTGGGGTTATAATCCTGAGTCTTTCCCTTTGCAGGCTTCTCCTGAAAGATCTACAAGAACTCAGCAAAAAGAATTTCAGACTTATGTTTTAGATAGTGTCATGGACCACTTGCTTGCAGCTGATGTTTTATTGGGTAATTTCATATATTAACTTTTAATTTGACCAGTCATCTTCCATTAAGAAACTGAAATGAATCTCAATTTCATCGTCCTCTACCTGTTTGAAGTTGATATTTTTAAAGGATTTTTCTTTAAAAAGATATATATATATATATATACACATATATAATCTATATATATATTAAAGATATATATATTATATATATGTGTATATATATATACAAAGATATATATATTATATATATATATATATATATACACAAACATATATATATATATTATATATATATGTATATATATATACAAAGATATATATATATATATATATATATTAAAGGATTTTTCTTTTCTATACCTACCTTCCACCCATTAAATATGGAAAAAAGCAAAAATAAAAATCTTTAAATAATTCTGGCCTACATTTTTCATATGAATTGTGGCATATGCATCTGGGGTACTGAGGATGTGAAGGTTGCGCAGAAAAAAAGGAAAGAAAGACTGCATCTTTCCTCCTCTTTTTGAATAGTTTAAAGTTATCTTCCTTTTATGAATATTTAATTCTTGCAGACTTTATAAAATAAACTACTTACAGAGAGTCTATTATAATAGCTTAGAGGTTTGGTTTTTTTTTTTGTGAATTTTCTATGAGAGAGGAAATGCCCTCTTTGTCATTGCATGACATGAAAAAAATGTATTAAAGTGTAGCATGGTAGCATTCTAAAAATAGAAGAAATATTTACATTAAAAATTATTTTAGTGCATGTGCTAGTTTCATTCTTACTTTGTATCCCCAGCCCTTAGAACATTTCTTTTCACATAGCAGGCATTTAACGCTTGCCAAATTGGATCGGCATATTATTTTAATCACGGATGCCAGAATGCTCTTATTGCCATGTTACCTTTAACTTTAAAAAATGTTTACCCAGAGATTTTGAATATTGTCATAATGTGCAAAAAGTACATCCTGACCTAGATGTGCCAAGTCCAACTTTTGTTGAGATTTGCTTAAATTGAGAATATTTATGATGTGAAATACACACTACAGAATGAATGAAACCCTAAGATAGAACAGGCGGCTTTTGTATGATTTTTAAATCCCTTTCGCCTGCATGATTTCAGTGTGATTTTCATGGCAGGGCGGATAATTTTATTTTACAAATGTGAAAACAGCAACTAAGAGGTTGTCATATATAAGTTATTTGAGTTAAATAATCTTCAGAGAGGATTATTTTCCCCACAATCATCCCGTTATCTAAAAATGGGTAAAGTAGTTCTGATAGGACAGTGCTAGGTGACTCCTTTTAGAGCTTCTTTCTACCTCCTGTTGCATGTATATTCATTGCCTTGTCACTTTTCTTTCTGGAATTTAGGGGAAGATGCATCTCTGCCCATTACCAGTGGAGGAAGTTACCAAGTGCTAGTGAACAATGTGTTTTATTTCACCCAGCGTGTGGTAGACAAACTTTGGCAGGGAATGTTCAATAAGGAATCAAAACTTCTTATCGATTTTATTATCCAACTAATTGCACAGGTAACCTGTTCAAGCCTATTACACAAAGTTCCTTTTTCAAAAGTTTTTTTGTTCTGTTTTGGTTCTTTACTAATACTGGTGGTAAAATAATAATAATAATGATAACACTGTTGAATGCAGGCTTGAGTCAGGAGGGATTGTCTTAGTTTTGTGATTGTGTCTTTAGCCCCCAGCACAGCCTAGGAGCTAATGTTGATTGTTAATAATTATTAATAATATTGATTATATTTTATTATTAATAATCATTAATAATTATAATTAATAGATATTGATAATTAATAATTATTAATTAATTATTGATAATATTTTAGTGATGATTCTGAGATAGTAGCTTTGAGAGGAAACCAAAATAAATCTTCTCCCCTTGTATTGCTACATGAAGGAAAGCTTACTAATAAGCATATGACCATCTGTTTTCAAGGGTTTTTCAACTTTGTTTCTTACAAGGAGTTGCACTGGTTGACCTACCCATCAGCTTGTGTCCAACACTAGAATCCTTGACAGTCTTTGCCCCCCAAAGAGCTTTCATACAGTTGGGGAATCTGTGGCCTCAAGACCACATGTGGCCCTTTGGGTACTCAAGTGCAGACATTTGTCAGTAATTTATTCTGTGAAGTTTGGATTCAAAGGACCACACTTGAGGACCTGGAGGCCACAGATTCCTGCCCCCTCCCCTTCCTTCCCACAGCACTTCCAATTGCTACTTAGTTGATTTATTTTTATAATGCTCATTGTGAATAAGTTCAAAAGAGAGACATTAGAGGTTCAGTCATCGTTTTTGTCTTTTGCCAAGCCATGGTTCTCCTGTTTCTTCTGTCTGCTTCCTCTACATGTCAAATGTCAATCTAAGGCTCAGTTATTTGTGAATAAGGATTATTTTTGTGCTTTGTTCTAGGCACCTATTGCTTTGTTCAGTAGTTCACGGGAAAAAATGTTGAAAATAGTAAACTGATATGCTGTTGCGTAAGAGTTCTAGTATTTTCTCAGGTTATTGTGTTTGCTTTTTCTTTAAGCCAGAATGCTACTCAGAAAACAGTTGAAATAGAAACTTCTTACAAAATGTTTTCTGGTATCATTTTCAGTTATTAAACTATATGTTGAACAATGTTCATCTTTTTCCCAAATGTTTTTATGAATAGTAAATTATTTTGTTAACATCAGCAGAGCATTCCTTGTTATAAAGATATTGCACTGTTCATTTTTACCATGTACTTTTCATATGTTTAATTAGTCAAAACGAAGATCCCAAGGGTTGTCACTGGATGCCGTTTACCACTGCCTAAATAGGACCATCTTGTACCAGTTTTCAAGGGCACACAAAACAGTCCCACAGCAAGTTGCTCTCCTCGATTCTCTTAGGGTCCTTACTGTGAACAGAAACTTAATCCTAGGACCAGGAAACCATGACCAAGAGTTCATTAGCTGTCTGGCTCATTGCTTGATTAATCTGCATGTTGGAAGGTAAGTGCTTTCAGACAAATTCATCATACTGAAGTTCAGCAACTATTGCTTCATGCTAATGATGCTTGGTATGACAATATTCCTTCTCTCTTTTCCTTAGCTTAGATTTGGAGCAAGAGTTTGTGAGTTCAGATCTTGGCTCATCCCTTACTCCTTATTAAGGGCACTGTCCATGGCATTAATTTCTTAACTCTTTAAGTTTCCTTCTGGTTTCCAAATCCTGTGATCCTCTGACCACATGCAAATTTTTAAAAATGGGAAAGTAAGCAAAACTAGCCAAACTTTTCTTGTTAAAACCAGTGCTGCTAATTAGAAGTCCAGATGAAGCACCTAAATTGATTCATCTTTAAGAAATTACAATTCACCATCGATTGGCTATTTTTTTTTAGTATTGTGACAGATCTGTGGTCCCATTGATACCAATTTGCCCTCCGTTAGTGAAGCTTGCTCTTTCTGTACAACCTGGACATTTGCTCCCAAAAGTCTGACAAAGAGGGTTGATCTAGTATGCTGGAGGGTCTTTGTTCAGATTCTCCACAGGCTGCCCCTTAGTCTCATGACTTTCCCCAGTTATACATCTCTGATGAGATTCTCTAGGCTATTTCTCCTTTGCATGTCCTCCTGAGTAATTCATAAGGACCTCATTATTTGAGGCCACTCTGTTGTGAATCCATCTAAAGCATGGCTAGCATTTCATTGTAAATTGTGTAGGGAAAGTTTATTTGGAATTTTGTCTTAAAAATGGAATTAAATATTGTAAGAAAATAAGCTTATTTTAGTTTATAGTTAACATTGTATGTTTTAGTTTGCATGTAACAAAATGAAGGGCCGTTAAGGGAGGGTGTAGGGTTGAAATTAGAATCTGGAAGTCCTGTGTTCTAATGTCACTTTTGACTTGCCATAGTAATGTTTAATCACTAGAGCTTTTCCAAGGCCATGACCTTCCTCAGACATGTTAAAATGATTGAACTTTTCCAGCCATGTGGATGGGTTTGGACTGGAAGCAGAGGCCCGAATGACGACCTGGCACATCATGATCCCCTCTGACATAGACCCGGACGGCAGCTGCAGTCAGGATGTTAGTGAAGGTAACCAGCATGAACACCCACACATGACTTCTGGCCAGTTTTTCTTTCTCTCCTTTTCTTCTTTGCTGCAACAGGCAGTTATGCCTCAATGCAGGTCTAGGACTGGTCACCTGTGTAGCCTCTGCCAGTGTGGGGTGAGTGAGGTGGAGGATAAAGTCAACTCAGCCAGGCTCAGCCCCGTGGCTAGTGGCTCTGCTCTGGGGCTGCTGGCTGCCACTGTCCCCCTTCTCCTCCTGACCCTGTAGACTTCACCTGGCACTTGAGGGCCAGTGTTCCCCAACACCTTTCCTCTTGTCTTATCCCCAGCATCTTCAACATCACCCTCACCAGGCACCTCACCACTCCAACCCAGTTAGCCCTTTCCTCTGCCAAGAGGCAGTCACCACTCCTTGAGACTTATGTGAAAACCAGGCTTATTTCAAGAGAAATGAACATGCATATAGAACCCAAAGAGCTCACAATCCATGCAGAAGTTTACATATTCATGACAGTACCAGAAAAGGAGGAGGAAAAAAACACAAATCTCTCCCTAAAGGGTGTGGCATGGGAGAGGGGCACAACTGCTCCTGAAGGGGAGAAGCATGGTGATGGCAAAAGCCTCATTTTTTTCCCTTGGGAACTTCTAGACTATGAAGATGGGATGGTCCACATATCTACAAGGGTCCAGGCTGTACAAGCAGTTTCTCAGCCTTGCCCAGGCTGACTGGCACCTGCCTTGCCACCCAAGGACACACAGGGAGTCCAGTTTGGAATTGCAGACAACACATTATGTCAGCTGGGGGGTACTTCATCCTTGACACATTCAGGGTCTGCTGCATGCTCTGGGTTCAGTATTTATGGAAAATATGGCCATTCAAAAAGACAAGTTCAGGGGTCCCCCAAAAGTCTTCCGAATTTTCCCTTTGTATGATAAGCAAATTCACTTTTGTTCTAGACTCCTCTCTCTCACACTCCTTCAGGCTACTTCCCCTGACATCCCTTCTAGCCCTGGATCTGACTCTTGTCATTATCTCAGAACACAGAGGCACTCAGGATACACCTTCCAGAACCACCACCCTTCTTTAGCCACTTTTCCTTGGACATTCATAGTCAGACGTTTCCCCCCATTCTGGATTGTGGTGGTTGTGGTAGACCAGTTCTGGAAGAGCCCAGCACCTGCCTTGTGTTATGTGGGAAACTGTAACATTCACAGTGATATTCTCTCTCTCTCTCTCTCTCTCTCTCTCTCTCTCTCTCTCTCTCTCTCTCAACAGTAAAGGTTAAGTAATTTGCCCAGGGTCTCACACCCAAAGTGTCTGAGAACAGATTTGAACTCAGGTCCTCCTGACTTCTGGGCCACTGCTCTATCCACTGTACCACCTGGCTGTTCCAACAGTGATATTCTCTTGAATGCCCTAGCCTCCCAGTTAGCCTTTTTCAGGCCTGGCATCTTGGCATTTCCTCCATCATGCAGGGATGGTCACCCATTAGAACTCCTCTAATCCATAAGCAGCTGTTCCCCTTCCTTGATTGTCCCTTTATCATTCCATCTTCCTCTGGGTCTCCCCTCTCCCAACCCTGTTCATTGTCCTCTTGGAGACCTTCAGGCCCCCAGCCTCTTCGCATTTTCCCAGGCCCTTAGCCCTCCTGAAGCTTTATTTTATTCCTTTCCAATCACAGCCTTGTCATTACCAATTTAAGCTTTCCCTGCCCTCTGCATTGAGATCCCTCACCTGTTGTCCTGCCTCAGTCTGTTTCTTGGCACACCTTATTTCTTGATTTCTCCTGGTTTACTGTTGTGGTTCTACATTATACTTGTCAGGTTGGCAGTCTACAGAAATGGACAGGCTGAGGTAAAGTAGAACCCATACTGTTGGTGAAGCTGTGCATTGATCCAGCCATGCTGGAAAGCAGTTTGGAGCTATGCCCCAAAGGGTATTGCCTTTGACCCAGCAATGATCCAACTGTGGTATTGCCTTTGATCCAGCTATGCTGCCACTATGTCCACACATCTCCCCCAAAAAACAGAAGAGGAAAAAGAAGCCTGTTTAGAAATATTTGGAGCAGTTGTCTTTATGGGGCAAAGAACTACCCCATCAACTGAGCAAATTCTGAAAAATGTAAGAGCTCTAAGCAAGACGGCCTCGTGATTCCAGGTTACTGCTAATGAAGCCTGCCACCCTTCTGGGTTCAGAAATGCAGAATGACACATGCCTTGGGACATGGCCAATGCGGGAATTCTTTTTTCTTTGCTTAGAAATTCATAATTTTACAAGAGTTTTGTTTTGCTTTTTTTCCCCCCAGTGTGGTAGAGATGGATGAGAAAGAAAACAATTCTTACTGAAAAAATAAAATGACAAAAAATTTTTTTAAATGAAATGAAAACTATTCAACCTGAGCTCCCCTTTCTTCTGCTCCTTTCATCCAAAAACCCTCAACAGCATGTCTCTGGTCTCTTTTCCCCTACGTCTTTGACTGAGGTGGCCATTCTCTTTGTTAAGACCAGTCTCTCTTCATATACTTTTTTTCTTTAGGCAGTTGGGGTTAAGTGACTTGCCCAGGGTCACACAGCTAGTAAGTGTCTAAGGTCAGACTTGAACTCAGGTCTCACTGTTCCAGGACTGGTGCTCTATCCACTGCCCCTCCTGGCTGCCACTCAGCTTCATTAGCATCTTATTCTTGATCCTATCTCCTTCCATCAACCTCAGTCATCTACCTTCTCTCTAATCTAAACATGCCCAAGTTTCCCATATCCCTAAAAAAACCCCAAAACTTTCACTAGCCCCTGCTGTCCTGTTTCCCTGTATCCTGTGTCTCCCCTCCTTTTATCAGACAGTCTCCTAGAGCCAGGTGCCCCCCCCCCACTGCCTCCAAATGCTTTCTTGTTACTCCTCAGCCCTCCACAACTGGGCTTCTGATTTCAGTGCTCTACTTGCCAAACATTTCGGCATTTCTCAGTACTCGTCCTTCATATCTCCTCTGTATCTCATGCTGTTGACTGCTCTGTCCTTGCACATTTTCTCTCTTCTCTAGGTTTTTGTCACATTACCTTCTCCTGGTTCTTCTCCAGACACATCTGACTTGCCCTTCTCTTTTCTACTTGTGGTCTCTAGAATTTTCTCTTCCTACAAGATTCAGCCTAAGAGCCACCTTTTACAAGAATCCCTTCTTGTTCTTCCCAGCAAATTTCCTTGTGAAAGGAAATACAAGCTATCCTTTATTTAACTAGTTTGCATTTCTTCTCTGTAGAGTTACTTGGTACATACACAGTCTCACCAACACACACATATCCACACAAAGAATGTCTCCCAGGAGAATCTAAGTTCTTTCTCTGTGTTTGTATCCCCAGCACCTACCAGAGTTCCTGGCCTATAGTAGGTGCTTAGTAAATGCTTATGGATGATGATGATTAAACCAGATGTGCTAAGAAAGAGGCCTTACCAATTCCTCTTACTTTCAACATAAGTCTCCAAATATATTTATCATTTAGTCAAAAACATGTTTTTACATTTTAGAAGAACCACCATGTACTTATGACCTCTCACCTAGGTCCCAACTGATTATTTACAAGTGGTATAACAGATGATTAAATTTGGGTATAAACTTTATTATCACTAAATAAGAGCTATAGTTATCTTTGCTCATTTTTATAAAACTTGTTCATTTTATGAAACGATCTTAATAAGTCAGCGTAAATAAACAATAACAAGTCCTGACAAAATAAAAGCATTTAAAAAAAATAGAGAAAGCTTCCCTAAACTGGATATTTTAAAAATTCATGTATATAGTAAATTTTAAGACCAAAGCAGTTTTAGACAAATTACACAATTCATACAAGCTACAGAGAAAAATTAATATAATCAAATGTACTCAGAATTATAATTATACAGATTAAACGAATATTTTTGTATGCTTTTTTGGCTCTTGTTATTACAGCTTTTAAGACAGACCATGTTATCTGTGGTCTGACAGCATTGACAGTGACACTATTTTTGAATGAATCAGCTTCATTGTGAATAAACTAATCATTTTAAGTTAAAATCACTCTGACTTAAAAACTTTGTAGAAAGTAAAAGATCGTGTACAGTGTTTTTCTTTATGATTTAGGTCGTCAACTTCTCATAAAAGCTGTCAACAGAGTCTGGACTGAATTGATACACAGCAAGAAACAAGCTCTGGAAGAACTTTTTAAGGTGACCCTGCCTGTCAATGACCGGGGCCTGGTGGATATCGCCGCAGCAAGGCCTCTTATTGAAGAAGCTGGTTTAAAGTGCTGGCAGAACCACTTGGGTAAGCAGGCGTGCAGATCCTGGGGGGCTCCAAAGCCTGGCTACAGAGCTCTGGTCTGACTTGAGGGATGCATCCCCTGCAATGATACTTTCTGCAAATATGGTAGCATGTGTGTGGGCTCTGGGTGTGTTAATAAGATTCTCCGAAAGGAAGTTATTTCTATCAGCTAAAGCACAAAATTCTACTTGGCAGCACACTCAGATACAAATAAAGAATAGCTACTTGAGATTAATTGGGGGGGGGGAAAGTATTGTTTTAAAGATGATCTTTAAAAAAAAAAAAAACAACCAACATTGTTATCACCTCTCTGTGAATCCCAGCCCCATAGAATCTTCCTTTTCAACCAAGAAGCTCATTTACGCAAAGCAATTCAGCAGGTTCTCCATGGTCAGACAGTGCATGACTTATTCCATGCCCATAGTCTACCTGCTCTCTGCTATCTTAAAGGAGACACGTTTCACCATCAGTTTGAAGTTGTAATTGGCCACTACTTTGATCAGAGTTCTGAGCTCTTTCAATGTTGTTTTATTTATATATTGTGGTCATTTTGAAATTTTTCCTCTCAGTTCTGCATCTGTTCATAAGACTCTCAGTTCTTCATAATTTATCATTGCTTATAAGCCACAATTTGTTTATACAAAATCTCAATTTCTAGTTACCCATTTTCCTTCTAGTTCTTTGCTTTTGTATAAATGCTACAATAGATATTTTTAAGGATCTTTCCCACTATCTTTGATTTCTATGAGGAATTTGCCTAATTAATGATATATTGTTGGTTTAACAGTTTTAATTCAACAATTCAGCAATTTAGTGATTTTCTTGTATAATTGTGAATTGTTTTCCAAAATGGTTGGACCAATTCTTAGCTCTACCAACAGTCTATTAGTATGGCTTTCTTACTACAACCCTTCAGCCTCTATCATATTTGCCAATCTGACAAGTGTAATGTGAAAATTTCATGGGAGGATTTATAAACAAGATTGCAAGGTCATTAAGAAGCCAATTTCTCCTACTGAAAATCTAACAGAGTCTCAGAAAGACCAATGATAAAGACACCTAAAAAAAAAACCCAAACAAACAGAAATAATCTTTTCCATCCTGTCCAAAATCATGTAGAAGTGGGAATAAAACCCATCTCAATGGTTGACTTCACAAGGAGATAGGGATCAGCCAGCCAGACCTTGGATCACTGAGAGTCACACTGGGAGACTTGGCCAACTCATCTTCTGAGCACCAGTTCTAGGAAAGTCATGCAAGGCAGGCATCCCAAAACAATAGGATTTCCTACTGACTCCTTTAAGGACCATAGGAGGAGCAGAACCAACTCCTGACTAGCTATCATGCAAAAACAGTCTGCATTGGAACACCAGAAGCCTGAGATAGAATCAAGTGACTGATGTCCAGTATAGGGTGGATATGCCAGCTACCCCATCCAGATTACCAGAAGCAGCAGTGGTAGCATCCCTACAGAGGAGACAGGACTGAACAAGGCCTGCCTAATCTGTCAAGTCTCAATTTAGCACCTGAAACTGAAAATAAGAGCAAACAGAATAAGATACCTAACACTGGAAACATTGAGATTCACACAGTTAAAAATGGAGGGCTAGGGAAGAATTTATCATACTTCAAGAACTGAAGGGGCAGCTAGGTGGCGTAGTGAATAGAGCGCTGGCCCTGGAGTCAGAAGGACCTGAGTTTGGAGCCGGCCTCAGACACTTAATCCACACAAACAAAAACCTAGCTGTGTGACCTTGGGCAAGTTACTTAACCCCAATTGCTTTAAAAAAAAAAAAAGAACTGAAAAAAAATTGGGCTTACAATCATAATCTTAAACAATGTAGTCTTAAAAATGTAAATATAGTTTAATCAAGGAAATTATAATATATCGTATAGCACCATCAAAAATTAAATAATATACTTAACATATATGCACATAATAGCATAGCATTTAAGCTACAGGGAAAGTTAGTCAAATTACAAGGAGAGATAAGTGGCAAAACTTACAAAAGTTAGAGACCTTAAATCAGACCCAGACAAATAAATAAAAAAGGAAATGAAGATTTGGACAGAATATCAGTAAAATTGAATAGGCTAGTTCTCTATTAAATAATTATTGAATGGGAATTTAAGAAATAGATGTTTCACAGCTATGTGTAATGTTTACAAAAAATAGCTCTTTTCTAGAATATTGTAAATACATGCAGAGGGGCAAAATTATTAACCACATCCTTTACTGAGAACAATGCAATAAAAAATGACATCGGTATAATACCTTTGAAGGAAGATTCATTTAGTGTCATAGCAGTCAAACTCCCAAAGAGTCTGAATCTGAAGAGAAATAATGGGGTGGGGGGGTGGGAGAGTAGAATGAGAGATTATCTACCAGTACCAAATCCCAAACTATTTTGCAAAACAGTATTTGTCATAATTGTTTGCTACTGGTTAAAAAATATAAGAGTAGATTAATGGAACAGACTAGGAAATTAAGATTCAGAAATTATTCAGCCCCACATCTCACAGTATATTCTGCAAGCTCCAGGTGGATCTAGGACTTGACTATAAAGAATGACATCATATACAAATGTGGGGAAGAAGACTGCTTTTCATAGCATAGATAGGGAAAGAATTCTTGACCAGAAATAGAGCAGATCAAAGGATATAAAATGGATAATTTTTTGTACAAACAAATGCAGTGTATTTAGAAGGGAAACAAATTGAGGAATAAAGTCATTGCAACATATTTCTCTCATAAAGGTCTGATATCTAAGAACCATTCTTCAGTGGTCACAGGATAGGAACAAGTGTGAAGCTAAGCACAAGCAGCTTTCCAGAGGACTGCTGCTGTGGAGAGCTTAAAGGTTCTGATTACATAGCATAGTGAACTCTCTATTTATTTATCAGTAAACTAAGACAAAACATTGACAGAAATAAAGTACAGCATTCCAAATGTTATGACATAATAACTTATCACTAAAATGGCCACATAGTTTTCACCAAAGTGCAATCATTTAGTAACTCAGTCATTTAGTAAATCCTTAATTCAGTTCTCCTTAAGGGATACAAAGTATGATCATTCAGTAAGTCCTTAATTCAGTCATCCTTAAGGAGGCTTGTCTCCTTGATGGACACAAAGTACAAAGGTCAAAGCTCTCCACCCCTAGGTCACAGTAAATCATAATCTTCTCAGTCAGCATCAGGTGCCCAGGAGATCTTTTCATCTTGACTTGAGGCTGACTCTTAGCTTCCATGGTTCCTCTTCCATGGCCCCAACTCCTGTGCAAATCTGTTACCTGGATTCAAAGGCAGGCAGCTCTCAGCTCCTTGTCCAAGTCCCTGTCCAGTTCCCATTCCATACTGAAGCTCACAGTGTCAGTCCACCTCAAGTCCTTCACAGTTCCTGTTTCTGGGAAGACAAAGCTTAACAGAGCCAAAACAACATTCATGCACATTGCTGGCACCATCATCAATTCACTGTCTGCCTGTGAAAACAACAGAGACCCACCAACAAGGTCCAAGAGGTCAACACAAATCATCACTATAGAACTCAACACAGACCACAAAAAAGAAGGTCCCAGAGGTGAGGACAAACCATCAGTAAAGTCTCAGGACCTCCAAAACCCTCCCCCAGGACTTCTGTAAACAGACAACCAGAAAATCCTCTTTCAGGGCTTCCAGTAAGGTCCCATCCCAGAAGGTATCACAGACAGAACAGACAAACAGAGAGTGCCGAGATATCACAAGTTTTCTCCTTCTCTACCACAAGAGCTCCCTTCTCAGTTCTGTTCTCTCCAGCCTGGGTCTCTCCTTATATATGGTCATTAGCTCCTCCCCTTCCTGTTGCTGATGCAACAAGAGTTCATAAGAACTAGGGTTCACAAATTCTGCTTCTCAACAGAAACTTGATGGAATCATGGGCAAGAACAGAAACAAGGCGTTATCTAAATACTGGAACAAGGTGTTAGCTACTTCTTTGCTTGCCATTACAACAAGCAATTCTTAAAGGAAGAAATTTATGCTATCAGTAATCATAGAAAAATATTCTCTAAATCACTAAAGATAAGTAAAATGCTTATTACAACAAATCTGAAAAGACAGTTGTTGGAGAGACTAAAATGATAGGCACAACACTGCACTGTTGATGTATCTGTGAATTGGTTCAACAATGCTGGAAAGCAATATATTTACTCCTAGAGTCACTCAAATGTGCATAATCTTTGGCCCAGCAATTCCATCCCTTTACTAGAGATAAAGGACCCATTTATACCAAAACACATCTAGCAAAAATTTTTTGTTATAGCAAAGGAGTGGATTTCTGATTTCTGGAATCATAATCCCAAAAAACTGATGATAAAGCATGCTTACCACCTTCCTCTTGGTGAAATAAAAGACTGTCGTTACAGAAAGGGACTGCTACTTTCATGCAAATACATTTTGCTTGACTATACTTGTTTTTTACAAGAAAAGACTTTCAGGACGGCTAGGTGGCACAGTGAATAGAGCACTGGCCCTGGAGTCAGGAGGACCTGAGTTCAAATCCGGCCTCAGACACTTAACACAAAAGCTATCCGTGTGACCTTGGGCAAGTCACTTAACCCCAATTGCTCTCAAAAAAAAAAGCCAATAAATAAATAAAATCAGCTAGGGGTTTATCTTAAAAAAAAAAAAAGAAAAAACTTTCAGGGGCATGGCGCTAGAGACTGAGAAAAGAGAACTGAAACAAAGAAAGAAAAGAGTGTCGATGAAGCATATTAATAATAATTATTATTATATAGGACTTACTTTGCTAAATGCTTTGCAGATATTTTCTCCTTTTATTGTCTCAATAATCCTGGGAAGTAGGTGCTATTATTGTCTTAATTCTACAGTTGAGGGGATTGAGGCAGAGATTAAATTACTTGTCCAGGATCACATAACTAATAAAAGTCTGAGACTGGATTTAAACACAGACTCCAGGGCCTAGTTCACCTTCCTCTGAACCATCTGGTACTCAGGCATTTTAAAATATACAGAGTTCATAAGGGGATGGACACAAGTAAGACAGTGTCAATCCTACAGGGTCACTTTATCAAAATAAGTTGCATATAATAGATGCATAGTTTCATATATATAAAATCTTTTTCTGACCCTCTTCAGACTTGAAAATGTTGCTGTTTGTGTATAATTTCCTAGTCTGTAATAATTTTCTTCATATTTTAAAAAATTGATTTATTTTTAGTTTTCAACATTCATTTCCACAAGATTTTGAGTTACTATTTTTTCTCCCTGTCTTTCCCCTACCCCTACCCCAAAATAGCAAGCCTACTGAATACCCCTTCCCCCAATCTGTTCTCTCTTATATCCTCCACCATCCCTCCCTAATTTTCTAGTAGGGCAAGATGGGTTTCTATACCCCAGTACCTATAAATCTTATTTCCTAGTTGCATGTAAAATAAATTTTTTTTAAACATTTGTTTTTAAAACTTTGAGTTCCAGATTTTTTCCCTTCTTCACTCCTCACCCACCCCTACTGGGAAGATAAGCAATTCAATATAGCAATTAATACAATTCAATTGTACATGTGTAGTTACCCATGTCATTTCCATAGTAGTTATATTGTAAAATACTAACTATATTTCCCTCCATCCTATCCCACCCCTCACTTATTCTGTTTTCTCCTTTGACCTCATCCCTTTTCAAAAATGTTTGCTTCTAACTATCCTCTCCCCCAATCTGCCCTCCCTTCTATTCTCCCCTCTCTTATCCCCTACCCCCCCTATTTTCCTGTAGGTTAAGATACCCAATTGAGTGTGTATGTTATTCCCTCTTGAAGCCAAATTCACTGAGAGTAAGGCTGTCCCATTCCCTTTCACTTTCCTGCTCTTCCCCTCCATTGTAATAGTTTTCTCTTGCCTCTTTTATATGAGATAGTTTACCCTTATCTATCTCTCCCTTTCTCTTTTTCCCAATAAATTCCTCTCACCTCTTAATTTTATTTTTTAGATATCATCCTTTCATACTGAACTTATCCTGTGCCCTATGTCATACATGAACATACATATGCCCACACTCACATATATATTTATATACATGTATACCCTCCTATATATACTTATATAGTGTGTGTATATATACACACAGACACATACACACCCCACCCCCCATATATTCCCTTCAACTATCCTCATACTGAGAAAAGTTTTATGAGTTACAATTATCGTTTTTCCATGTAGGAATGTACATAGGCCAGGTTTAATAAGTTCCTTATGATTTCTTTCTCCTGTTTACCTTCTCATACTTCTCTTGCTTCTTGTATTTGAAAGTCAGATTTTCTGTTGAGCTCTGGTTTTTTCATCAAGAATGCTTGAAAATCCTCCATTTCATTGAATTTCCATATTTTCCCCTGTAGCATTATACTCAGTTTTGCTGGGTAGGTGATTTAGTTTTAGTCCTATCTCCTTTGACCTCCAGAATATCCTATTCCAAGCCCTTCAGTCCCTTAATGTAGAAGCTGCTAGGCCTTGTGTTATCCTGATTGTGTTTCCACAATATTCAGTTGTTTCTTCCTGACTGCAGTATTTTCTCCTTGACCTGGGAACTCTAGAATTTGTCTATAATATTCCTAGGAGTTTTCTCTTGGGGATCTTTTTCAAGAGGTGATCAGTGAATTCTTTCAATTTCTATTTTGCCCTCTTGTTCTAGAATATCAGGGCAATTTTGCTTGATAATTTCTTGAAAGATAGTTTCTAGGCTCTTTTTTTGATCATGGCTTTCAGGTAGTCCAATAATTTTTAAATTATTTCTCCTAGATTTAATTTCCAGGTCAGTGGTTTTTCCAGTGAGATATTTCACGTTGCCTCCTATTTTTTCATTTGTTTAGATCTGTTTTATAGTGTCTTGATTTCTCATAAAGTAATTACCTTCCAATTGCTCCAATCTAATTTTGAAGGAGTTGTTCTCTTCAGTGAGTTTTTGAAATTCCTTTTGCATCTGGCAAATTCAGCTTTTTAAGGCATTCTTTTCCTCATTGGTTTTTTTGGGCTTCTTTTGCCATTTGAGTTAGACTATTTTTTAAGGTGTTGTTTTCTTCAGTGTATTTTTGGGTCTCCTTTAGCAGGCTGTTGACTTGCTTTTCATGATTTCTTGCATCATTCTCATTTCTCTTCCCAATTTTTCCTCTACCTCTCTTATTTGATTTTCAAAATCCTTCTTGAGCTCCTCCATGGCCTATAACCAGTTCATATTTTTCTTGGAGGCTTTTGATGCAGGATTTCTGACTTCACTGACTTTCTCCCACCCCGTGCATTAATCCTTTTTGTCCCCAAAAAGTATTCTATGATTTGTTTATGCTTCCTCTGCTTGCTCATATTGCTAGCCAATTACTTGACTTTTGAGCTCTTTGCCACAGTAGAACTCTGCTTCCAGAATGGAGAGAGCTTTATCCCTAATTGCTGGGGTTTTTGCAGCTGCTGGAGCTATTAGGAGGGTGCCATCTCTACAGCCCCCACAAGCTCTGGCTCACTGGCCATGCACCCCAGGACTACCACCGAAGACCATCATCCAGATCCAAACAGATTAAAGCAAGAGCTATTAATCTCTGAATGGTCACTTGGTCCCCCTTCAAACTGCAGGCCAGGAACTCCTGAGGCACCCACGCCCGCAGGGCATTTGCTGCTTCTCACTCTGGGGGCAGGGGCTGAACCATGCTCTTCTTCCTCCCCCCCACCCCCAGTTCCAACAGAGTTCCACACTGATTTTTTACTTTGTCTTTGGCATTTATGGGTTGAGAATCCTGGAAATTTCCACAGCTACTGGTGATTCACTCTCCTGAAGTCTGCTCTGGCTGCCTCTAATTGGGGCCACCCTAGGGCCAGAATCACCTGGCTTATGGAGGATTACACTTGGCTTCCAGCTCCCAGTGATAGATCTTTCCTGTCCACCTGCCAGGCTTTCTTCATTTGTTTCTTTGTCTCTTTGTGGGTTCTGTAGCTCTAAAGTTTGTTAAGAGTCATGTTTTACATGTATTGGAAGTGATTGGAGCGGGAGCTCATGCCAGGTTTGTGCTTCTATTCTGCCATCTCGGCTCTGCCCCCAATAATTTTCTTTTTGTCTTGAGGCAATTTGACATTTCTGTGTAAAAATAAAACCATCATTTCTCTGTTGGAATTATTTGTCATTTTAAGAAATGAGAATGAGAAAAGGGGGAAGTATATAGCATCTTAGCAAAGGGTCTATTAACATAATACTGAGTTTCTGTCATCTAGGTCAAGGGATTAGCCTATTTGGGGTCATAGGCCTTCTTTCAGTTTGATAAAACCTATGGACTCCTCAAAATCATGTTTTAAAAAGCATAAATACGTAGGATTAAAAAGGAAACCAAATTATGTTGAAAAGGTTATTGATTTATATGTGTACACATAATACACACAGATACATACATTTTTAGTCTCCACACACCCCAGGTTAATAATGCCTAAGATTCTAGGAAAACAGGTTGTTGCCATAAACTGCTTTCAGTCACCATACAATACAAGGTCCCTATGTGGCAGTTTCCAGCTGTTCTTGAGGTGAGAAGCAGCACGATGTGATGGCTTAGAGAGGAGGCCCAGGCTGCAAGGACGCATCCTGGCTGTGGGGTTCCATGGGCATTGTGGGATGGTGGGAGGAGCTCTGCCTGGTATGAGAGGACCTAGGTTCAGATCCTGCTTCTGCCCATCTATGGGACCAAATCATTTGAAGCTCTTTGGCTTTAATCATGAGTTTGCTCATCATGAAAGTCAAGGGCTATTCTAGGAGATCTTAGCACTCCATTCCAGATCCAGATCTATGACACTTAACGTTTAGTGCCTCAGGCAACCTGTGACTCAAAGTACAGACCTATGTTAGTAGAGTTTACTTTCTGACACATTTCCTTCATCAGTGAGGCCATTGATCTGGCCCAAAATATCTTGTATTTGTGTCTCTGTCTACACACATGGAGAGACCCAGAGAGGTGAGCTTTAGCCATTCCTGCTAAGAAGGTGTGCAGTTAAATGACCACCAGCCCCATTGGTCACCTCAGCTTCATTCACTGCTCCCACAGTCACTTGCAGAAGCACCAGTTGTCTTGAGATATTGTCACTTTAACAAGTGTTAAGGAGTATGCTGACTAAACAGAGACAGATCACTGAAGAAGGAGCAAGAAGACATATTTCCTGAGAACTATTTGACCCTCATATTTTTTTGTTGTTTTATTGATTTTTTTTTGCTTTTATAATTACAGTTATAAATTCCTCACAGTTTGCGAGAACTCTTGTAACAAATAGTTAAGGAAGACTAATAATACAGTGCCTTGGTCTAAAACCACTAGCAGTCTCTCTAGTTTGTGGCACCCCACCTTTTATTTTATTTTTTTTAATTTGCAGAGATCTAATTTCTCCCCACCAACAACTCCACTTGGGTGGGGGGGGTGGGGCGGGGGAACAGATTTCTTGTAACAAATAGCCAGTCAAGCAAAACAGATTCCTTACTCAGTGCCTCTGAACAAATGTATGTGGACACAAAGGCAGACCCATAGGTCATTCTGCACTGTAATGATCACTTCTCTGTAATGTAGAGCATTTCATCTTCTGTCCTCTAGGAACATGAGTAGTTGCTATATTGATCAGTGTTCTAATAGCTTTCAAAGTTGCTTGGTTTTCTAGTGTTGCTGCTATTGGGTTCTGCTCATGTCATTCCTCAGCACTTTGAAGGGCACATAAACAAATTAGAGAAACCCTTATCTTAAGAATAGATTAATTGGTATCCTTAGGGAACTGAATGTTCACTCTGTACTTTCAGAATTGAGAATCCAGAAGTTGTGATGATACCTAAAGATGACTTTGGCTGTGAGCCTCTCATACCTCATTTTAAAAATTCTTAACTTAGCAGACACTAAATAAAATTAGTGCTTCTGCCTGCAAAACAGAGCAGAAAATAGGGATTCTACAGAAAGCCACAAATCTCTGTTAGGCACATCTCACTTTTCCTTTTGGGCATGTAGTAAGTTTAGTGTGTAACTTTCAAAGCCATCCTATCTGTCAGTATTCACTTCTGTCCTGTTCTGTGCATTTTTTCAAAAATGCTTTTGTGCTCCCTTTTTTTTGGTCCCTCCCTCCCAGCCCTCCTCCATTAAAAAAAGAAAGACAAAATCTTCCTAACAAATATAAATAACAAGGTAAAACATTCCCACATTGGCTATTTCCAGTAGCCAATGTGCATTTTTAGTCCATTTGTCAGGACTCAGAACTGATACATGGTAAATAACTGTATATCTTATATACATTTCATTTTGTATATATATCTTCATTTTGTTTATTATGCTGTTAATAAATCTCAGAGCCAATAACTTTGAGTCTATTTAAATTCAGGGAATTGGGGTGATTTATGGATAGAGGGAAATAAATAGGGAAATGAGGTTTCTCTAGTTAAACTGTTTATCCTCATGTTTATTGAACTGAAATTGAGTTAGTTGATTAGTGATATTGCTGCATTATTAGTTAATGAGAAAATATTCAAACATAGACCTTCATTATCTTAGAATTTTGGAAATGAATAGGATTAATGGGACAACAACAGGTAGATAAATTAACATTCATTCCATTTCAACTACACATGGGACATGACAAGCTTAAAACCCCATTATTTATAGCAAACAATATTTACTAACCACAATCACATTTCAATTCCATAGCCCATGAAAAAAAATGCATCAGTCGAGGAGAAGCTCTTGTGCCAAGCACACAGTCTAAACTATCCCGAGTCAGCAGTGGTTTTGGCCTCTCAAAGTTAACAGGATCCAGAAGGAATCGAAAGGAGAGTGGCCTCAACAAGCACAATCTCTCCACACAGGTGAGTTGTGGGGTTCCACTGCAAAGAGTCCTAGAGGATGACAAATTAAAGCATAAAGTATTCGTTGTCCTTATAAATGACTTAGAATGAACCATTTCTTTCTGATTCTGCTTCAGGCATTTCGTGAAAGGATTAATCCAGAGTGGTGGAACTTCTCACATGCTCAGATTTCATTAGGGGTACAAAGTCTAGCATTCATGTTAGAATGCAAGTGAATAAAATAGATAACAGTGTATAAGTGTATAGGTTTTGAGACCCTCCTCTTAATCTTGACTCTTCCACTTGACACTTCTTGATCCTAGCCAAGTTGTTTAACCTCTGGGCATTATAGTTTCTTCAAATATAAAATGAGGTGGTGGGTTTTCAGAGTTCCTTAAACTGTGGGTGCCAACAGTAAAATGTTTCTAAATGTGCAATAACCAAAAAATTAAAAATTGAGCATGTGATAAATCTAAGGTGTTTCTGGCTCATGTTGCATCATGTAACTTGACTGAAGCCTTGGTTCTGAACACAAAGCAGGAACACTTCACGTTGCACATATGCCAAGGCATATGGACTCCTCAAGGGGAAAAGAGATCACAAGTGGAAAAAGTTTAGGAAGCCCTGACTTAGATGATTCAGAGGACCCCACTATCTCTAAATCTTCAATCTGTTCAAGGCAATATAGCTTCAAAATAGACAATGAGATGAAAACCTAATAAATAATAACATTTTTTACTCTGGTTTTTGCAAGGGAATGAAATTATTCCTTACATACTCAGACTTCAAATAGGCTGACCTTTTGTCTTGGCTGCTGTAGCAAGAGGTGAGGTCAAAAAACTGTAGTTAATGGTTTTTTTTTCTCAGTCATCTCAGCAACATCTCAGTTCTAAAACCCAAGAGGCAATTGTGAAAAGCATTAAGATACTAAGAATTAGTGGGTATTCATCACAGGATCTTAGTTGTGGTATTCTTTCTGTGCAGGTTTTTTAATAGAATTTTAATCAGTTACTCTTCATTTAAAATTATATGTCAGTTAACTCTTTTGCACTGTAATCTTCATAAGATATTAAGACTCTCCCCCTATCTCCCTCTCTGCCCCCCTCCAATGTCTTAGGAGATTTCCCAGTGGATGTTTACGCACATCGCTGTTGTACGAGACTTGGTAGACACACAGTACAAGGAGTACCAGGAGGTAAGAATGTAGCAAAATCTCTCTAATGTGTTTAGACACCAGCCCAACCTCAGGTTCTTGGTAATGATCTTGGGAAACAATCTGACTCTTCTCTAGGTAACCTGTATATGAAATGTAAAGTAGGAATCAGCTCTTGGGCTCAGCACAAATTAGTTTTGCGTCCTGTTTACCTGCTCTTATCCACTACTTAAAAAGAGAAGATAATGAAGTTGGCACTTACTTAACTCCTTCTGGCTTAACAGGAGTATTAGAAAGTAACATGACCTAAAAGTGCTTTGAGAGTCAACAAAGAAACAAGATCTGTTCAAGGGCTTATCATTAACAATCACAATGGAAAAATGAATTTTATAGTGGCCAAGTTGTTTAATTTATAGTTATTTAATAACTTATCCTACATATTTCCGGTTTTTTTGAGGCAACTAGTAATGTTTTAAAAATTATACTCCCTGAAATTTGTTGAGCACATCTGATATTATATTTATGTGAATTTAATATTTAGCATTTTTTATATGGGAAGTTAGGTGGTTCAGTGGATAGAGACCTGGGTCTAGAGTTAGGAAGACTTATCTTCAGAGTTCAAATGTGGCTTCAAGATGCTTACTAGCTGTGTGACCTTTTTGCCTCAGTTTCCTCATCTATAAAATGAGATAGTGAAGGAAATGGCAAACCATTCCATTATCTTTGCCAAGAATACCACAAATGGGGTCATAGAGAGTTGGACATGACTAAACAGCAACAACACAACAATATATTGTATACTTATTTTCAGAAATATTATAAAAATCTTGCTTGTTGGGCACTGCTAGGTGGCACAGTGAATAGAGCACCGGCCCTGGAGTCAGAAGGACCTGAGTTTGGATCCAGCCTCAGACACTTAACCCACACAAACAAAAACCTTACCGTGTGACCTTGGGCAAGTTACTTAACCCCAGTTGCCCTCCAAAAAAAAAAAAAAGTCTTGCTGTGTCATTATGTTGTATCATGGCTATTTAATGAGTTCTTGGTTTTTTTATTTAAAATCAAATATAAAGGAGGATCCCATTCCATAATGGTGTCTATGCAGGCAATAAATCTCTAGTGCAGCAATTCAATAAGTATTCATCTGCAAGTTTTTATTAAATGCCTGTTATGTGCTAGGCACCATGCCCAGTACTAGGAGTAGAAAGACAAAAATGAAATAGTTCCTGCTCTCAAGGAAGCTGCATTTTACTGGTGGAAAACAATATGTGAGCCTATAAATGCACATAAAGTCAACACAAAGTCATTTTTTTTTTGGCTTGGATGGGAGTGGGGACAGGCAGTAGCAACACCTGAGGATGAGGAAGGAGGGATGCCTGGAAGGGAGCTCTTGATTCCCTAAGGAGGAAAGAAGGAAGGAGAGCAGGCCAGGCATGGAGAACATTATATATGTGTAGCAAGAGAAGGCCAGGTTTGCTTCTGTGTGTAGGGTGGGGGAGAAAGTGATAGAAAATCAGCTTAGAAAAATATATGGGGGCGGCAGGTGGCGCAGTGAATAGAGCGCCGGCCCTGGAATCAGAAGGACCTGAGTTCGGAGCCGGCCTCCGACACTTAATCCGCACAAACAAAAACCTAGCCGTGTGACCTTGGGCAAGTTACTTAACCAATTGCCCTAAAGGCGGCTAGGTGGCGCAGTGAGTAAGAGCGCCGGCCTCGGAGTTTGGATGACCCGAGATCAGATCCGGCCTCAGAAAATGAGCACCCACGCATAAATAATGACCAGCCGTAACCTTGAGCAAGTTACTTAACCCCAATTGCTTTAAAAAAAAAAAAAAGAAAAGAAAAATATACTGGACCCAGATCATGAAGGACTTTCCAAATATGGCAAACATTTATTAAATAAATGCCCATTGTAGGCAAGATCCCTGCTAGAGGTCAGCAATGCTAAGACAAACACAAAACAGCCTCTGCCCTTTCCACATTCTCCTGCTATCACTTTTCACTGTACATCAAAACTCAAACAATGGCATTAATTTATCCAGATCAGTACGTGACAAATGGGGGGATGAGGAAATTACCTCCTTTATTACCTGTTGAGTTGGAGATCCCTGTGTGGCATCCAAAAGGAGAGCCCCACCATGCAGTTGAGGATGCTCTATTGGCAAAGGCTGACTCTATAGAAGAGACAGTGATAACTGAGTTGATCTGTTCACCCAAAGAAAGCATCAGGGAGGCCCAGACATGGTTAAGAGGTGGGGCACAAGTAGTACTCCGGCAGAAGAAGCACAGGAAGAATGGTTAGGAGAGGAGTCAGTGGGGACTGTGGCACACACAGTAATGAGAGAGGAACTAGGAGAAGTCAACAGTGTCAGCTTGTGATTAGAATGATTTGATTGAGGTAAAGCCACCTAATTTTCTGTAGTGAGAATTGGCTTTACTGTATTAATCAGTTCATATTAATTTCATTGAAATAAGGATAGCAATACAAAGTAATTAGCCAGTATTAAGTATTTAATATTACTTGCCGTATATAGAGAACTTATATTAGATGCTGAAGGAGGTAGAAAGAAAGGTACATAAAATTGCGTCTTTCTACAGTTTTTCCTAACTATGTAGAGGATTGATAATGTGTGCACACAAGTAAATGTAATTTACTCATCAGGGATACACATATATTCCTAGGTTAAGAAGAGAAGAACAGGAAATTTCACCTGGTTAATTGTCTAGTCGACAATTCCTTAAAGTGTTTTCTAGCCCTTTCTGGCAATTACTTCATAAGTTCTTGGGGTCATACTCAAAAGGGTATTTATTAGCCAACCATGGAAGGTCAAGCCTTTGTCCCTGCTGTGGTCAGTGCTGCTGTGCCAGAAGAGATGAGTAGCTACCCTTCGACATCCAGAACAGTAGTTGTGTTCAGATGTCCCTGGTTTTTGTAACCAATTCCTGTCATCAAGCAGGTTTTTCATTATTGTGTCAGAAACAAATAAGAGCTGCCTATATTAGTTTTACCAAAATCATTTCATTATGACTGAATCGAGGTATACTGTTTTATGAGAATGAAAGGATAGTGTGTCCCCACACACCTTAAGAGATGGCCTTCCTGACCTGCTGTTCCCCCTTACCTGCATAGGGACCTAGCCCTTTTGTGATGACACCTGTTCTCAGTTAGGCTGGTCCTCGGATAATTGTTGACCTCTCTGGCATATAAGGCCCCAGGCAGTCTTGCTTCCCCCTACTTTTCTGGCTTTATTTCATTCTGCTCCCATGTATGGAGACCCTGTTGTAGCCAGACTGTTTCTTGAACTTGATGCTATCACTTGTGTCTGTGATGCACCCCCTCCTCATGCCTGGTTTTCTTCAAGGTTCCACTTGCTCTGTGAAGCCTTCCTGACACAGGTCTCTTCCCTCAGTTCTTAGCGCTTCCCTCATCCTCAACATTCATCATAGCATACTTATTTATGAATGTTTTATCCACTGAGTATAATGTGAGCTCCTCAAGGGCACAGACTGTTCCGTTTTGTTCTTTCTGACTCCATTCCTGGCTCAAAGGGGCACTTACTAAACGTTTGCCGAACCTGTCGTGGGGCCTGGCTTTTCCAGCCCTGGCTTATGCTCTGCCAGCAGACTCTTGAAGTTCAGGGTCATTTCTAAGCCATAGTGAAGCATCAGAGAAGTGTGTATAGGTTTTCTTTGCCATATACTTGTAATACGTTTTAGTGCTGATCATATTTCGTCATCAAAACAAATTCTTCCATTCTCATACCTTGATTCAGTCATAATTAAATAATCTTGGCAAAACTATTATAGGCAGCTCTTATTTCCAAATGTGAGCTTGTTTCTGAGCCATTTCTAGATTTATTATTCCTACTGCTGCTTTGATTGGATACCAATTTGTAAATCTTCACATCCGTAGCGTCAGCAAAACGCCTTGAAATACGTGACAGAGGAATGGAGCCAAATCGAGTATGAGCTGTTGCGGGAACGAGGTTTGTGGGGTCCTCCCATCGGCTCCCATCTGGACAAGTGGATGCTGGAGATGACAGAAGGGCCTTGCAGAATGAGGAAAAAAATGGTCCGGAATGACATGTTTTACAACCACTACCCTTATGTGCCAGAAATTGAACAAGAGACAAATGTGTCGGTGAGTATGCACAGTTCTGTTTGATAATAGCTATTCAGATTTCTCTGTTCTTTTGAAAACTTTTTCAGGCTATTATATGAATTACCTAAAACATCCTGCCTGAAATCCTAACTTCATTTTAATGAGCAGATTGCTAATTTATTTTCTTTCCAATTGAAACTAGTATATTTGGGAGATGGACACAACTGTGGAATATAGTAGTATTGGTACTGCGTTGCTTTATTATCATTGTTTTATTGGACTTGTGATTTCATTGACTACAGGAAGTTTGGCACATTCTCACAACTGATAGTCTCAGAGAGTCTCCTGAATCGCTGAGACCTGGTTAACATGGCCGGTATGTGTCTGAAGGGGAACGTCCCCCCCGGGCTCCCTTCCTCTTTGCCAAAAGTTCTGCTCGAAAGGTTATTTGGAGTTGTAGCGTTTTCCTGCTAGAGACTGACCTCGACACTGCCAATTACAGATGACCTAGAGCTAACTACATTTTCCCTCAGATCCTTTTAATTTTTTTTTTTTGTTCTGCGCTTCACAAACACCCAAACAGTTTCCAGTTTTAGATATCTACACAAAGAAAATTATCCTTTTGTGTATTTTCAAAGTCTTTTTTTACCAACATTGATTACAGGCCCATGACCTTATAACAGATACTATTACTTCACAGGTTTTTTATTTTATCTAATCTCATAGCCATTACCAAATGCAGACCACTGTTCCTCTGTCTCTTAGTTACTGGTGGCCAGCTTTCTGAGATTGAACCTCTGAAAATTCCCTAGATTGTTCCTTGATAGACACATCCATATTTGAAATCTTTCTTGGCTGATAGGATCTATGGATGCTGGTACTCTGATGGAAATGCCTTTAAAAATCTTGGGTCAACCCCAGGGAGGCATCCAGAGCTGGATTTCAGGGCTTCTGCTACTATCTTTCTTGTTACCCAGGTGTTTGATCCCTTGGGATCACCATATACAGGCAACACAGCTAGATCCTGTTAATTCTTCCTCTCCCATACCTCTTCCATCTGTCCCCTTTTCTCAATGCTCAGAGCTGCCATTGTAATTCAGGCCCTTCTTACCTCCCATCTGAACTAGTGCAGTGGCCAGCCATCTCATTGACCTCTGGTTCAAGTCTCTCCCCTTTCCCCTGCAGCCTTCCCACACCAGACCTGGCCTGAAGCCCAGGTCTGGCCATGGCAGTTACCTGCTTTAGAAATTCCAAGGGCATCTTCTTCCCGTTGGTTAGCATACTGATTCTTCCATTGACATTGCAAGGCTCCCTGTGTAGCTCCACCAGACCTTTACTCCTTCACACACTCAACATTTCAGCTAAATGGGCCTCCTGCTTCTGTCCATATGTGGTATGGCACCTCCTACCCCTGGACCCCGGGTCTGCATGCCCGAAAGGCCTTCTCTGCTCAAGGCCACCTCATGGGACCCCTCGCTGCCACCTCCTAGTGTCCTCAGAAGCTAGCTTGTCTCTGCTGCATATATTTTGCACTGGCTTTTCTCTATGCATGTCTGCCACACCACCTTCTGAGGGTGTGCTTACTCTCCTCCTTTGGGTCAGGGGCGTTTTCTTGTTTCTCCCCTACCTAGCCTAGTCCTGTCACTTTGAAGGATTTCTGATATGAGAACCATGAAGAGGGATTTATCTCCAGACTTTATTAAATTTTAAAAGTTACACAAACTCCCACTGAGGCCAGTGCCAGTGATCCAAGATGAGGCGTGGGATAAATGCATCCTCAGCCCTTTTACAAAACATTGGCCTTCAAAGGCTTAGAGTCATGTGTCCATGCTTAGTAATAGACTGATTTTTTTCTGTGACTTTTTAAATTTTATGAGTGGTACAGTATTGCTCCTGTTCTAAGTTGTAATGTCATGGGACCTCAGTGCATTCTTCACTTTTCTTTTTTCTCATCTTCCACATCCAGTTAGTTAGCAGAGCCTGTCCGTTCTGCCTTTGATATGGCCCTTGCTTCTACTCCTTTCTGCTTCCATAGCTACTTCTCTGTCTTAAGTCCTTCTCAACTCTCACTTGGACATCAACAGGTGGCTCCCTTCCTCCAGATTCTCCCTTCTTCAGTCTGTCCTTTACATGGCTGCCAAAGTAATCTTCTCGATAAACAGACTTGGCCATGTCATGCCCTGCTCAAAAAAGAAAGTCTTCAGGAACTCACCACCCTCCTTATTCTGGCATTCACACCCACAGTCTAACTTCAGCCTCTCTTACCACAGTCATTTCATGGTAGTCTGCCTCAGGGCATGAATAAATCCCATCATCTCATCCTGCTCTCTCCTGTCCAGAGCAAACACCTGTCCTTAACCCCATCTCCTTTCATTGACATGGGCCGGGTCAGTATGGCCAGCTTTCCCTGAATATCTGGGTCTCTGCTTGCCCTCCAGCTTACATTATGTTTACTTAGATACACATATCATACTCCTTTTAAATTGTAAACTTCATGATGGCAGAAATGTCATCTTCAATGTTTGTATTGTTGAATTGGAGCAAAACAATAAATGAATCCAAATTCCACATGTATTTCCTATGGCGCCATTGCCTTTCAAAGAAGGTTTTTGGAGGGGCATAATTTCCTTTAAAGTAGTCTTTACTAAATTTGTACTAAAGCCATATCTTATGCTCTAAATTTGTTTCAGAGGCTTACAGTCTCCATACTGAACTCTTGTTAGTCACTAAACCTTTTTAATCTGTTTTTTTTTTCTTTAACTAGATCTTACCTCACCTAGACAGATAGTACAATGACCATTTACAGGCCATATTCTCCTGCTGATTGGCACAGAGGCATTGACTTGCCCTGTTTAAAACCTGAACTTGTTCAGCCCTCTGAAGGTGCCTAGTCCCCCCCTTCCTCCAATCCCAGGGGCTCACCATCGTGGTGGTAGACTTAGTATAGACAGCCACACTGAACTTGGTCAGCTTAGTGCCCGACAGGTAATCCACCAGCCTTAGCCTCCTTAGGAGCAGGGCTTCCTAGTGTGGCAATCTGCATATGAAAGAAAGCTTAGGATAAAAGGGCATTTTATTTATGGTTGGTTGTTTCACATCTTCAGGTCACTACCTAGTTTTGTAGCTGTGAGCTGAGTGTCTGCAGTATGGTTGTAATGTACAAAAGGTTCAAGAGACATAGTTTCTGGGTTCTGGCTTAACCATTTTATTAATTGTACTAGCAGTAATTAATAAAAAAAGGTCAGTGGCACTTCAAATGCCAAAGACCCCTCATGGAACTCACTCAGTACTTATATGCCCTTGGAAGAATGAGTGTTCCTAAGGATGGTAATCAACTTTGATTATTTAACACATAATGAGAGAATGAATATTATAATGAGAGGTGTGTTTATTCTAATGAGTGTTTGGGGTTTGGGGGCTGATCACTGAGGCTTGGTCAAGGAGGCTTATTGCTACCCATATCAGGCCACCTAGGGTAATTTAGACAAAAGAGGGAAAATCCACTTTTAAGCAGACCTGTCTGAGTAAAACACAATGGGCCAGAATCCATCAGTTTACCTAAACTAAAATTTCTTTACCTTTTGATCAATTCTGAGTTTTCTAGTCGGGTCATCTTCTTAGGAGCCCTGTACTTCAAAGGCTGCCTGAGTATCCTACAGGGCTGACTTGTAAATGAGGAAAAGAAGGGGAAAACCCTTAGTACTAGTTCAATAATTGGCTACTAACATAGGAAAGAAATTACCTCTGTCACTTGACTAGCTGTGTGATCTGGACCAATCATACATAGTGGCATAAATTTAGCACTTGAAAGGACTTTAGATGCCATCAAGTACAACCCCCACTTTTACAGATGAGTAAACTGAGGGCCCCTAGAGTCCCGTAGCTAGAAAGCTTCAAAAGCAGAATTTGATTCTTGTCCTCTCTTAACTTCAGATTTCTCATCTGTAAAATGAGGGTGGAAGTACTTGTAATTCTTATATCATGAGGTATTTTGAGTCTCAAATGTCATAATATATGTGAAGAGCTTTGCAGACTTGTGTTGTAGTGAATAGAGAACTGGCCTCAGTGCCAGGCAGACTTGAATTCAAGATTGACACATCCTGGCTTCGTGACCCTGTACAAGTCATGTAACCTCCCACTGCTCTGTCCAGGGAGCCCGATAAGGCTGCAAGTTGCAGAGAAAGTGCCAGTCTATATAAGTAGTGAATTTCCTTGTCTGGGAATTCCATGAGTTAATGAAATCACAAGTCCAGTCTTGATTCCAATATAAATCCCTGTGTAATTGTCAGTTGTTGCTGTTATATGTTCCTCAATTAAACTTGCCACCCACCTGCCTTAGTACAGACCAACAGGTTGAACATACTGTCAAGCATTAGATTTTTGTACCTTCTATGGCAATAGTTCTCAAAATTATGGTCCATAGACCAGTGGAGGTCCCTGAGAACCTTTCGGGGGTCCATGAGATTTTTTTGCTTATTAAAATCCTCTTCCCTTTTTTCAACTACACTCGTATGAGGCTGGATTTTCTTCACATCCTTCAACCACAACAATCTAAGGGGTAGTTGGTGGTGCAGTGGGCCTTGAGGCAGGAAGACCCAAGTTCAGAATCTGGCCTCAGACACTTACTAGCCACATGACCTTGGGAAAGGCTCCCTTTAACTAAACTGTTTGCTTCACTGTCCTCAAAGGTAATGGGGAGACAATAATAGCGCCTACCTCCCAAAATTGTTGGAAGGATCAAATGAGATATTTGTAAAGCCCTTAACACAGTGCTAGGCACATAGTAGTGCTGTAGAAATGACTAGCTGTTTCTGTGTTTATTGTGATCATTATATCACAATAAATTGAATGTAGAAGCAAATATGAGAATTCAACTATTCTATTAAGCCAGCCATTAAAGAGTTTTTTTTAAATGTAGCTCTCTTTATACTTTTTTTTGGAAAATATAATTATTTTTCACAAAAATATGTAGTATATGCTAACATGTAATAGGTATGTTATTTTCAAATGAATACAATTTTTTTATTTTTCAGTTAATTTCTAATGTGGTAAATATCAACAGATAAAACTCACAGAAACAAAAATGCTATTAATTCCTCAGTAATTTTTTAGAATGTTAAGACATTGCCAGACTTAAAAGTCTGAGATCCTCTAGTCTATGGATTTCAGTAGGTGGCACTGGATAGAACATGGAACCTGGAATCTGGAATCTGGAGGCCAAGTTCATATTCCAGCTCAGATGCCAGCTCTGTGACCCTTGACTAGTCACTTCATCTCTTTCTGCCTCAGTGTCCTCATCTGTAGAATGGAGATAATAGAACCTCCCTACCAAGGTTGTTCTGAGAATCAAATAAGCTAGTACTGTATCAAGCCATGTGCAAGGCGAATTTTTTTTTAAGGTTTTATGGTTTTTATGCACACTCACAGAAACACATATAAATAGTGAGAGGGAGAGAGTATGAAGAGTTTGTACTGATCTTCAGCAAAAATGGGTATTTGAATTATTTTGTGTCATGCATAAAATAGTCATAAATGCAAAATTTCATCATGTCATGCAGCTTAGACTTCCAAATTTACTTTCGTCGAGTATATATAGCTCATATCTAGCCCATATTTCACAATTACTCAAGAAGGCCTTGCTGTCACACACACACAAGATTTTTTTTTCTGATCTCTCTGTACTTAATCCCCTGTTTTCAGTCTGCCACCCCAAGTAAGCAGCTTGACCCTCCTGATGATACCATTCCTCAAAAGGTAAAGCATAAAGTAACCTAAAAGAATGTCAACTACATGCACAGTTTTAATGCATGATAGACTAAACTAACTTAAAAGATTGGTTTTCAAAGTTGCTTTCTCAATAAATACTTTAAGGTTTAAAGATTTAGTAGGTTCTTGCTGAAATCTGTCCTTCTGTCCTTTGCCAATCTGCCTAATCATTTCTGTAGAATTTGTATGTTGCTCACTAACAGGCTAAATTTTCACTGCTCCTAATAAAACTTATATTGGCTTTAGTAATTGGTCATGCTTGATAAATGTTATTTGCTTAGTGATTTACATAGAAGACAGAACCTAATAAAATTCAAGATTTTTTTTTGGTGGTAGAGGTGGAAAGGGAATGTCGAGGTGGATAGAAGGGCCAAAAAAGGTATTATTTATCAGAAAGAATGAACCTTTTAAATTTTAGGACTTAAATAAGTATAGGTTGTTTTGTTATTCTCTGTTGGCCCACTGAATGCCATTTGGACACTTCTTAGCAAACACTGCAACATCCAAAAGTGGTTAAAGAAAGACTCTGAGAGCCTAAAATTATAATTCTGTGCAGTAATCTCCTAGACACTCTATTTCTTCTAACTATTCCCTAACTCTGCCTTCATTTAATTTGAAATAAGTTCTTCGTCAAAACTTCAGTACCCCTATTTTTTAAAAGGTTCTTATTCCCATAGAATAAGAGGCTTATATTAGTGCTCTTAATTTTCACTGTTATAGAATTTTTAGTACACTTAAAGTTTTTATTTTATGTTTTACATATTTTATTTTTGTACTGCTTAAATTCTATTCCCTGTTTATCACTCCACTCTTCATTTAAAGTTCATTCCCCTATATTGTTATGGACTTAAAAAGAAGGTAATTTTCTATATCAGAACTGTCTTCATTTTCGGAAACATACTGCATATAAAAGTATATTTGTTTTGGTTAGACTTTATGTTAATAATTAGATTAGATAAGCAATTTCCCCTCAGTGGATCTGTGATCTTGGTGTTTAATCTCATAGGCTGTTCAGACCCTTACCTTTATATTGTTTGTGTTTTAAGGAGAAATGTGAACAGGGCAAGTAGAGAACCACTTTTAAATAAGACAGAAATATAACTCTCTCTGGGGGCGGCTAGGTGGTGCAGTGAGTAGAGCACCCGCCCTGAAGTCAGAAGGACCTGAGTTCAGTTACGGCCTCCGACACTTAACACACACAAACAAAAACCTAGCCGTGTGACCTTGGCCAAGTTACTTAACCCCAATTGCCCTCCAAAAAGCAAAAAAAAAAAAAAAAAGAAATATGATTCTCCTTGTAGTATGTCTAAGCTACAGCTCACTACTGTTCCTTTTTTAGATGCCCCTCCTATTTTCATGATAATTTATTTAAATTGTAAATTAGTTCATAAACCATATGTCTTCTTTCATACAGATGGATGTAGGAAGTGAAGCTAGAATTGCATTTAATTTTGTTTCATAAATAGAGGAATTCTTTGCCCAGTGTCAGTAATTAATTTGTTCAGAAACAATATTAGATGAAGAGACAGGGATTATGAGGCATGGTATTGAAATACTATAAATGTATTTTATATACTATGAGGGTTTGTGACTTTAGTGTGCATCTTGCTTATAATCTAAAGTCCATATGACTTTATTGGAAGACAGCGTTAGTTGGGGCAACGTTATGTAGAGTGTACCTAAACACAGGACCTTGGAAGAAGAGCTAGTCCCATGAGGCAGCTTAGTATAATGAATAGAGAGAAAGCCTTCAAATTAGGAAGACCTTATTTTAAGTCCATTTTGATATATGTTCTTTCTGGGACCATCCCTGAGACTATAAGATGTGAAGCAGAGTGAGTTGTTCTTCTGGAGCAGTAGAGGACCTTCCACATTGGGAGTTCTCCACACCGTTGAAATCACAAGTCCATACAAAAGTCAGCAGATTGTGTTCAGAAATTGCCCTCTGTCGACGCAAAGAGTAAATGGGGTTTGTATGGGTGAAAAAGAGAAGCAAGAGCATGGCTAGTAAAGGGGACCCCTTTTAGGGAAAGCAGGAGATAGGTAGAAAACCACAGAAGTCTTTCAGCTGGTCTTTGTTGGCCTCCGGCATTCTGAACCTCAGAGCTCCCCATGGTCTGAGGGCAGAAGGGCAGAAGGTGAAGGCTAGTGCACAGGTACCCAGGGGACTTGGGTCCAGACCCACCAGGACCAGTGACCACCCCCAGAATCCAGATGGAGATGGAACCTATCTCTGGCACAGAGCCCCCAATTCAGGAACTAAGAATGGAGGGAAAGAATTACAGTAGACCCAGAGACACCCCAAATGAGGGACTCCATAACAATGTCAAGCCAAGAGTCAGAAAAAGAAGTGGGTTTTCCACAAAGACAAAGTGAATAAATGAATGAATGAAAGAAATGAAATGAGAGATTAAAGAAAAGATGAAATAAAAGCTGTAGAGGAGAGAACTGGAGGCAGAATAAGTAGCTTAGAACAGAAAGTGGTGAAAGCTTACTCAAGTAGCATATTCCCTGAACACTGAGTGACTAAGACAGAAAAAAAAAATACTAGAACAAATTTAAAAAAAGAAAGAAAATATGAAGTCTCTGCTATAAAAAATAACTAATCTGAAAAATGGGTCGAAGGACTCCCTGAAAGCCATGATAAAAAGAATAATGCTCAAGCCATTATATTTTAAGAAATCCTGAATGATAACTGCCCAAAATATATTAGATCCAAGAGAACAAAGTAAAGATAGATAGAATTCATCAATTGCCTCCTGACAGAAACTCCAAAAGGAAGATTTCTGGGAATTTCATGACCAAAATCCAAAGCTTTCATAACATAGTTAAAAAAAAATCCTGCAAACATCCAGAAAGAAATAATTCCACAACCAAGGAACCATCGCCCTAATCACCCAAGACCTGGAAGATTCTACTCTAAACCAGAAGAGTTGGAATATTTCAAAAGACAAAGGATAGGGGCTTAAAATGAAAAATAATTTGCCTTTAATAACTTAGTAAAATTCTACAGGGAGAAAAAAATAGATTTTTTTTAATGGATCTTTAATGGAGTAGAGGATTGAACGTTTCTAATTAAAAGATTAAGGCTGAGTAGGAAATACAAACACAAGATTCAGAAGACTTCTGGAAAGGTAAATTTCTGCATGTGCAGTCGGAAGGGGCTGTATGTGAGCAGTGCAGCCCAGCAATGATGTGCATAGTGCTGCAAAGGGAGTTTTTCCAATGCTTCCCATTGCTAATCACTATTTCTGAGGGTGCAGAGCTATTGACATTTTTATCATTTCCCAGTAGGGACATCATTATAATATTTTAAAATATTCACATATAAAGTTATAATACAAAAGATGATACAAAAAGAACTTCTTTACAGGACATTCACTTGGCCACAGAGTAAGTAAGTTCTCATATCTTCATCATATTAAAGAAAATTCCATACTTACTGCTTACTAACTAATATCTGGGAATTAGGTAGCATAAAATTATACAGCACCTCCCCTCAGTAACCTTAGATTTTCAATGCTTCTGCCTCTCTTGTTCCATGGAAAGATGGGCTGATGAGGCTTTCCTTGATTGTGTTTTAGAAGCCTGCTCGATACCGGAGGGCAGTAAGCTATGACAGCAAAGAATACTATATGCGCCTAGCTTCGGGAAATCCAGCCTTTGTCCAGGACGCCATCGTGGAGAGCTCTGAAGGCGAGTCCACGCAGCAGGAGCCAGAGCATGGGGAAGACACCATTGCCAAAGTTAAAGGTCAGGCTCCCTCTTTGTGGCTCATTGAAACAGGTCTTTCGCCTCTTTCGAGGGCTGCTTGACTTTCAAATTCTTTCATGCTAGAACATGAAGAAATAGGGATAGGAGAGCGCCATGATTAATTCCGTGATCCTGAGGTGACTTGGGAGTACTCATTTCAGGTCTGATCTCTATGCAGAAGGTGGAGAATGAGACATCATTTAATTGTTTTCCGATGGGTATGTTATGTACTGGCCAGCTGTTTGGTGGTGACACCCGTAGTTCATCGAACTCCAGGGTGCTTTGTTACTTTAAGCTAACACTCTAATAGACAATTTCTGGATTTGTCACTGATACATTGTTAGCAACAGGAAGTAGCCATTTCACTTCTGGGGCTAAAGAGATTGCCCTAAATTTTTACACCTAGGGATTTCTCTAAGTGGGTAGAATTAGACGTGAAAGTGATCTGGGAGTTGTGTTGACCTACAGGCTCAGTGTAAGTCAGCAGGGTGATGTGGCAGCCAAGACTCATATGATTTGGAGCAGAATTAGGAGAGATGTGGCTTCCAGATAATGATCCCATAGATCCCTTTTCAGACCTCATCTGGACTCTTGTGTTCAAGTCTAGAGACCAAGATTTAAGTAGAACATGGATAAGCTGGAGAGGGTCCAGAAGAGGGGCATCAGGATGGTGAAGGGCCTTGAGTTCATGTCATACAAGAAGTGGCTGAAGGCAGTAGGTATTCTCAGCCAGAAGAATAGAAAGGTTAGGGGGAGATCTGATAGCTGCCTTCAGATCACTGAAGGATCATCATGTGGACGAGGGATGTTTGACCTTCATTCTGTTTGGCCCAGGAGCAGTGGCATGGGGGGTGGGGGCACACATAAGGGGCAGCTTGGTCTCCATGTCAGGGGAACTTCCTAATATCAGAGTTTCCAGAAGAGAAGTGGGGGGGTTCTCCTCCTCCAAGGTCATCAGGCAGAGACTGCTTGGCCACTTGTGGCTGAGCTATAGGGAAGAATCCTTCCATCTATGTGTGGTCTGTGTTACCTGACCACTGAGATCACTTGCCTTTCTCAAATTCTAGGATTCCTGAAATTGGGATGATCATCAGAAGTTACTAGGATACTTTTACCCAAATTTGCTTTTCTTTGTGGGGAAAATGAAATCTGATTCAACATTAATGGAATTTTATATAATCAACTAAAAAGAAAAATGGATTGTGTTAAAATTTGTATTCCCAACAACTCCATTATTAATTTACTACATGAATTTAAGTAAATACTTAAGCATTTTGTGACATATTTTATAATACATATAAACACACAAATATCTATTTAAATCTATTCAAAATATCTCTAAACCTACAAGGTGAGATGAACAGATACCCCTTGAAAAGATGTGTTTTTGCCTTTGGAGATATGATGAAGCCAGCTCTATTTACTCTTATTCCCTTTTATAAAGAATATCTTTAAGCTATCTTTCTAATCATCTGTGGTTCCTTTGTTTTTATTTGTTTTATCTATAGTAAGAATGTCAATATGGATATGATTCAGTCATGTGTCTGCTGTTAATTGTTGAACAAAGATTGCACATTTAGAATATCAACATTTAAGTTAATATTTATAGGTAAAACTAAACTAAAATTCTTAGCACCTTCTGTTCCCCCTCCCTTTTTTTAGGCACTCTGCTATCATCACTATGGAAATAGAAGGAGGCCACAAGGATAAAGATCCATATTGTATTTTTAGCTTTTTCATTAGTTGCTGTGGCAAAAATTTCACTGCCAACTTCTCTACATTCAGTTAGGCTGGCTAGATCCCAGTTAATGCAAATAATGATTCCTCCTGAAGTAGTTACGTAAATTCACATTCACACTCATATTTCCATTGGACTGAAACCATTTGTCACTTTTTTACATAATTATAAAATCAAGAAGTGCACATCAAATATATGCAACCATTACTGCATGCAACCATTCTTGGGAATTTATCATTCATCCTGAAAGAGACCTTGTGTATGCAGTCTGTTGTGGGGACCACACTCAAAGTCTTCGCAATTTGGTAGAATTGGCCAAAGCTCATACAATGCTGACAGAATTTTTGAGAATCCAGGGTTATCTGTGTGCCAGAAAGAGGCATTAACATGGGAATTTTTATATTTTTAACATTTTAATAAAAATAATTTGTTTAATTTATTTTCTGGTTCTCTGATATTTTTTATTCTCTCTTCATTGAGAATCTTGCCTTAGAGAATCATATAAGGAGGCCAGTTGTTTCTCTCTAGGGTCCTGTATGGTAGCAAACAAGCCCAGTGTGGTTTGTGCCTGCCAAAGATTTCACATCAGAGAAGTTTGAATTCCAGTTCCTTAAACTGTGGGAGATAAGGGTCCCACTGCAAAACTAATCCCTATGACAATAACAATGATTTATTTGGTAATGACATTACAGGTCTGGTTAAACCTCCTCTGAAAAGATCTCGTTCTGCTCCTGATGGGGGGGATGAAGAAAACCAGGAACAACTACAAGACCAGATTGCTGAGGGCAGCTCCATAGAAGAGGAAGAGAAAACAGATAACGCAACATTACTTCGGCTGCTGGAAGAGGGAGAGAAGGTATTGTGTTTAAAAATATTTGACCTATATTTTTGTCTTTGTTTCCCCAGGACCTGGCATACTGTCTCCTGTGTAATAGGCATCTTATAAATCCTTATTGAAAGGAATTGAATTTAATCTTGGCTTCAGCTTAACACTGTAGTCTGCTCTGGTGTCTTTGAATAATAAATATCACCCAGTATGATAATAGATTCTTGCAGCTTTGTGACATCTCAGATTTAATATGTATACCATTCATTTCTTCATCCCTGTCAATAGTAAAAAAAAAAAAAAATTGCATAGACCCAGGCTAAAAACAGGACCTCAGGCCCACCAATGCAGAAAACTCGTTTTCAAGATGACATCAGAAACTTCATGAAGTACTTTGCTAAATTCTGTTTACAGCATTGCCCTAATCTACCAGCCTAATCATCAAATAAGGAACTAGCAAAACATGGCAGGAAGATGTGGCTGGAACTAGCCAGCCAAGAGATAATAGGGCCTAGACCTTCTTTAGTCCAAGTTGGCCAGTTTCTAAGCATGGGGCTTGTGGACATTGAGTCTTAACCAACTTACTTCATCCCCATGACCCTACCTATGTGTAGAAAAATCAAGGGGAAAATTGATTTATTGTACCAAGGAGACTGAATCCCTTCCTCCCATCCTTTACGTATGTTTTAGCCTTCTCTTCTCTGCTGCACTTGAGACACTCACTGGCCTCACCCTTCCCTCACCACCTTCACTGCAGGTACTGCCTTAGTCATTGTTCTCACAGTTGGCCTGAAATGTTGGCTTCCCAGGCCTGTCGGCAAGGAGATAACTCACACATGCTCATGGGCTCCTGTCTCTCTCCATTTCAAAGAGCCAATTTCTTCTTATTGATTTGTCACTCATGTTGGCACCTGGGCCTACTTCCTCCTTCAGGCATCCAATTTCCTTGTCCCTATGGTCTCTGGAAAAGCTGTTTCTCCTTCTTAGGCTCCTCTTTCATCTACATACATGGCTAGGTGATTCAGTTTCCTCCACAATCCTGGGTAGCTTAAAACTTAGCATGTTTCTCTTATCCTCCCCTCCCCCCGCCAAGGTACTCAGTGTATTTTTTTTGCCTCAAGACCTAGCTCATCTTTTCTTAGCTTAATATATGTTAGTATGTTTTTAGCCAAGTTTACATGTTTCATTGCTTGCCCTCCCTTTTTCATCCCCTGTCAGGAATTGAAGTAAAACTTAATAGCTCGTGGTTTGCAAGCTCCATTCTTTGCTTTTTTGAAAATTTGAAAACTTAGTGTCTTCTCTTCTGTACAGGCTTTGAAAGGTTACTGACAATAGCACAGGAATCACATCTGCCAGTTCTTCTAGTACTTAAAAGTGTAGTTCATTCAAGTTTGGTGAGTCGAACTCATCAAGGACAGTTACATGCTTTCTTACTACTTCCTTACTTAAGTACAAAGGTAATGCTAATGGTAAAAATCAAAAGTGTACTGCAGCATAAAGCAAACATCATATGCACTGCAACTACTTGTATTCTATAACATGAACATTTTACATACCCAAAAATTATTAACGAGATATTCCTTAGCTTTTTTTTCATAGTAGATGATCTTAATTTCTCTAAATTTCTTCTTAAATCCCATTGTCTTATTAAGACAATGAAGTCTAGAAACATCTGACCAATACTGCTATGTTAAAATAGTCTAGAGATAATTTTTTAAAGATGTACCAGATTCAGAAAAACCCAGGAAGACTTATATGAACTGATGCAAAGTGAAATGATCAGAACCAAGAGAACATTGTACACAGTAACAGCAATATTATGCAATGATGAACTGTGAATAACTCAGCCATTCTCAGAAACACGATGATCCTAAAGTATTCTGAAGGATTTAGGATGAAAAATGCTGTCCACCTACAGAAAAAGAACTGATGAAGCATATTTTTTTTAAACTTTATTATCTGAGTTTTCTTTTGCAACATGGCTAACATGGAAATGTTTTACATGACTGCATAATCTGTATCAATGTATAATCTGTATCAACTTGCTTGCCTTCTTAAGGTGGGGGAGGGGAGGGAAGGAGTGAATTTGGAACTCAAAATTTACAAAAAATAATGTTAAAAATTTGTTTACATGTAATTGAGAAAAAAATTAAATTAACATTAAATGTTAATAAATCAAGATGCACCAAACAGTATGATTTCAAATGTCTGTTTACAAAAATAAATAAATGGGAGGACAACTTTGAGTCTTGTTAGGCAAGAAAGGTTAGGAAAGTCCAGAGGATCATATTATTGCTTTAATATATTTCATGACTACAGTTAAGAACATCCTACTTCTTATGTATCAGTAAGAAAAATGACTAGTGATCAAAGCTTTGTTAGCATCATTGACTGAAAGTTGATGATTTCCTTACAGATTCAACACATGTATCGCTGTGCTCGAGTGCAAGGCCTGGATACTAGTGAAGGCCTACTTCTTTTTGGTAAAGAGCATTTTTACGTGATTGATGGCTTTACAATGACAGCGACCAGAGAAATTCGGGATATTGAGACCCTGCCTCCAAAGTAAGAAAACCACTGAAGTCAAAGAATGTAATTTAGAGATGGAGAAAAAGGTGTTTAAGGAGAAAAAGGTGTTTAATAATGTGCATATAAGTGTTTGTAGTCACTTAATTTATATGCATCAGTAAGTACCTACTCTGTGCAATATATTGTGGTAGGTGCTAAGAAAACTGGTGATCATGTATTACTAAGCTTCAGTTATTCAGGGACGTACAGGAGGGCCTTTATGTAGACTGGCCAAAATCAGAGTCAAAGTCTGCATTAGACAACTTGAAATTTCTGTTTATATTTTTATTTAAGCTGTCTACATGTGCAAATAATGGAATTTATTTCAGGTATTATACAAGTCTTTGGAAAGTTCACGTTGCTTTATAATTGAAGCATGATAGCAAAGTGGGCCTCTTGATATACCCTGACCACCAGAGAAAAGTGGACTGTCCTTGTGATTCATATGGAACCAGGAATTTACTGGCTGACAGGTTTTCCCTCTGCTTTCTTAGGAACACAGATCTAGAACTAGAAAGGACATGAAATCCTCTGATCCACACTCTCATTGCTCAGGGAGGGGCACCCACCCTGACAGGGTCAGTGACTTGCCCAGGTCACACAGATAGTGAGTAGAAGAGCTTGGATTTGTACCCAGATCACCTAACTAAATCCTCTGTCCCTTCTACCATGCTTCCCTCCATCCTAATAAAGAGGTGACAACCAACACCCAAAGTCCAGCCAACGCACGAGGGAAGCTTGGTGTTGATTGTAATCAAAAGTATGTGACGATTATAACTGGCATTCATGTCATGCTTTGAACACTTGCACTGGCCCTCAGTCCTGTGAGGGGGGTACTGGAAGCATTATTCATCCCGATTTTATAAATGAAAAGAGCAGGATCAGAGAGGCTGAGGGACTTGCCTGTGATCACACAACCAGTAAGTTCCGTGTGTGACATATATGAGCTGTGTGACTGCTGCCAATTTACTTAACTTCTCTACTCCACCTTTTCCTCACCCATAAAATAGGGATCATGCCAGCCAGAGAAGCCATCTCTCAGAGATATCATGTGGCTAAGGTGAGATAGTAGAAGGAAGTATCTTTGAAAATCCTGAAAGGGCCAGTATCAGTTATTGTTTTTATTATTGATTATAAAAGGAAATTCAAATCTCCCACCCTCATTTTTTTTATCACCACACGAGCTTTTAGAACATTAGTGGTCTTAGCAGGAGCATTTATTAGCAGCTTTATAATAAGAACTGATTTTATTCTGATAGTATGTCAGTTAACAAACAGTTTGAAACAAATCTTTTGACCTCTTTAGTTTTCAAAACAGCTTTCTTACGTGTACATTAACCAGTCCTTGAACTTGATGTTGCCTTATTTGAACACAACCCCAGGGGTAGAAAGAGAGGTTTGTTATATATTCAGCAATTATTGAATGCACAATAAAGACCTGCCTACACCAAGCTCTTCCTTAAGCAGAGGTCAGATGATCACCTGTCAGGCATGTCATAGGAGGGATTCCTTTCCTATATGTGTTGGACTAGGCAGCCACTGAGATTTCTTCCAACTTTAAAATTCTGTGATTCTGTGAAAATGGGATGCCTTCATTGCTAAAGGCAAAGCCTTTGACTGAATTCCGTGCTAATGGCTTATCTCTGACCTGCAAATGTATAAATCAAAGTCAAGGGTAGTGAGAGTATCAGAGCATTTGACATCCACTTGGAAGACTCTTCTTTATTCTTAAATGCCACCAACACAACGATGAAACGTAACTTCTGTCTTTAAGCCTACTTGGCCTTTAACTCTACTTGGCCTTAAGCTCACTGTTATCTCATCAGATAGAACCCAGTTTGGCTTTGAAGTTAAAGAGGGAGTCATACATAAGTATCTCATTAATCACTTATGCAAAGATGATGTCAAGTAATAGGGCTTCTGTACACACACACACACACACACACACACACACACACACACACTCATTAATCAGGTCTCCATCTTATAGGATCTTTTTCCATAGATGTAAAAATATTACATGAACATGATAAGTGTAAAATTCTTGTGTAGGTCAAGGAAAAATAGATAATGAAGTCTTTGAAGATGAAACAAGGGGTCACTTTAAACCAATGCATAAAGGCAACATTTACAAACACATTGGTCTTCTCCAGTCAATTCATATTAAACATAAATCTGTTGAGGAAAACACTATGGCTGTGCATATTAAGAGACTAACTCTTTTCCTGAAGTCAAAACACTATAGAAATAGAACATTTTAAAAGCAATTAATGCCTATGAAATATCAGTCTTTTCAGACTGTAAAAAAGAGACAGCAAATTTGGAAATTACCCTAATAAAAATTTTTATAACATTAACAAAACACAGAACCCACCACCCCAAGGCAGCTATAAAAACATCCACATTTACTTAAAAGAGGAAAGAGGATTGATTCCATCTTCTCAGAGTACATGAAAAAATCATACAGAAATTCATTTGGTATAGACAGCACTTCATCAAACCATAGTAAGGACTAACAAAAGTACTCATCATGTGATATATCAAATGTCACAGCAAATCGCTTATTCCTGTGAAAAGCCTATGAAAATCCAGGAGTGAAATTAGAAGGCCCTCTTTGTATAACATCTGCAGGAAATCAATCAACAATATGTCAACAGGGAAGCATCAGACAAACTGCAGGGCTATGTGAATGTGTTTGTAGAAACTGGTGGGTTTGTGATCGTAACTCAGGATGAAGTTTTTGCTACTAGAAATTGCTAAAGAGTTATTGTTAAGGAGCTCAGGCTTATTGATCAATACAGCTTATGCTAGAAACTATGTAAGATGCCACTGCAGGTCATAGAAATTAAGAATCTACCCTTCAAAGATTTAATAGATATCACCATGCAAAATATTCATAATCTCCAAACTACATGGGATCAAAAACTTTGAAACTATAGAGACCTAGCAGAAAAAAATCAAAATCCTATGGGGAGAGAAGTATATATCATCTCCATCATCATGTCTGTTCCTAGAGCTGTACTAAAGATTCTTTAAGAGAGGCTTCAGGGAAAGAGATGACATTCCAATATTTTTATTTAATTGCAAAAAGAAGCCATTTTATCCCTCTTTGAGAGGGTCTACAGATAGAAGTCTTATTCTAAGGCTGTTTCTATCTGAACACTAATAAAAGAAATGAGAATGAGATGGTGATAAATATTAATAATGTTGTTGATGATGATGTTGTCAGAGGGGATCTTTGTGTCCTCCAGCCGAGCCCTCTCAAGTACATTAGAAGGTTTACGATTCACTCTCCACAGGATTGAGCAACTATGAAATATGAGGCATGATAAAAGACGCAGACACACTTGCTAAAGTCTATTTTTCAGAGACTGAATTAGAGCATCTTATTTGAGCTTTGCAATATATCTCTTTATTACTTCTAACAGCAATAATACAAATAGCATATTTTACATTGTGTATCTCTATCAAGACTCACAGGTATTAAAAATAATCTATGAGTACTTGGTAATTTTCTATTCAGCCTTTAACATTATTTTAACTGTTCCTATGTTAAGTAGGTTTTCCTGTCCCTGATGCCGCAGAGCAGGCTTTGCCAAGGAGATAGTCCATTACTGTATCTTTGTTTACATTCGAGTTTATCCTCCTTTCTGACTGCCAACAGTATGCATGAGCCAATCATTCCAAGAGGAGCGAGACAAGGTCCCAGTCAGCTCAGAAGGTCGTGCAGCATTTTTGCATATGAGGATATCAAGGAAGTTCATAAAAGGAGGTATCTGTTGCAGGTGGGTTTTGTTTGAGTAAATGATACTTTATTATAATATTTTAGCTCTGAGACTTCTTAAAAGCCTATTTTATAAAGCATATGACTATTTTGCACTTTGAATCATGCCATGGATAAAATTCTTCCGTTTTGTATGTGACAGTCTGTCTTGCATATCATTTTAAATGATAGGCCATGGCATAGCTGTCACACTTGTCATCCAGACAACTTTTTCACTCCAGTTTTCATAACATTGCTTCCTCTTGGTTCTCCACTCGTTCGACTGCTCCTTCCATCTGCTTTACTGAATTGTTATCCATATCCCACCCCTTAATGAGAGGTGAACCCCAAAGCTCTACCCTGCGACCTTCTCATCTCCATGCTCTGTTGGTAACTATATTAGCTCACGTGGGCTTAATTGTAATTGCTATAAATACTATAATTACTAATGAATTATAATTACTATGTATTTGTGTTAGACATATATACAAACCCAAAAGTCTTAGTGTAATTTAACCTTTTAAATCTTAGTTTTGTTAAGCTTTAAGTTAAAGCTTAGTTTTAATAAGCTTTAATAGCTTAAAACTGCCCTAAAACTTTTGGAACATGCTCTATACATACATGGGCAGTCAGGTGGCACAGTGGATAGAGGGCCAGGCCACTCATCTTCCTGACTTCGAATCCAGCCTTAGGCACTGGCTTATATGACCCTGGCCTAACCCTGTTTGCGTCAGTTCCTTATTTTTAAAAATGAGCTGGAGAAGGAAGTGACAAACCACTCCAGTATCTTTGCCAAGAAAACCCCAAATGGGGTCACCATTGAAAAATGACTGCTCAGCAGTACACATCCATGCTCTGTGTCTAGCCCTAGTCTCTTTCATGAGCTCTGGGTAAACATCATCCTGCTAAGCCATTTCCAAGTAGATGTCTCAGAGACATCTCAAACTTAATATGTCCAAATAGGACTGTTATCTACCCCAAAACTCACCCCTCTTCCTTCTTCCAGTTAACCAGCTTCTTAGTGTTGGCGATTGTCTTCGGCTCCTCACTTTCCCTCACCCCATATAGACAGTTGTATTTCTTCCTCCACAGCTGCTCTCCTCCATCCCCTTCTCTGCATACCCGGGGCGACTACCCTCACACAGGGCCACATCATCTCTTTTCTGGACCTCTACAGTAGCGTTGTAGTTGGTCTCTCTATCTCGGACCTCCCTATCCTGCCAGAGTCATCTTCCTAAAGTTCAAGTCTAACCATGTCAGTCCCCTAATAGACTCCCTTCTCCTCTGTACCTCTTACAGTCCCTGGCTTTTCCCCGGGCGTAGCTCTAACATCACCCCTTCATCTCAGACATTTAGTAAGCTTACATGCCTTATTATCTCATACATTTGCCCTACTCATACAGTTGCCACTATCCATGAGGCTCTCATCACTTCCTTCCCAGGCTGTGGCAGGGGCCTCCTGACTCGTCTCCCATCTGTCTCTTCCCTCCCTAGCACCTCTGTGCAGCTTCTAAAGACATACTCACTCCTCTGCATGAGAAGCATCATTGGTTCTCCACTTAATCTAGGATAAAATTAAAAACCCTCCTATTTAGAGTCCTTCCCCGCTTGACCATGTCCTGCCTTTCCAGGCTTTTTATATATCCCTGTAGTCCAGTCCAGTTTGCCTCTTTATTGTTCCTTCTACACAACATACTATCTCCAGCCTCTAAGCCTTTGCACATGTTGTCATCCCTGTCTAGAAGGCCTTTCTTCCTCACTTTGACCTCCTAGAAACCTTCAAGGCTTCTCTATTGTTCCACTACCATCCTTCCCAGCTTCTAGAGCCCTGCCAGAATTCACTCGGTATTGACTTTATATATAGTTTCCATTTACTTATCTGTGTACAAGTTTGTTTCCCTCTAATAGAATGTTTTGGCTCAGGAATTATTTCCATTCTGTTTGTGTCTGTAGCACCCTGTACCATAAGCCCAGAGAAGTTCTTCACAAAGATGTATTGGCAGAAGGAAGGAAAGGAGGGAGGAAAGGAAAGATAAGGAGAAAAGGAAGGAAAGAAAGAGTTTTTAATCTCCTAGTTTTAACTTTATTTTTCTTATTTAATAAACATACTTTAATAATTGTATATAACTTTATTGCTTTTTTTTCCTCTTTGCAAACATAGATACAGGAATAATCAGATTTGTTATTAGAATAAGCATATAGGAAATTCAGCAAAGAAGGCAAACTGCAGGGGTGTGCAGGTCTCCCTGTTGAGAGCTTATTGCTCTAAGGATGCCCTGAAATCTCCACTTTAATGTTTCTAAAACTTGGCAATTCAGAAGTTTGTATGTGGCCTCTGTGTTTGTAAGACATGATTACATAACTGTGTTTTTCTCATATTTCTTTTTTTCTCCAGCCTATTGCTGTGGAAGTTTTCTCAGGAGATGGACGGAATTACCTTCTTGCTTTTCAGAAAGGAGTCAGAAACAAAGTCTACCAGAGGTCTCATCCATTTGAAAATATTTCTATTATATATTATTTTTGGTCATATGAGGGTATATGTTACACTTAAAAACCTAGAATTTAGATTCATGTATTAGCCAATGTGAAGAAAGTACTGATACTTCAACTTTGCCAACGTCTAAAGATTAGTAGTAGAGCCAGCTTTTTTGTCTCATTGCCCTGTTATGTAGTTTTTTAATTGGTGAAATACTTCTTACTCTTTTGATGACTTGACAGCTGAGTTCTTTTAATTACTCTTTTTCTTAACATAGCAGAGGAATAATTCATTCATTGAAAATGCTTCTCCAGATGAGGACTAAGAGATTGTTTCTGATGCCTTTAAAACAAGAGGATGCCCTGTCCCTTTGCCTTAGTTCCCTTTAAGAGTTCGCACACTAGTTACCTATATGCCTCTGACAAGAGCATTGGCAAGCTCATTAATGCTGTATAATCAGTCAGTGGAGCTTTGATCATTAAAGCATAAGATGGCCATAAAAATCTTATATTTTACCTGTGCTAAACCCTGGCCAAGCTGGTAAAACCACAGAAAGGGAAGAGTGTGAGTAAAGAGGAATCATGTCCTGAGACATATAAATGGATAGATTTGGTAGCTAATTGATAGGAGAATAGACACCCAGAGACTGGCCTGGTTGTCAGCCAGCTACCTCTGCAGTGGAGATCACTGCCCAACCTACCTCAAATGCCCAAGGCCCCCTTGTCGGTCTCTAGGGTAGCAGATGCAAGCCTGACCCTACTCTCTGCTTCATCCCTTGGAGACTGCAAGCTTCTCTCCCCATCTGCTTCATTATTACCCAAAGGCTTCTCCTGTTTCTCTTCCTGTCCCTGTAATAATTAATCAGCAGCTTTTTAGGGGAAACCTGTCCCCTATCCTAACCTCACACTCTCTCATCCCCAGCCTCTTCCATCTGACCATATCATGTTCTAATACATTGCTACCCACCGCTTCTACTGAATGAAGGGTACAGAGAAATTCAATGAAAATTAAGAAAGCTTATCTTTCTCTAAGAAATTTCTGAGCAAAGAGATAGTTCATTGAAATTAGAGAGAGTATGAGACCTTGGGAGTTTTCCCATACTTCAGGATGGAAACTTTGAACACCATTAGCTATTTTACAAAACATTCTATTACACTGTTGTTAGGAAAGATTCCTGTGTAGCTTCAGACAAATAAAAATCAGCTAAAAGTCACCATTTCCTGAATTAATTTCACATTAATTGCTACTGTTTAAACATATATTAGAATCATAGATTTTAAAGTGGAAGGGACCTCAGAGGCTATTTAAGGCAACTTACTCATTTTATAGATGAAGAAGCTGAGATCAAGGGAAGGTAATGACAGAAGTTTTATCTGAACCCAGACACCCTCCCTACCCTCCCCTTTCCATAGCACCAGGATGCTTCCCATGATCTTAGACTTCTTATCTGACAATCTTTTAAGAAAACTCAAGTCCTCTTAGTGAGTGTTCATTTAAAACCAGGCATCTCAATGAGAATTTTTGCTCATGAAGAGGAATATGGGAAATAATTTTGAAAATCTTATCATGGAAAAATCTTTACATTTGGCTTTGAAATTCATGATTTTTTTCCCAACATTTAACATAATTGTGTTAGAGTTGATTTGTTTGGGTTTTTTGCTTCTCTGAAAATTATTTCATGTTGCTAGAGCCAACAGTGACTGAGTAATGGTGAAATAATCAGGCAAAAGATAGGTGGCAGCAACAAGGCAATCTGTAGTTCACAGTGTCATCTTTTTAATAAATAACTTAATATCCATCATGTTAATCCAGATTTTGATTTGGTTCTAAATTAGTTATTCTTTTTCATTGAGCAGATTTTTGGCTGTGGTGCCATCTTTGACAGACAGTTCAGAGTCTGTGTCTGGGCAGCGACCAAACACTAGTGTGGAACAAGGGTAAGTATAGCCCAGTGACTGGCAGATCAGGTGTATTCCTTTGGCTGGGAAAAAATGAACAGCCAGTTGAGCATTCCACATTTCCTTTCCCTCTTCACTGTTGGTAGACACAATTTAAGTTGACAATACTTCATAGTATATAGGAACAAAACAAGAGCCCAGTTATTTTCTCTGAAAATGGTGGGTTTACTGTAAGTTCAGTAACTGTGTCCTGGATTTTCATGGAGGTTAGACTAACTGACTTCAGAGTTCTCTTCTAATTATGACTGCCGTAGAATTCATGCAGTTTGAAATCATAATCTGATTCTAATCCATGTGATTCTAAATAGATTTTTTAAAAAGTCACTTCTGTATGTCATTAAAAAAATTAAAAGTTAATACTTTTTTATTATCTATAACTGTAACTTTTTTTTTTAAGCATTTGGGGTTAAGTAACTTGCTCAAGGTTACACTGCTAGTCATTATTTATGCGTGGGTGCTCATTTTCTGAGGCCGGATCCGATCTCGGGTCATCCAAACTCCGAGGCCGGCGCTCTTACTCACTGCGCCACCTAGCCGCCCCTTTAGGGCAATTGGGGTTAAGTAACTTGCCCAAGGTCACACAGCTAGGTTTTTGTTTGTGTGTGTTAAGTGTCTGAGGCCGGATCTGAACTCAGGTCCTTCTGACTCCAGGGCCAACGCTCTACTCACTGCGCCACCTAGCCGCCTCTCTATAACTATAACTTAACAGGAAGGAGTACCAAATATGTCGTTGTTTTTAATTGTCACAAGTAATGCCACAGGCTAACAACTCCATTAAAGAATGTTTTTCCTTTCCTTACTGTAATGTTAATGGATCTTCCCTGCCCATTAATAGACCTCAGATCGAGCCCATTAAGGGAAGCTTGCTTAGGGGAGGCTTGCTTGTAGGAAGGCTTTCACACCTTTTGCTAATTTCTAATTAGGCCCTGAGTCATGAGTGTTGGGGTACCTTCCTGGCTCAGAGAACAGTAATATACCCTGAGCTGGTATTTTGCTTTGGGGACTCACTTATGAGATTCCCTGGTTGAGATTCTGAGGTATGTTCAGAGCTCCCTGACTGCTCAGATGTAAAGGCTCTCTCAATCCTGGCGTGTATGTAAAATATATAGTTGATTCAGGCAATCAGAGCCCTGTCTGTTGGTCTTTATTTCTCTGCTTGTATTTTCTCTGAAGTTCAAGGTGCTAACTTTTTCCTTGAAATAGTGAATGTAATTTAAAAAGATTATTGATCCCTTAAACATCTCTTTGCTAGTAAAGCAGATCTAAGAACCTGTGCTAGCAGCCCTCCTGGCTATGCCAGTGTGGGTGTCGCTACGCTTACTGGTAATCATACTTAAGTACTCCATATGGCTCCTACTACTCCCAAGAACTTTTAAAAACAAATAGGAAAGAAGCAAAAATTCATTTCCGGTTTTTTTTTAAAACAAATTATATCAATAAGAATTTATTTTTATTTATTTTTTTGCTTTTTGGAGGGCAATTGGGGTTAAGTGACTTGCCCAAGGTTACATGGCTAGTTTTTGTGTTAAGTGTCTGAGGCCGGATTTGAACTCAGGTCCTCCTGACTCCAAGGCTGGTGCTCTGTTCACTGCACCACCTAGCCACCCCCGTTTCCATTTTCAATATCACTTTCTCATTGTTTCTCTTAGTTGTACATCCTAGTATATTTCCTTAATTCTCATAAATTCAGTTCTGAATGAGAAAATGTAGAGTCTTTTTTATTGAACTGAATAGTTTTCCATAACCAATGTGTATTCAGAGACAACCTGATATAGTAAGGACTGGACAGTCAGTAGACTCCTAGCTATGTGACCCTGGGCAAGGTGGGTTGCCTTCCCTGAGCTTAGATGGAGCTAATCACAACACCTTCTTTATAGGGTTCTTGTGGGCATTAAATGAGACAATGTATATGAATTACTGTAATTTGTAGATAAATGTTATCATTAATTTTTCTTGATTATTCAAAAGCCATTTGTATTTCTCCCCTCAAGTTTACTAACTCCAGAATTCCTGGAGCTCAGATGGATTGGACCTCAAGAGTGCCCATCTAACCAAGAATCCATAACTAAGAATTCGTTTCTACATATAATTTTAAATGTAAAACTTGTGATATTTCCAGAGTAGATCAAGGATTGGTAAATGGCGCTGTGGTGGGTGTCTTAGGGAAGCTGTCCTAAACTTCAGTATTTGGTTGACATAGATGATTAGCCCAGCAAAAGCAAGTGGTGTAATAAAAAATTTACTTAGTTTACTAGTGTGTTGAATACAGAACAAGGATGAATCATGTTGGTGGTTCTTGTTCTCGTTGTGGTTCTCATTGAGTTGAAATCTAAGACCTCCCCTTGTCTTCCTGTCCCCAGTGGAAGCCATAGAATGATAGCTGGAGGCTGATACAGGCCTGCACACTGTAGGAGAAGCATCAGGTTGGAAGGGGCACCAGGTCCCTGTGCTAGGTGGAATGCCAAGAGTTGGCTGAGCTATGGGGAAGGCCTGGAGTATCTTATATGGGAGGGGCAGGGGATATGGTAAGGCCTGCTGGTCCTGCACCTCCATCTGGAGTTAGTGACTTCTGTCCCACTCATTCAAACCCTGTGAGCAGTCAGGCAGCCCAGGCAAAGGTAAGGGATAGAATGCCCTCCCTGGCTTACCAGATGGGTTCTGGGTGGGACCAGAGCAGAGGAGGGGGGCAAGGGTAATAGAGCACCTCTGCTGGTAGCAGCTCTCCCACTCTCTGCAGTCCCAGGTGGTGTAACGGGGAGAAGGGAAGGAGGCAAGATAGTCTGCCGGACACCATGTCAGCAGTGCAAAAGCCTTCAGTTACGCGTGAAGCAAAGTCTGCATGGCAGCATGATAGAGCAGAGGGGATAGTGGGAGGTATTCTATCCCTCATCACCCCCTAACTCCCCATGTAGCTCCCCTTCTCTGCTTTCTGCTTTAGGGATTTCCTCAATTCCTTCTATAGGATGGCCTGGGAAAGTCCTCCTTGGAATTCTGCTTTCCTCCATTATGATGAGTCTAGGTCTGGCCTACGTGCCTGGCCTCCCTTACAATGAGTATAGACCTACCAGACGTACACGGTTTGAAATTACTCAGATCACAATGACCTTTGTAAAAATCCTTGCATTAAACAGATGGTGCATGTGACTTTATCACCACATGGTCTTCTCCAACTCTCACATTTCTTTATCTCTTAGGTCCGGATTGCTTAGCACTTTAGTAGGTGAGAAGTCTGTAACGCAGAGATGGGAGGTAAGACTAACGAAAATCATTTCATCTTTCCTAATAGTTTTTAGTTTAAAGTTTTGTGGCCAAATAGTGAGGAAAGCACTTAAGCCATGTTTTATTATGTTACAATTTGGAAAATACATTCTTCAAACATTTTTGCTTTGGAATGTATTTTGTTTTTATGCCAAAAAATTATTTTGACTATTGTTCAGTAATTATGTAATAATTAAGTAATATTATTTCGTAATTAAGACCTGAGACAGGAACTAGTACTCAAAAATCTGTCTTCTGATGCAGCCATATTGTAAGTGTGAAATAAAATGTATAAGCTATGATGATGAGAAAAGTCAGAGTGATTGAATATGCGGAAATGAACTGCGATATTAATATTTATTTTTCTGTATTAAGAGAGGTGAAATCAGCAACTTCCAGTACCTGATGCATTTGAACACCTTGGCTGGCAGGTCTTACAATGACCTCATGCAGTACCCAGTCTTCCCCTGGGTCTTAGCAGACTATGATTCCCAGGTAAATCTCACGTTATTCTCTTGAAGGTAGAATACAACTTTCAAAAGACTACAGATGTTCAAACTTCTTAAATGTTTTATTTATGTCATTTTTTTCCAATGGGTAGCCAGTCTTTAAGAACCTACTTTGTGTTTCTATCAATTCTAAGACCTTACTATTTTGCTTATATTGTTACTAGTTCTTGGTATCCTTTATCGCTTGTGTTTGTATTCTTGGCTTTTAACCATAGTACTTGGCACATAGGAACAAATGCTTGTTGCTTCAACTGTTTTGGCTTTTATTTAAGAGGCAGTGTGGGATAATATGGAGGGGGTGGGGGCTTACAATCAGGCAGATCAGACTTTGAGTTTTTGCTCTGTGACCCACATCACTCTTGGAAGCCCGTAAATTGCACTGATCTGCATTCATTGACAGATGTCTCACAGGGATTCCATATGCCATGGAATTCTTAGATCTGGCCCCCAAATCTGTGTTGGCTCCCCAGCATGTCATCTACATATGGAGTCATGCACCATGAGAAGCAAAAAATATTCCCCTCAATTCTCTGTGACGTCTAAAGCAGTCTCATCACCCTCTGGAAAGTCTTTGTCCCTAATCTCAGGCAGTGGTGCAGCACGAGGCACGCTCTGGGGGGGAGGGCAGGTGTTTGCCCAGCATTTTTTCCCCATCCCTCTTCGGGGCTCTGGCTCTTGTCTGAGTCATGTGGCCTGACCATAGTAGTGTCCATGACTCTGCTGGACAAACAGGATAGGCCACAAGTCTTAGTGCAGCAGTGAAACTGGGAAGCAGGAACCACTGCATCATATTTAAGTTATTAACACTTAATTAAAACTGCTCTGAGACTTTTCAAACACCGCCCCTGCCCCCCCATCCCTGCCACTTCTCCAGCACCAATGACAAGCCTTATTCTGTGTCCAAGTCAGGGCAGGCGCCTGCTCTGCTTAACAACCATCTGATTAGCTGTTCATTCCTTCATGCTGGTTACAGTCAGATAGCAACAATTCAGGATAACTGAAGAGACCCAAGGATGAACTAGTGGAGAGAGCACCGAACTTAAGTCACAGGAACTGAGTTCAAATCCTAGACTTGTTCCTTAAGTCCCTAGGTGACTTTGAACATCTCACTTGAATTTCAGTTTCCGCAGCGCTGAAGGGAAGGGAAGGGTGGCTGGAACTATGTTCCTCCAATTTAAATTCACCTATTCAAACTTAGTCAGATAGTAGGGACTGGAAAAGACAGAAGTCAGCATATGGAGATTTCTTAAAGTGTTTAGAATGATATTATAATTTGGTGAAAACATTAGTCAGGTGGGTTGTCATTTTGTGTTAAGTAGCAAAGAAAGGCGAATTCACAATCATTATGGAAAGAAGCAAATTTATTTCATCCATTTTTCTTTTAGTTTCTATCTAGGGAGGCTTTAATAATAAATTATAAAGTTGAGAAAGAGGAAAAGTTTGCACTTGGATTTTATACAGCTTGTATAATCTACTCTGCCATTATTGATGACACATGTACCATTCACCAGATTTATTTGTTGTTGGGCTTTATTTTAAAGACCTTTTGGACAACACTGTTACCCAGAAAGTCCTACATTTTGTAGTGATTCATAAAAGACAGACACAAAAAGAGATCCAGTCCCTGCCCTCAGAATGGTTACATTTTAAAGAAAAAGAAAAAGGAAGAGACAAAGTACAGGATAAAATATGTTGATAGGCATACATATACTGCTGAAACTTACAAGATAAACACTTTTTAGATAATTTGTGCATCTAAGTGCACACTGAAGTGGGAGACAGAAAAGATCTAAGCTAAAGTCAGGGCTTTTTTTCTCTTTAAATCAGTTAAGAAAGACGGTGGAGAAGAAACAATGAAATTTTCTACAGTTTATACTTGATTATGTAGTTGAAGCAGAGTATTAACCACAGGTTCTAATAACATGACTTGCATTCATAAAAGTGAATTTATTTTTGTACAGCCTAATTCCATTTAATAAAACCAGTAACTACACAGATCAGACATTACATTCAAAAACCTCACTGTTTGGCAAGATGTGATCTTTTGGAGAGACCACCTGATAGAAAATGGATAGAGAGCTATCCTCTAACAAAGTTAGGAAGACCTAGTTAAATTTTAGGTCTCTGAAACAATCTCCATTAAACTGAGGCCAAAAATATGCAATGATTCCTACTTGGGAATAATACTTCATCTGTTGCTGTCTGCCCTTTAAAGAAAGCTCCTCCCAGTGATTATCATCTCCAAGTTTTCTCATATCACTTATAAGATCAGAACATTGGGAGGTCATTGTGGTAGGGAAGACAAAAGGAGCAACTGACCCCACAGTTTTATGTGTGATGTTACAGAAGGTGATGAATTAGAGGCTCTTCTGGTGTCTTTGTATACCTCTGATTCTAGAGTTCAGAGGTTCCCTCCTCCTACTCCAGCATCTAGGAGAGTTCCATGCACAGAGTCATGATTTGACAAATGCTGAATTAGGTGGCTCATATACTCTAGACCTGACCTGCATGCTTTTCTCAAGGGAATATGCAATTGCTTCTGAGGTGACTATCTTCAGAATGACTTGGTCTGTCATCTGCTACATAGCATTGGGCATAAATGTCAAAGTGACACATCCCTGGCTGACTAGGAGCCAGTATTTGATAGACCGGCTCTCCAGGATTCCTGATACTTCTTGGAATTTATTCTTGGAGCACAGATATACATCCCCATACTTGCTATAGCTCCAATCTGTTTATATTTATATTGGTCAAAACCAAGGGCTTTCAAACATTTGGATTTGGATTTTGCTTTGTGTTTTAGGAAGTTGATCTCACTAATCCCAAGACATTCAGGAACCTAGCCAAACCTATGGGAGCACAGACAGATGAAAGATTAACTCAATACAAGAAGCGTTATAGAGACTGGGAAGATCCTAATGGTAAGTAAGGCTGGTGAAATTGGGAATAAAATTTAGAACTGAATCAGTAATTGTCTAAAGTCCACCAGCCAGACTTTGGATATTTCCTCAAATGCCCCCCATTAGATTTTTCTTTATTTTTGTACATTGTACTTTCTACTGCCAACTTGAACACTAATCCTATCTAAGACTTCAGTTAAATTGTATTTTAATTCTTAGTATATCTCCATCTTCCTGCTTCCATGTCTTTGCTCACACTGTTCACAATACCTAGCATGCTCTTCCTTAACTCTCTTCCTCTACTGTACCTTTTAAGGTCCAGCTTCAGTGCCACATATTCAGAAACTGTCCCCTGATGCCCACAGTGAAACATTATAATCCCTTCCTCCAAGTATCCATAGTACTTTTTGCTCTTCTTGTTCTCATCCGGTATTCTCTTCTGCATTGTAGTTATCAGATAGCATTGCATATCTGTGTGTCTGTTTCAGGGACCCACAGCTAGTTTGTAAGATCCATGAGGAAGGGTACCATTATCCTTATATTTTCCCCAGTCTCCACCACAATAATTTGTATATGTTTATTTGTATATGCTTAACAACTAATTGTTGAATGAATGAATGAATCAGTTGCTGAGGAGATAGAAAAATTATATTTTTAGGTTAAACAGCACAGTTAAACAGCCCAGTGGATAGAGCATTGAGACTTGGAGTCAAGACCTGAGTTCAAATCCTTCCTTAGATACTTAGCAGCTGTGCAACCAAAGACAAGTCACTTAACTGCTCTCTGCCTCAGTTTCTGTGTCTGTAAAAATGAGAATAGTCATAGCATCTACCTCAGGGTTTTTCTACGGACAAAATGAGATAACAGTTTGCCAACCTTAAAAGTGCTGTGTCAGTACTAGCTATCATTATTATTTTTGGGGGGGGGAGGGCAATTGGGGTTAAGTAACTTGCCCAAGGTCACAACGGCTAGGTTTTGTTTGTGTGTGCGTTAAGTGTCTGAGGTTGGATCCGAACTGAGTTCCTTCTGACTCCAGGGCCGACGCTCTATTCACTTCGTCACCTAGCCACCCCTATCATTATTATTATTAATGATAGAATTATTTGTTTGTAGAATTATTACAGGGTACTTTTCAAAAGGATATCAGCAATTCTGAATTAAAAGTACTGTCCTTTCACCTTATGAGAAAGAAGAAATCCTTTACTTTTAAATTGTCTTGAATAGTGTTGAGAATTGACATGCTAAAACTATCCATGCAGTCTCATCCCAGCAAGGGGTGGGAATGGAACATTATAGACTTGATCTTTTCTCATCCAATGGCTTTTTGTTAAAAATAACACCCTGTCCTGACTTGACTTTTCTCCCTTATCTATCTCAACCCCATAGTTAAACAATGCAACTGCACACTGTCCTTTACTTTTATTTTCCTTGTTCCTTTTTTAATGCCTTTCACACCTCAACCTTGGATCACTCCCACTGTCCACCTCCACCATGCCCACTCATATGCTTCTGAGCTGAACTAGAGGAAGTCACAAAACCAGGCTGTCTGAGTCCACTACAGATTTGTATTATTTAGCCTTAACTGGGTGCTCACTACAATGAAGAAGTTCTTTTAGCCCTCACTCTCTGAGTTTCAAACCTTCTTTTCTCTTCTCAGACCTCCTTCACCTCTGATTCCCCCATACCTCCCATCTAAGAGCCTCACTTCACACTTTGTATGTCCTTCTCTTCCCCTTCTCTGTATCTGAACACCTCCATTACTGCAGGCCCTGATGAAGTGGTGGCCTCTCTCATTAAAACCAATATCCCATCTCTTTCCAACTTTTAAAATAGATTGTCCTCAATCATCCCCACTCGAATCTCTCTGATCTTCAGGATCTCCCTATCACTGCCACCTACACATGCCTAAGTCTCCCCCATCCTTAAAAAAAAACTTCTCTACATACCCTTTCAAGATGCTGTCCTAAAGCTCTCTTCCCTTTTCTAGCCAAACTCCTAAAAAAATAAATCTATACCTATTGTTCCCACTTCATCCTCTCTCGCTCACTTTAACCCTTTACAGTCTGGCTTCTGACTTCCTTATTCACCTGAGACTGTGCTTTCTGTACTTGCCAGTAACATCTTAATTGGCAAATCTATGGGTCTTTTCTTAACCCTCCTCTACCCTTCTCCTGCAGTTACTGTTCTTGGGTTTTTGTTAACACTGCTCTCTCCTGATTCTGCTACCTGGCTGTCTGCATTGACTCATCTTCTGTATCACTCCTCTTAACTGTTGGTGATCCCCCAAGACTTTATCTTAAGTCTTCTCTTCATTTTCTTTCACTTGGGACCTCCTTAGCTCCCAGTGATGTAGTTATCCTCGCTTTGTCAATGACTTCTAGTTTTATATCTCCAGACCCAGTCCCTCTCCTGAGCACCAATACAGTATAACTTCCTGCCTGTTAGAGGTTCCACATTGTATGTCCCTGAGACCTCTCAAATTCAGCATGTCCAAAACAGAATTCATCATCTTTTCCCCAAAACACACACCCTTTTCAGAATCTCCCTATTTCTTTCAGAGACACCACTAGTTTTCCAGTCACAGAGATTTGTAACTTCTCTCATCCAACATACCAACCAGATCTTGTTTCTGCTGCCATGGTGTCTGTCACTCATGCCTCTCCTCTCTGTTCTCACACCAGCACCTTGGTTTAGGCTTGGTCATGTCAGTGATCTCCAAATTCACCTCCCCATGTCACTGCTCTCCTCGCTCCAACCTTTCCTCTCTACGGTTGCCAAAATAGCATTCCTTAAGTGCAGCTCTGACCATGGTGAACTCTCATGCCTCTGCTGCCTCGAGGACAAAACATAAACTCCTCCGTTGGGCATTTAAAGCCTTGGTGATCTGGCCCAATGTGCCTTTTACTGCCCCGTTATATGCTACTCTGCTTCCCCCAGACACCCAGCCTGGTCTCTTACTGTTCCTCCTCCCTGGCACACTACCACCCATCCCTATATCTGTAGCGGCATGTCCCACCTCCCCAGAACACCTCACTTCCTTCAGAAATGAGCTCAAGCTCATTTCTGCCTTCTCCATGAGACTACTGTCATCTTCCCCCAACACCAAGGCCTAGGTGACCCTCTCCCCAAAAACTACCTGGTATTTATTTTTTCTGTATTCTCCATATATTTATGTGTGTACATGTTATATCTCAAAAAGTAAGCTCTGTTAGTGCGAAGATTGTTCAATTCTTTGAATTTATATCCCCAAAACTACCTGTACTTGAGCATATCAGAGGATCTTAATAAATGTTAGCTGATTGATCCACAAAACAGTAGAAAATTCATAGTCAACAATTTAGGAAAATATTTGAATGTCAATGCCATTAAATATCACTAAATTAAAAATGTGTATAGTTCAGTATTCCCCTTTAGCAGAAGGACAGTATGGGGATTTAAGTCTCAAAACATGCTTGACTGCTGAGAAATCATGCCTGGTGAAGTATTGCCATATGTATTTAAATGAGGGCTCAAAATGTCATTATCCAGTCTGAGAGGGCTTACTTTATCTTCTTTTAAAATATTTTAATTTATTTTTAGTTTTCAACCTTCACTTTCATAAGATTTTGAATTCCACATTTTTTTCTCCCTCTCTTTCTCTTCTCCTTCCTCCCCAAGACTGCATGCCATCTGATATAGGCTATACATGGACAATCATATTAAACATTTTCATGGCAGTCATGTTGTGAAAAAAGAATCAGAACAAAAGGGAAAAGAGGACTCCCTTTCAGTAGAGTCGAACCCCCACATTCAGTAGTGTCTCTTATCTCATAGCTAACCTTTTCAAACCTATTAAACTTTTCTTCTCTTGCCAACAACGTCTTAGTCACGGTTTTCATTTTCTTTTCCAGGAGAAACCCCGGCCTATCACTATGGCACCCACTACTCCTCTGCGATGATCGTAGCCTCCTACCTTGTTAGGATGGAGCCTTTTACCCAGATCTTCTTGCGACTCCAGGTAAGTCAGGCCATCTGCTGTGTGATGACACCTTGTGTCAAGAGAAAGGTGAAACTGGAGTGACAAATATGAATAGACAAAGTAGACCCAGGATCCATTGAATTGGGACTGATTAGACAGAAATCAGGCCATATTTGGTTTAACATGTTATCATAGTAGCCAAGTTAAGATTTCCCAGTATATACAAGCTAACATAATTTCAAGCTAAACTCTGAATACAAACTTGGCCTGCATCAGGGGTCTATAAAATGCTGCTGACTGAATCTGTCAGCTCCATGTTGAAGTTAAGGTTTGGTAGTTCCATTTACATCTTGGTCACTGATGTTGTTCTCTGCTTTTATTTCGTCTTTAATTCTAAAACTGTGTGCCCTTAAAATGAAGCAACGAATATGCTTCTAAATTTCTGTAGAGAAAATGCCTTCCCTATTCTTATGGGAATAAAATTACATAAGGGGAAGAGTATCATTTTTCTAATTCAACAAACATGTGTTTCTTGTTTGTGTTTAATTTTTAAAAGTTAGGAGATTGCAGTGTCACAGAAGTGGCCAGTGATGTGGTGGTTCATGGCTTGGGGATCCCTGCTTTGAGGGTGTTTCCATTTTATTCCACAGGGTGGCCACTTTGACCTGGCTGACCGAATGTTTCACAGTGTTCGAGAAGCCTGGTACTCTGCCTCAAAGCACAACATGGCAGACGTGAAAGAACTCATCCCAGAATTCTTTTACCTCCCAGAGTTCCTGCTCAACTCAAACAACTTTGATCTAGGTATGGAAAAGTTCCTGGCAATATCAGGGGGGAAAAGCTATAAGGAAGGAACAAGTATTTAGCAAAAATGCTTTTCAAATCTGTAGCTGTGGCAGAGATTAGATTATGACAAATAAGGGAAACAAAAGCACCATCTGTAGGTATTTTTCTGAGATTGAAATAAGTATATGCAAATGAAGGCATAACCCAAATTCATCCATAAGAGCAATTCTAAAACCAGGTCTTTGGTAATGAGTGCAGAGAGTACGGAGTATGGAGAACAGAGAGATATGTGGTTTATAGTTATTTCAGTGTACAGATAAATCATGGTGAAAATATTATACTGTAGTTAATGTCACAAAAGTCAAATTAAACTTTAACCAGTCCTTGTCCTAACTTCTTTTTAAGCTTACTTATTGTGCCAGCTTATTATAGATATTTTATTAATTTGTCTTATCTACAATATTAGATTGTAAACTTCTTGAAAAGTAAGAATTTATCTCCCTTCCAGAGGAAGCAGGGCACACACAATGCCTTATTTGTAGTAGGTATTTATAAGAAGCCTTTGTTCAATGACTGAATCTAAGATTTTTTTTTCTTTTTGGAGGGCAATTGGGGTTAAGTAACTTGCCCAAGGTCACACGGCTAGGTTTTTGTTTGTGTGTGCATTAAGTGTCTGAGGCCGGATCCGAACTCAGGTCCTTCTCACTCTAAGGCCGACGCTCTACTCACTGCGACACCTAGCCGCCCCCAAATCTAAGAATTTTTATCCCAAAGTGTTTTCAATTTTGGATTTCAGAATAACTTTTTTTTAATTTAAATTTATTTATTTACTTTTAGTTTACAACATTCAGTTCCACAGTCCCTTGAGTTTCAAATTTTCTCCCCATCCCTCCACTTCTCTCCCCACCTATGGTGATATGCAATCAAATATCAGTTCTACAAATACCTTCACACTGAACATTAATCAAGTTGTAAAGAAGGGTTATACCCCATGGAGTGAACAGTGAGAAAGAAGGGACAAAATAAAACACAAAAGAGACAGAGCAGGTAGATTGCTTCAATCTGCATTGAGACTCTGTAGTTCTTTCTCTGGTTGTGGATCTCCCCTTTCATCATGGGTCTTTCATAGTTGTCTTCTAACCTTGTATTGCTGAGAAGAGCCAGAATAATTTTTGGCTGATTTTTTGTTTATCTTGTTGGCAGCAGGAAAGTCTATCGTTTCCTGGCCAAACACGATCCAAATCAACACACAAAAAGCTGAGCACAGTTACAGTTCTCTAGACGAGGGCTTCTTAAATGTCTTCCACCCTTGACCCCTTCAGCACTTCTTAAAAACAATTTAAGAAGCTCTACTCTAGACTAACTCGTAGTGGAAGAAAAAAGATTTGTGCTTGGTTGAAAGCCCTCCCATAGAACCTGGGAGCACTCTGAAAAGTCTTTGCCTATTTCCCATTCCCACAGATGAGTCTTGGGTCCTAAGACAAAGCTGAATCTCCTCCAGAGGTTCTAGGGTTGTCCCTGAGGAGTTGGGGGTGATTCCCTAATTCCATAGTCTTGAACCCTCCTGATGTGCTTCCCCCCAAGATTATCAGTTGAGAATCATTTTAGGCAGCCAGCCTTCAGTTGCTTTTAGAAAATGATACAATAAGGACAGTTAGTAGAAAATATCTGCTGAAGAGTCTGATACCTTCTTCCATAAGTGTGTGCAGAGGTGAGGGAAATGGACTCGAGCTCAGTGTCCAGGAGTGGCAGATGGGGTGACTCAAAGCTTCTGGGGGCTAAAAGGCCGACTGTCCAAAATCAGCTCCAGTATTTCATGTCTCAAGCACCATCTGGCCTACTGTGACTTAGATGTGAGGTGGCTACTGGGTTGGTTGTGTTTTGCTCTGTGTGTGTGTTTATCTTTTTAAAAAATCATATTCAATTGTTCAGGCTGCAAACAAAATGGCACCAAGCTTGGAAATGTGATTCTTCCGCCATGGGCAAAAGGAGATCCTCGAGAATTCATCAGAGTCCACCGAGAGGTAAGCAAGCAACCCTGGGGAAGAAAACTGAGCTCCATTTGGGCCATTTGAACATAGGTCATGATGCCAGGAGAGGTATAAGATCCACACCTCACCCTATGTTACTGATCTAATTTTTGTGATTTTCATTGTTAACAGTTCTTTTGTTTCGTGTAGTTATTGCTGACTTTCTAAGTGGACAGCTTAGACCAATCAGCAATTCAGCCTGCTTCTTACAGTGCCTGTGTTTTATAATTACAGGCTTTAGAGTGTGATTATGTGAGTGCCCACCTGCATGAATGGATTGACCTGATCTTTGGCTACAAACAGCAAGGGCCCGCCGCAGTGGAGGCCGTGAATGTCTTCCACCATCTTTTTTATGAGGGTCAGGTTGACATCTACAATATAAATGACCCACTGAAAGAGACAGCCACTATCGGATTCATCAATAACTTTGGACAGATACCAAAACAGGTATGATTGTTTTCTTGAAGATTTATTGTGATTGTTGTAATTTTCATATTGTTGTTTGTTAAAAGAGCTTATACAGGTTTCCATAGTTTAAATATTCAGTAACAAAACCTTCAGATAAAATGCGCACATAAGTTTTAGTTTAGGGGGCGGCTAGGTGGCGCAGTGAGTAGGGCGTCGGCCCTGAAGTCAGAAGGACCTGAGTTCGGATCCAACCTCAGACACAACACACACAAACAAACAAACAAACAAAATAAAACCTAGCTATGTAACCTTGGGCAAGTTACTTAACCCCAATTGCCCTCCAAAAAGCAAAAAAAAAAAAGTTTTAGTTTAGGATATTAAGAGATAGCTATAAATAGCATTACATTAGAACTTGCATCTTTGATCTCTTCACCCTTCCACAATACCCAAGGAGACAAGTTTGTTGCTCAAAGAAATTAATTATCTGAAGACCAGTACAAAGTGTGCTTTCCATGTAAAATGTGCAAAGCCGGTGGTCATGTGCTACCATCCCAGTTTCTCTTTGCTAAACTCTGATATGCCTTCTGGTGGCTGGGCCAAAGCGTTAGTTGGAATATTGCATCACTTTCGGTTTGCTTATTCATATGTGTGTGTCTCTGAATTGGTATAATTTACCTTTTAAATTCAGAGGCTGAGTCGACTGGACAGTTATATTTTGAGTCTTACTTGTATTGCAACAACCCAAAGAGGAAGAAGGCCCTTTGGACTCAAACCAGTACTTTGTAGCTTCCTTTTTTATGGAAGCCACGTCTCTGAACTGCTGCATCTACTTACTTTTTCATGAATCGAGATAATCTTTTTCTTTAAGTCTTAATGACTTTTGTTTTCACATTATCATCATTTCTCTCCTTCTGTTTTTTCCCTCCATCTTTAAAACAAAAGAAGGGTGCCAGGTGTCTTAGCGTTTTCTTCCTAATTCACTTAGTTCACTCTGCATTAGTTCATATAAGTTTTCCCATGTTTCTCTGAATACCTCATATTTGTCTTTTCTTGGGGCCTGTATCCCATTTCATAGATACCCATTCATATATTTGTTCTGCCATTCCACTCAGATGAGGATGCACTTTGTTTTTAGTTCTTTGCTGCCCCCAAAGTGTTACTAATATTTTGATATAAATGGATGGACCTCTCAGCCTTTGTTCTCCTTAGGGTGTGCCTCAGCAGTGGGACCTCTGGGCCCAAGACAGTTCAACTCCCAGAAGGTAGAGCCAGTATCAGTTAGGAATATGAGAAGATGAACCTCCTAAAGTCCATTTTAATTCATTCAACAATCGTGTAAATTGTGTAATGAAATTTAAAAACAAATTTAAGGTGATTAATTGAACTCTTTCAAATCTGTATTAATGATAAAATGTTTGAAAAAATAACAGCGACATCATTCTCAGGCTGATTTCTCCACCTCCTCCTGAGTCTGGATTTGTTCCCCTGGGAATCACAGAGTTGAAACCAGTGGTGTAGATGACCCATCTTCCTTTAAAAATCACTGTCATCACTTGAAAGTTCTCCTGGGGGGTGGGGGGGGAGCCAAGATGGCGGAGTAGAAACAGCCCGTCCAAGCCACTCTCCCCCCAGACTTCTTCCAAACTATGTAAAAGGGGACTCTGAACAACTTCTGGAGCCCCAGCACCTACAGAACAACACAGAGAAGCTAACCTCCCGCTGAGGACAGCCCAGCAGCCCTGCAGGAAGGACCAGCACAGCACTCTGGGAGCCGGCATCGCACAGCCGAGCCCAGGTCCACTTGAGCCTCAGTTTTAGCCCCAGGGTGGCCAGGCCAGCAACTGGCTGGAGGGACCCCAGAACACCAGCAGCTGTGGCGATTCCAGAATTATCAACATAGACATGCCTAGGACAAAGTGAGAGGTTAGTGCCCTATGGACTTTGGGACCAGTATTTGGGGAACACGTCGGCTTCCTCCCCTGGGGGCTAGAAGCCGCTGAGGAGACATGCCATTTTGTAGTTTTCAGAGGCAGCTCCAGCTCCTGGCCTGCGAACTCTAGGGAGATCCAGCAATCAGTCTTGGGGGGTAATTGCTCTTGCTTTAACCTCCCTGGATCTGGACTGTGATCTGGGGTGGAGGTCGTGGGTGGGTTTCCAGCTTGCCAGAAACGGAAGTTGGCCCCCCCAACAGGCCATACTGTGGCAACAAGCCCAAAAGTCAAGTAATTAAGTGGCAACATGCCAAGGCAAAGGAAACAAATTAAACAGAAAAATGCAACCTTAGACTCCTACTTTGGGGGCAAAGAGGATTGAAGCATAGAGCAAGAGGAGGGCTGTGAGGTCAGAAGTCCTGCTCCAAAAGCCCCAGGGGAAAACATGAGTGGGTTGCAGGCCATAGAGGACCTTAAGAAGGACTTTAAAATCAAATAAGAGAAGTGGAGGAAAAATTAGAAAGAGAAATGAGAAGGATGCAGGAAAAGTATGAAATGAGGGTCAACAGCCTGACTGAGGAAAACAACACCTTAAAAAATAGACTAACTCAAATGGCAAAGGAGGCCCAAAAGAACAATGAGAAGAATGCCTTAAAAAGCCGAATTTGCCAGATGGAAAAAGAATCTCAAAAGTTCACTGAGGAGATTCTTTCCATCAGAATTAGACTGGAACAAATGGAAGCTAATGACTTTATGAGAAATCAAGATGCTGTTAAACAGATCCAAACAAATGAAGGAATAGAAGGCAATGTGAAATATCTCATGGAAAAAACCACTGACCTGGAAAATAGATCCAGGAGAGACAATTTAAAAATTATTGGACTACCTGAAAGCCATGATCAAAGAAAGAACCTAGAAATCAGCCTTCAAGAAATTCTCAAGGAAAATTGCCCTAATGTTTTAGATCCAGAGGGCAAAATAGAGGTTGAAAGAATCTACTGATCACCTCCTGAAAAAGATCCCAAAAAGAAAACTCCCAGGAACATTATAGCCAGGTTCCAGAATCCCCAGATCAAGCAGAAAATACTACAAGCAGCCAGGAAGAAACAATTTCAATATTGTGGAAACACAATCAGAATAGCACAGGATCTGGCAGCGTCTACACTGAGGGATCAAAGGGCATGGAATATGATATTCCAGAGGGCAAAAGAGCTAGGACTGAACCCAAAGGCCACCAACCCAGCAAAACTGAGTATTTTGTTTCAGGGGAAAATATGGTCATTCAGTGGAATAGAGGACTTTCAAGCATTCTTGAGGAAAAAAACGGAGTTGAATAGAAAATTTGACATCCAGACACAAGAAGCAAGAGATGCCAGAGAAGGTAATCAGGGAAAAGAAATCAAAAGGAACTTATCAAAGTTGACCTGTTTACATTCCTATATGGAAAAACAATAACTGTGACTGATGAAATCTTTCTCAGTATGAAAATAATGGAAGAAGGGTGTGTGGTCATATGAATACATATGTGAATGTGTGTATATATGTTTACAGTTATACATGGATAGAGGGCAAAGGTTGAATTTGTTGGGAAGGGAGGATACTTAAGGGGTGAAATTATGAGGGGAGAGAGGAAAGTGGCAAGAGGAGATGGGGAGAGACAGGGTAGGGTAAACTATCTCATGTAGAAGAAGCAAGGGGAAGTGGTTACAGGGGAGGGGAAGAATAGGAAGGCAAAAAGGCAAAACCACATTCTCATTGAATTTGGTTCTGGGAGAGAATGACATACATACTAAATGGGATATCTCAACCTGCAGCAGAATAGAGGGAAGGGGGATGAGAGGGGGGATGATGGATGGGAGAGCATCCTTGGGGGGAGGGGAGGTTAGAAGTACCCAGTATAGAAGAGGGACAGGATTGTGTAGGGAATGGACCAGGTGGGGGGTGGGATGGGTGGGAGAGAATTATAAGCAGCCTTGTACAATATATCTACTATGGTAATGTTTTGCATAGCTAGACATGTACAACATATACTGAATTACTTATCTTCCCAGAGGGAATGGGTGACAAGGGAGGAAGGAAATGGATCTGAAATTCGAGGTCTTAACATTAAATGTTTCAAATTTATATAAATACTATCGTTAATACTCTTTTGCCTATAATTGGGAGATAAGATGTGCAGGCATTGGGACACAAAGATTCACCTTCCTCTAATGGAAAAGTCGAAGGGGGTATGGGAGAAGGTATGGGAGAGAGCAGATTGGAGGAAGCAGTATCTTGTGGGACTACTATTCTGGGGTGGTGGGTAGGGGAAAAACAGGGGAAAATTTTTGTAACTCAAAATCTGGCGGAAATGAATAATGTAAAACAGAAGTTAATAAAGCATTTGTTTAAAAAAAAGAAAAGAAAGTTCTCCTGTGGTGAATTTGGGGTGAGAGGGAAGAAATAAAATAATAATAATAATAATAGCACCTCACATTTTGAAGTTGAAAAGTCTCGTTCCTTATGATTGACCTGCTCTGGAGAAAGCACAAATGTCATTACTCCCGTTGGGTACATACCTGCACAGAAGGAATGACCCTGAGCTCTCAGACCTTCTACCAGCTCTGGTGGGTTTTACCAAAGTAGGAAGACTTTGTGCACTTTCCTGGTAATGGACTGTCATTTTTCTGAGACCTAACATCGATAACTTCATGAAGGACCATCGTTAGCCCATAGGCTGCTAGGTGATGAATCCTTTGGTCATAGGTAAAGCGCTTAAATGGAAGTGCGATCTCAGTGCTGTGCCCACTCTAGACAGGAGCCCATTCATGCCTGCCCATCCTGCCCACCTCTTGTCCACGCACTCCCACAGCTTGGCCCCAGGGTGTCTCCCCACCTTCCTCACCTCTTCTGACATTGCAGGGACACCATTGTAGTACTGGGGCTGTCCACAGATTATCCTTCACTTTCATCATACAAACAGCACATCTTCTTTGCTCACGCATTTCGTTGTTGACATCCTTAACTCAGCTTCTCCATAATACCCCATTAGTAATCTATCACAGCCTTTTCACAGCCACGATAGGTGATTTCCCTCTGGGAGATTCAAGAATTTCAGCGCTTGGGAGACAATAATTTTGCATCTATCACAGTCTCACAAAATCGAGAAAATTATTGGTGGGTTTTTTTTTTAATGGGCATTTGTTTTAGAGAGAAATTTGGAATCACTAAAAAAGCTTTGCAGTTTACTAGAGGCAATCTTTCCTGCTTTACTCTTCCTATACATAAATTCTAGGCCCAACTCATTGTGCGTTTGCTGTGGCTGTCATACATACATGCTGTATATGCACACTCATACATGCATATACATGCAGGCAAACACATACATGCCCATATATTTGTGTGTGTCCATTTATCACTGTTTTCTTAGAAAAGTCAAAGTGATATTTTGAAAAGAACTGGACCTGGAATCAAAGAACCTGAGCTTTAGTCTTTGCTTTGCCCCTAAAGAGGTCGCTTAACAGTTCTGGCCTCAGTTTTCTCATCTAGAAAATGAAGGGGTATGGAATAAAATGGAATGGGGAAAATGCTTACTATTCCAAGCATCATGATAACTGTTGGAGATACAAGCAGGACAAGACACTCCCTGTGCTCAAAGGAGCTTTTAATTAGGAGGATTCAGCTATGAGATTTATGGAAAGGCTGATGAGTGAAGCAGCAAGGCAGAGGGCAGTGTCCAGGGGGCATAGTAGCCAGGCTGTTGATAAGGTCGGGGGGGGGCACCATATGACCCAGAAGGATTACAGCTCCCTGCTTATCCATTAGGGTGTGAGCAGCCCTACTACCAGCCACTTACGATTGGGAAGAGAATAGTGGTTACTTGTAGATATTACTCAGTTTCCTCATCTATAAAATGAGGATTGTCTTCAGTAACATTAAGTTTAACTTAGTTAAGTCTGTGTGCAGAGTTTCATGGAAGGCATAAAGTAAGATATGGTTAGTCCTGGCCTTACAGTCTAGAAGGACCAGACAGTGATAATGCAGGAGAAGAACATGTGAGGCCCAAGGGGCAAATGCTTGTTTCTGGTTGGGGTTGGTTGGAAGTCTCCCTGGAGAAGGTGTCGGTGTTAAGGGAAGAGAAGAGGCTATTGCAGGCCCGGTGAAGCGTGGAAGCCAAGACAGAGCCAGGGGCTTGAGGACAATTAGTGCCCTCCTACTGACCAAGCAAGCCTGTGGAGATGAAGCTGTTTGCACCCCTGAAGCACCATACATAAATGTCAAGTGCTGTTGTTGTTACCGGGGCCCAGGTGCAGAGGAAGAGCTCTAGATTCCAGGGATGTGGGTTCAGTTTCTGGCTTGGACACTGAGGGGCTCTGGACTAGCAGCTGCTCATCCTCCTCGGCCTTGGCTAGAGAGCTGCTCAGGTGCCCTCCATCCCTCACTCTGTGATCCTGGGACTTCTTTGGTCCTTCAGGGAGTCATGGGCTTTTCTCAGCCCTTCTGCCATCAATGCACATTGGGAATCCTACTGTGCCTTGTGGCAGAGGGTCTTCTAAAGTGCAGAGGTTATAGTCTCACCCCACCCCCCTGTCACCTTCTGGTGATGAGCTTTTTCAGATTGAGGGAAGCTGGTCTTTGAAGAGCAGATCAGATATCACCCTCAGGCCCATCCTTATGCCTTGGTTAGGGTGAACCAGAACTTGGGCTTCACTTGTCCAGGCTCAGTCATCTCTACTCTGTGGTGAGGTGACAGCATAGTAACAGCAGCCACCATATTGTCCTCCTTTATGGGCTTCACTCGTCTTAGGCTCCTTCCCTTGGCTACATCTTTCTGTTGCTGTTTTATTTTTCCTTTGATACTTATGTATAGCCATAGTTGTTGTTTTTCAGGAATTAAAATAGGATAACTCTTGATGCCTTTCTGTGCCTCTGGTTAATATATACAAGAGCCAGGTAGCTAAAATGCCAGCCTCTGCCCCTGGGTGTAATGAAAGGGTCCAGTTAGAATAGGCTGGCAGCCCTGGCTTCACATATCCCTCCAAACGCCAGTATGTGATTAAGGACAAGTCACTTAACCTCCAAGTCTCAGTGTCTTTTCCCAGTGCTACATCCATCATTTTCCAATATGATAGTAGTGTGTGAAAGTGGGTCATTTGTATCCCTGGCTTATAACAAGTCTGTACTATTTAATCAGAGAATCAGTGATGGAGAGCTGGGAAGGACCTCCAAGGTCCACTAATTCAACCCCTTCGTTTTATGGAGAACACCAACGCCCAGTGAGGTGAACTTCCCAGGGTCACACAGTAGTAGCAGGCCTGGGATTTGGACCCAGATGCCTTTTTTCTCTTTCTCTGCCTCCCAGTGATGGTGGTTCAAAGTCTCAGTCTTTTAGATTCTTGTGCTTTTTATTAATACTTGTTGAGATAATAAAACCCTGAATTTGTATCTTGGAATGGGATTGGAAATAAGATTTTTACGTGTTTAGAGGTCTAAAATATGTTGGCCTTTCCTCATCAAACTGCATTTGTCAGTACTTCGTCACAGAAAAATAAAAATTGTTTTGAAAAAGTAGGATGGGAAGATATATTTATTTTATTCTTGCTTTTCTCCAAAAGTTTCAGATCTCCTCAGTTATCAGCTGTCAGATAAAAAGCGTTAATTGCCCATATCCCATTGAGGTTTCAGCACTCAAGAAGCACCGTTTTCAGTCATTGCTTTGTTGTACTCTATGATGTCATAACATAATGTGTTTCTTCTGAATAAATGCCTTGAAACTTTCACAGCTTTTTAAAATTCAGCTGTAGTCTAGTGAAGAGAATAGAATTAAACTATTATAATATTCCTTTTTAGCTAAGTGAGACTTGATGGCCAGCCAGAAGTATTCCAGTCAAGCCAGATTTTACTCAGGACTCCCCCATCCTCCAATCTATTAGTATAGATTGTTAAATGTTTAGAAGAACTGGGAATGCTTCACTGGATGTATGTTATTGCTAACCCACCACAGTTTGAAGAGATTTGTCAGTAACTTCATTTCCCAAAATCTGTGTTGAGCTCTCACCCTATAACTTCTTCTCTCTTGCCAGCTCTTTAAAAAGCCTCATCCACCAAAACGAGTAAGGAGTCGACTCAATGGGGAGAATTCTGGAGTCTCAGTCCCACCAGGCTCTACGAGTGACAAGATCTTTTTTCATCATTTAGACAACCTGCGGCCTTCTCTGGCGCCTGTAAAAGGTAAGTGGTGAGAAAGGGTTAACAGAAGGGCAGTTGAGATGGTCCACAAGGTGAAGGGTCAGTGAAGAGTTTATCTTTCCTTTAGAAATGGAATATTCCTCCCTTTCCATTGTCCTCCCTAGTAATGAGGGCTGGCCTTTCTGTGCAAGAAAATTTCATGTTCTGCTTATTTCTTGTGCCAGAAGATGAAGCTGCTTTGACTTTTTTTTCCCTTCTAATGCCACAGTAAGGAAAACCTCAAAGTGACGGACTTTTATAATCTTGAGCTAATATCTTTTGTATTGAAAAAGAACACTATGAACTGCAGGCAATTTTAAAGTTTAGGGAGTGTAAATGTTCATATTAACTCAGTGCTTTAATTGTAAAATGAGGGGTTAGACTGTCTCCATGATCAATGGAGTAGAATGAGGTATGGGATATTATGGTGATTTATATGAATCCTGTCTTTTGTTTCACATTAACAAAGACGTTACCACTGTCTGATTATATTACAGTTTGGCCAGCAAAATATTTACAGGTAGATTGTTTCTCCTCTAAGAAATTGCATTTTCATCAGATTCTCAAGTTATGGTTACATACTTAAATATAAATCTCATTAATATTAAGTGAGTAATTTGGCTCATGAAGTTATGTACACTATCATTTCAGATTTACAGAGACAGTGCTAGGTTCACTTTGCTTGCCTTCAATATGGTTGCTTCTTGGCACTCCTAAATCTGTGCCAAATAATGGTACTGTTAAACAAGAATAGGTCTGGCCTTCACAGTACCAAAGGTATGGATTGGTGTATAACCCTCCCTGCATTCTGCTGCAAACAAGTTCACTTTTTCAAAGCCAGTCTGCAAGGCAGGAATTCTCCAAAGAAGTGGTAGATGAGAAAGGAAGGGGGTAACCATCAACAAAGAGGTTTGAGAGCAGTGCCATGTGGCCACTTGGTGATCCCAAATCCCAGGGTCTCTGGTGTCATACTGTTAGTTAAAGTAGACTCTCAGGAAATTCAAAATTCCTTTTGATTGAAGGAATATTGTGTTTTAATATTGTTGTTTGCTGTATGTGTTTAATTTATATGAACACTTGAGAAATACTTCATAATTGGTACTGTCTAGTGGGTGTGTATATAGTTTTTCCCTGTTCCGTTCTAATCTCAAAATGTGTTTTACAGAACTGAAAGAGCCAGTGGGTCAAATTGTGTGCACAGATAAAGGCATTCTGGCTGTGGAGCAGAATAAGGTCCTCATTCCACCTGCCTGGAACAAAACTTTTGCCTGGGGTTATGCGGATCTCAGCTGCCGACTGGGGACCTATGAGTCAGATAAGGTTCATTATCTCCCTTCAGAATTTCACTGGAGAAGGGGATGGGGGGAATAAGAAGGAAAAAATGCTACATTCTGAAATCTGACTTCCAAATGCATAGCATGTTTCTTAGAGCTTGGACATGTTTCCTTGGGCAATACTAAAAGCAAAGCTCATGTTTTCCTACTGTTGTTATAGTTTGTGTGAAATAAAAATACATAACTAGCTGCTTAATGAAGAATGAGCCACATTATTGATTAATGGCATATACATTAAGCAGAGATGAGGTTTTTGGTTGTAGCTACTAAAAATGTAAGTCCTGTCCCCAGTCCACCAAACACTGTGCTCCCACCCTTTGCCATCCCTCTCAAAAGAAAAATGTTTGCATATACTCAAGGTTTTATTGGGTCACCTTTGGGAAATTTGATCAGTAGCTTAGTGGCTACTCATACCACAGTAGAAGTAAACAGCCTTGTCATCAAGGTCATTGGAATGGTACTTGGTATTAGACACTGATTATCAGATGTTTCTCTAAAAGGTATTTCCATGATAAACTTTATTTGCCTTGGTTAGATTAGAGATAATCATTATTCATTGAAACTGATTATTAAGGCAATAGAAATGATGCTAGGCTGGGAATAAACAGGGAGCGGGGAAGAGAAGAAGGGAATTGGACTAAATGGAAACTTAAAAGGTCTCTCCCAAATCTAGACATAATTTTTTTTATTCTACAATACAGAATTTCTCTTATACCAAAAGTCATATGATCCTTGAGCTGAAATCGAACTTCTAACTATTTCCTCATTTTCATATGAGAAAATAGGCCTTGAAAGCTGAATTCGTTTTCCTAAGGTCACCAGAGTTTGTGGCACAGTCACCACTAGTGTCCTGGATTTGATTCATGGTCCATGCTCTGTCTACCCCTGCACCAGTGGTATCAAACTCAAAGAGAAATAGTTCTCTGTGGGCAACTCAGAAAACCACAAATCAGCATTAATTATGTTGCAATTTATTTTTTATTTATTTTGTTAAACAAGTCCGAATGACAGCTGCACTTGTCCTGAGAGATTGACACCTTTGGCCACACCATGCTCCCATCCTCAGTACTTATTTGGGGAAAAATGCCTTTTAAGTTTACTTTCCTGGCATGAAAATCGTACAGAATTTTTTCACCAAAATAATGTTTGCATACCTACTTCTTTGCCAGCTCTCTTCAACTTTTTTTCAGCATGAACAGCTCTAGTTCATACATAGCTCAGTGGAGCTAGAAATGGACGGTACTTGAGTTTTCCAAAAAGGTTGCTAATATTTCTAGGTGAGGAATGTGTTCTAGGGGACATTTCCCTTGGAAGTGAAAAGGGGGTGCTTCACAGGCTGCTTTGTGTAGGTCTATTCACCTTGTTCACAAGTACTTGGTTTAGCAAAGAAAAATGAGACCTGCCACTGTCTATATTTCATATGGGTTTTCTCTTGTAGGCAGTAACTGTTTATGAATGCCTGTCAGAATGGGGCCAGATTCTCTGTGCAATCTGCCCAAGCCCCAAGCTGGTCATCACGGGGGGGACGAGCACCGTCGTATGTGTATGGGAGATGGGTACCTCCAAAGAGAAAGCCAAAACGCTCACCCTCAAACAGGTAATGGACGGTAAAGCAAGCAGGAATCATTGCTTCTATCAGCTCTCAAAAAACATTTACCCGCCAGCTCAATACAGGTTTCATTTATGTAGTTATAGCAATTATGTTCTTGAGAAAGCTCTATATTTGCTAGATTTTTGCTGATTAAATCATACTTCCCATGAATTTACATTGTATCTTATTTTGATGTTTCTGATGTCCGCAAAGTATTGTTCTGGGCACTGAGACAGATAAAAAGCTGTGTAAGCATCCCTGCCCTCAGGGAGTTTACAGTTTAGTTGAGAAGAGAAAACCTGTACTAGCTAAAATACAAAATAAACCCAGACTGCTGCTAGAGTTGCAAAACAATGCTGCAATGACTGTCGCCATTTTTCTCTCTCTCCTCTTCCAGCCCCTCACCCCCTCCCTCCTCTGCACATATCATGAAATACTTGACAAATTCCTAAGTGTGTAGAGGAAGTTACTATTTAAGAAACCTCTTAAGGAATCAGCCCACAAGTTTTAATGATTTCCCAGTGTATGCTCTGCTCTGCTCTATCATAATGACACAGCTCTTTTGTAGTGTTACTTATTAACTTGTAATAGCTACATGGTGAGTAGATTCAGCACTTTCTTAAGTAGGGACACACTTACCAGGTTCTGCTAGTGCACATTTGAGCAGAAGACCGATGGTTCACATTCGTTGGATGGTCACAAAGCGCCTTATGCCCGTTAATCCTCAGACCAGCCTTGTGGAATTGTTAGTTTAAATATCATTTCCATTTTATGTCTGAGGAAATGGAGCCTATTCTATATAACTGTTGTTAAAGAGTAATACTTTGAGTACACCTGAATTAGCTCAGTGGCCAGCTCCAGAGAAGCCCAGAGGCTGCATTTGAATTACTGAGGTCCAGGGTCCTTGCCAGGAGACTTCAGGGTTACCTGGGTATTACCAAGTAAGGGATGGGGCTTTTCCAGGTGCTTTAGGGTAGATTCCCTAACGCTGGTTTCAGATGACAGTAAATGACTCTGTTAACATAGCTCATGTGTATGTGGCATGTCACATTTTTATAAAGTTTCTCATAGAACATTCAGTTCAGGGATAGGTTTCTGGAGTATTTAATAATGTCCGCTAAGTCAGAAATAACATCAAACAGTCCTTTAGTATTTGCCAAACCCCAAATAAAGAGCCCTGATGACTAGAATTTTAAAACAGATGGATATTTTTAGCAAACAGATTCTAGAGGGTTCATCAGAATTAATATATATATATTTTTTCTTCCAGAACATACAAGCTCTTGTTTTTCTGACTGAAAGGGAGCAACTCAGTTCTAGAACATTTTTAACATAAATTCCCCCGGACTCAAATAGCTATTTGTTCATAGAAAGGCTTTCAGTAACCCTAATGATCCTCCATCTAGAGACAATGTCAGATCTAAATTTCCTCTTTACCAGTCTGGTTCTCTCCACTGGAGTGACATATAAAGAGTTCATGACATAAAGGAACAGCAAGAGTTTAAAACTTTAATTCCTTGTACGACCATTTATAAATCCTTGGGCTAGAATTGGATGTGAAACCTAGTGCTTGACCTTGAGAGGCCTTGCTCTCACAGCTGTGATAGAGGGAGAGTGAAATTACTGAAGAGCAGAGATCTAAGAAGAATTTGAGAACGGGATTATTTTTTTCCTGAGAGAGTTAGGGAAGGCTTTCTGGAGGAGGGTCTTGAATGAAAGTAGTGACTTCAGCAGATGAAAATGTGTCTGGTGGCAGGGGCAGGGGAGGGAATCATGGGGAACAGCATAAATAAGGTTGGACACATAGCTAGAAGTCAGATGTTGGAGGGTCTTAAATGCTAAGCATGAGTTTACATTTTAATAAATAATGGGTAGTCATTGAAGATTTTTTTTTTTAAAGCAATTGGGGTTAAGTAACTTGCTCAAGGTTACACGGCTAGTCATTATTTATGCGTGGGTGCTCATTTTCTGAGGCCGGATCTGATCTCGGCTCATCCCAACTCCGAGGCCGGCGCTCTTACTCACTGCGCCACCGTTGAAGATTTTTTTAGTGAATTAGTGACCTTAATTACTAACACTCTTGCTGCGACCTGGGGACTGCCAACATTTTGCTGTTTTCTGTGTGTTGTCTTTCTTGTAGGCATTGCTCGGCCACACAGACACCGTTACCTGTTCTACAGCCTCATTAGCCTATCACATAATCGTCAGTGGGTCACGAGATCGAACGTGCATCATCTGGGATTTGAACAAACTGTCGTTTTTAACTCAGCTGAGGGGTCACCGAGCTCCTGTTTCAGCTCTTTGTATCAATGAATTAACAGTGAGTAGTAATGTAGTAATGCTTATGTTTAGGAAAATGAGCAATTGTGGTGAAAGTGTTGGCTTTATCTTAATTATACTAAACCTTTTCTATTTTATAATAGGCCATTTTATAAAAAAAATAAATATATATATTTTCTTCAGTTTTTATAATATTTGTAAAAGAACATGAATGTTAAAGTTTTTTGAACCAAGATACCTGTACGGTAGCCAGCTGTCCATTCACTACTCCATGCGTTTTAGAAAAAGATTTCATTTAAACAGAACATCATAGAATGGGTTCATTTAACATCTAAAACGTTTGATATTTTGTAAAGATGTTTTTATCTTTTATGAGATCACAAGATTTGGAGGCTAAGGGACCCTAGAGAATTCAGTACCTATGCTATCTGCTTCTTACATGAAGACTAATATACCTGGCAAGTATAGAGAAGTAAATTCCAGTGTAAAAGTATTCCCCAGAAATGTTTCAAAAATTTTCAAAGATCAGTAGTAATTGGTGTGCATAATATCTAATGAGCCATAAAAAGAAAATGCATTGACCCTAAAACCACCCTCAGGAACCCAGTCCTGAAATACAAAGCAGAAGCAGAACAGTGCCAATACTTCTGTGTTCTTCAACCTCTAGAAGTGAAATGGATCCTCAGGAAACCGAGAAACAGAGTATTGGGCATGATGCTAATAGAAGGGTCACACAGTAGGGTGCATATGCTCGGGACCTGCAAATCTATCCCCAAAGTTGATCCTTGGGATAAATTTTCCTACTCAGGTCATCAGGTGATTCCAGCTACAACGCTGAATGACATTGTTGTTTAAGTCTAGAGAGAGGCAGAGCATTTGTTAGAATGAGAATCCTGCCTTCCTGCAGGATGGCGGATCAATAACGTCCAACCAAATTGATTGGGCAGTGCTGATTCAGGCACTCGGCTTTCTACAGATGCCCATGTGATTTTAATGAAGGAGACTGTACCTTCACGGTAAGAGCACCCAAAGACGCGGTGATTTGGAAGCGCCATCAGAGTCATCTGCAAGCGTCCGCGTCAGGTTGCCAGGAAGTCTGGTTTTGCTTATTCAGCCCTAGGAGTAGCTTTGCATCTGCCACTGTCTCTCAAGAAGTTAATAAGAAATGTCTTGTTTCTATTCAGTTTTCTAGGCTAAATGTGAAGGCTGACTTACAGCCGTATTAGTATTGAGCCTAAGGTGGCTCACGTTTCTTTTTAATCCTTTACTCTAAAATGCAGTCCTTTTCCTGGCAGCGTTTTCTCTAAAATAAGATTGTCTTTCAGTCCTTCAGGAAAGCCTTCCCTGGTACAGGGTGGAACAGGTTCTTCCCCAATACAGCACAGAGCTGTGTCACTAGCTAATTCAGAATTTTTTTTTACTTCTGATGACTTAGAATTCATTGAGAAAATATTCACAATTTGTAGAATGCTACGTGCTCTAGCATGCACTAAAGAAAGAAATTCTGTTGCTTTACAAATGTAAATTTGCCAAGACCAAAAGCAAGCTTCATTTGGCTGAAACTGGTTTTTTAGCTTTGTTTCTGCCCTTTCTCTCTTAGTGAAAGAGCGCCATCAAGTGTAGGAGGACCCCATGCAGGATGGCCAGGGGTGGCTAGCATGGACTAGAAAATGAGGCAGAGGTGTCCTGCGGGGGGGGGGAAGCAGCCACAGGATGTGCAGTGTGGCTTGAGTTTTCCTCACTTGGTACAGGGGATGGTGAAACCCAGGGTCATCCTTGCTTTTGGGGTCAGTAGGATCCTTCCTGCTCATTGCAGTAACCAAAGCCCCTGCCCAAATGGGACCATAGGAAGAGGGAATCAGGAATTTCTTCCTTACCTATTTTTAGACCCTGCTAGTGATGAAATCAATAAAACAGTTTTTCCAGTTGAATATAGGGGAGCCTCAGATTGGAAAATTTTCCCAAAAGAAATTCATATTATGGTTGTCTTCTGTATCAAGAGTTTTAAAAATAATTATTATATGTAAAATGTTTAAACTTCTAAAAGAGAAATTTAGCAATTCCATTTATTAATAAAGATGGTTGTAAGCTAGATTTTCCCCAATGTTAGTTGTGCCATATAGTACTCAAATTTGTTCTCATTTTATAAATTAAGTAGTGCTGTTGTATAGCTTCTTACCAGTTAGCAGGAAAAGAATCTCTTCTCCAACTTTTCTAAATACAAACAGCTTTTTTTACTCAAATATTACTTGCTGATATACTTATTTAATAAATTAGAAGAGCAATGGGAGCTTATTTGGGGATTGTCCTTACTGCTAAATTCAGTATATTTTAAATTTAATCTAAGTCTTTGCTTTTGAAATGCTCTTTGAAGTTAGGAAAACATGCCCTAAATCATTAAATACTGTGATGTTTCAAGTGCTTTTAAAAAAAAATAGTAATGAGTTCAGGGTGTGGATTTTTTGTGAGATTCTAGGGATTAGATGTGCTTCTAAAACTAGCTTGTATCTAGCTAAAAAAAAGTCACCAAGTTGTCCTTTGGGGCCTGTCTTTTCAGGGGGACATAGTATCTTGTGCTGGCACATATATCCATGTTTGGAGTATTAACGGGAACCCTATTGTGAGTGTTAACACTTTCACTGGCCGAAGTCAGCAAATAGTGTGTTGCTGCATGTCGGAGATGAATGAATGGGACACACAAAATGTCATCGTAACAGGACATTCAGATGGCGTAGTTCGAGTAAGTAAATATATTGAGTACTGTGTTCTGCACTGAAATGCATAGCCCCTTAACCTGGATTGGCAGAGCCTGGCTCTTCCTTGCCTTTCTAGTATGCTCTAATCCAGTGACGCTGTCCTGTTGGCCGTTGTGCACACATCACCCAGTCTCTCAACTCTGGGCATTTTCACTCGGTGTTCCCCAGCCCTGGAATTCTCTCTGTCTCCTGAATGCCTTCAAATCCCAGCTAAAATCCCATCTTCTACAATACTACTTTCTCAATCCCCCTTGATTTTAGTAACTTCCTTCATAGATTTTCTCTAATTTATTTTCTGTAGATCTTGTTTGTACATAGTTGTTTGCATGTTGTCTCCCCCATTAGACTGTGTGTTCCTTGAGCAGGGATTGTTTCTGCCTTTCTTTGAATCTGTGCACTTGCCACTGCTTGGTAATGGTAGGTGTGTAATAAATACTTTTGTTGACCATCACATTGCTTTAAACTAGACTTTGATCCTGAGAGCGTAATGCTCTGATAAGGGTTAATAGCCTCTCTCCATATCTAGATACCTTGACTTTTAAGTCCAGCAGTAAATGTTCTACATACTTAGTAGACAGGGATTATACCTGCCTCTAAGTAGAAGTCGTTGAACTTAAGAAGGATTTCAAGAGCTGCTTTAGTCTATATCTAGCCACCTGAAAAATAGATTTGGTTAGTTCTTTACAAATAAAGTATTCTCAGATTTTACTGTAAGTAGACAGACACATTTAATATGGAACCAGAAGATGGTGCTGTCCGGTAGGGTTTGCCTATGTGAGGGACAGCAAAGTAGGAAGTATCTCCTTTACCTTCCCCCTTCAGAATTTTCAGCCAGGCCCAAAGCAGGGTCACTCTTCTCACCCCACACACCACCAGCAGCCCAGAGGATGCTGCTTTCCTTTGCTCCTTACCTCTGTTCTACCCCTCACTCCAGAGCCCCAAGCTCTGATGAAAAGGATTCCATAGCCTGGGTGTCAGGAGCCCCAAGTCTTGTGATTCATCTGTCTTTGCTGTTTATGGACTTATGCAAGTGCTAATAAAATCAAAACCATAAGATTCTGTCTCACTCAGCTCCACTTCCAGTGAAGGAAAAGAAACGACCAGGGCTCACACGTCTGTCCTCTTTAGTTCTAATACGCTTCTCCTCTCCCCTAGCCATCTTCTTCTGTGTTTCTATCCCATTTTGCCGTTGTGGTTATAGCCTCCATATCCCACTGACCTCCTGTAGTCATGGAAGCAGCCTTGTAAATTATGTTACAGAAAGACCTGGCTTAGGGAATAGAATGGAGGAAGAGCAGCCTGTGAGGACGGACTCCACTCTCTCACTTCCTCTATGAAAGCTGGCGTTCCTGCCTCACAGGGCAGTTGTGAAAGCTTCCCAGGTCAGGATGTGGCCATGATGCCATCCCCATTGTAGGTGAGGAAATGGAGACTGAGAAGTGAAAGGATCCCACAGCAAAGTATCTGAGGCAGGACTCACACCCAGGGCTGCTGACTTCCAGGGCCAATTCTGTCTGTCTTTATTAAGCTCCCACCTTGTGCCAGGCACTGTGCTAATGATAATCCAGTATGTTGTTATTAGTACTGTTCTGTTTTCTATTTCTCATTCTGTTTAACAAACATTAAGTGTAGAAAAAGACCCATGTTTGGGTTTTTGATAACATCCCTCTGCCAGTCCTGCTTATGAATGAATGTGACTGGCAGACATTATTTTTCTGCTCAGCCTAAATAGCTGTTTTTCCGTTATAATCCACAAGTATTTCCAGTCTTGTAGTGATCACTGGGGAAATAGACATGAGACTCTGGTACATATTTTTAGAGGTGATGTTACTTCTTAAGACTCTCTACAGAAGAAAGCCAGTGACACCAAAACTGTGTGTTGAACTGACTTTTTAACTTCCTTTATCATTTCAAAATCAGTTTTGGAGGATGGAGTTTCTGCAAGTCCCCGAGACACCAGCACCTGAGCCTGTTGAAGACCCAGAAATGCAGGAAGACTGTCCGGAAGCACAAATAGGTAGCAGTTTCTTTCAAAACCTTTTTTCAATGATTTTCCTTTATTTAACACAAAAACAAAAACAAAGCTAGGTATAGCATTGTTTGCTCTGTCCCTGGCTCTCTCAGAGCCAGGCCCATTGCTTTGCCCCTTGTGGTGTTAGGTATCCTGAGGAGTTTGTCCATCTCTTTTCTCTACTGTTACCACTGTCCCTTACCTCCCCATTGTTAGGGACCAAAGTATTTTTTACAAGGGATTATTGACTTCAAACATAAAGCAAAAATAATGCAAAACTTTCCTACAGGATTTTATGGCTTTACTCCCCTCCATGCCACCCTGGTCTCTGGTAGAGTATACTCAAGATTTAACTTAGTCCTTAGCATGGGTCCCACAGAATTGGATCCATAGTCTGTACAAAACATTTCCCTTATATATTCTCACTCTTGCCCTGGAATGTGGTATCTTGTGGGGACATCTGAAGCACTCCAAGCATGCACTAGCCCTTCTGGCAGCCCCCAGCTATATCAGTATAAACTTAAATCACATGGCCGAGTTTCATAGCTTTAGTTGGGTTAGGCCAAGGCTGGGGAACCTGCAGCTTGAAGGCCACACGTGGCCCTCTAGGTCTGCAAGCACAACCCTTTGACTGAATCCAAACTGCACAGAACAAACCCCCTTAGTCAAAGGATTTGTTCTGTGACTCGAGGCTGCAGGCTCCCTACCCCTGGCTAGGCTTTCCTCATTTTTGAGAGACAGTTCCACACAGTGTGTGATATTTCTGGTCAGATCAGCCACTCTCATTTCAGCTCACTGCCAAGCAACAGGCATATCAAAATAGCTGGTGTCAGGCTGCCACTGCCCTTCATCCCCAGGTTATACTTGCTGTCTGTCCCCCTCTCAGGCAGCACAGACCAGTCAGGAGGCCTATGCTCAAAGCTTTACCTCCAGGCTTCAGATCCAGACCAAAAGGGGGAAGAATGACTCACCATTTGTAAAGCACATTAAAATTACTCTGACTGTATTGGAAGCAAGTTTTTTCTGTAATATAGAAATACAGCACAATCATTTCAGTTAGCTCTTATTAGCTTCCAAGGGGGCTTGGCTCTCTGATTTGGAAGTCCAAGAGATGCCCTCACCATCAAATGTTAGTCTTTTCATCCTGCTGTTGTGTGATACAGGGCAAGAAGGCCAAGAGGAGGACAGCAGTGACTCCGAAGCCGAGGAGCAGAGCGTTGTCCAGGACCCCAAAGAGCCACCCAGTCAGCCGGGCAGCGTGAGCCATCGACCCAGGGCAACGTCTTGTCGGGCAGCAGCGGCTTGGTCGGCTGACAGTGGCTCAGACGACTCCAGGCGCTGGTCAGACCAGCTCAGTTTGGATGAGAAAGACGGCTTCATTTTTGTAAACTATTCAGAAGGACAGACCAGAGTCCATCTTCAGGGTCCTCTTAACCACCCCCACCCGTATCCTGTTGATGTGCGGCATTTTAACAACCTCAAACCTGGTAATTGACACCTGAGTCCTGCTCCATCTGCCCCATGGCAGGCGGGCATGGCCAGTAGAAGAGCCTTAACCGGTCTGGGGCAGAGGGCAGGCTGGGTTGGGATGAGGTGGGAGAGCTTGCCTGTGTTCACACACTATTTGCTACAGGACCTCAGGGACAGGAATGAAGGTCATTTTTCTGTATAGTATTTAAGGATGCTGTTATATCATGAGGAGTCTGAAAGCAAGCTTGTGGGCCCAGTATTTGAAGAAAAATATTCTAAAATGTAGAATGTTCCTGAATTTGTTTGATGACAAAGAAGAAAGCTCTTCTCATTTGGAAAAATCATCTCTGTTTTCTTGTCTTGAAGACTTCAGTTTCTTTAAAAAAAAAAAAAAGTTTGCCCTCCAGCTGATGATAAATCTTCAGGGGCTCTCCCCTCAAGAGTATTGGCTCTAATAACTCTGGCAGTGGGTGTGGGATGAGAACACTCCTTGGAGATGCCCTTTCTAAGCATAGCTTTTAACCTACACCATCAGAAGCCAGCTGGCATAGTTGACAATCCCTTGAGATCAGAAGGCCTTGATACAGGACCAGCCTCTGTCCTTGGGAGAAGCTGGGGAGCTTTGAGCAGTTTGTTTGGCCTTTTGGAGCCTCAGTTTCCTCATCCAAGAGATGACAAAGCTGGATTAAATGACCTCTGACATCCTTTGCACCTCTGAATCTATGCTTCTGTACAGGATTAAGCCCTTGGCCAAAGGGATATGCTCTGAGAATCTAGAAAAGCAGCTTAGAATCACCCCTAGGGACCCTGGCTTTTATCCTATGCAACTGAGGAGCTGTAGCAAGTGTTGATTTCCCTCACTCCAAAATTTAATGTATTCTTAATCTTCCTCCCCAGGATACAGGTGGGAGCGGCAGCTGGTATTTAGGAGCAAATTAACTATGCACACGGCATTTGATCGGAAAGACAATGCTCACCCAGCAGAGATCACGGCCCTGGGCATCTCCAAGTGAGTAAAAGTTTTCCAGAATGAAGCAGGCTCTTTGACCAGTGGTAGTCACCAGTTAGCCAAGTCTTAAGGGAAAAAAAAGATTAAAATAACTTAATAGTAGTGTTTTGTGTAGGCCAAGCTGAGCTAAAGGAGAAGAGGAAAAAACAGTGCATTGTTATTTTAATGTTTAAAACTGTAAGGAGTTTTTGCTTTCAGTGTTCTCTGAGGGACCTCAGGTCTGGTGTAGATAGAACTAAAAGGAGAATCCAGAGTCCTGGACATGCAGCTGCCTCTTTCTTGGTCCTGCCCTACCTAGAAATGCACCATCTTCCGCTCCATACTCACTCCCCTCCAAACAGCTGGGTTATTTATGTGATGTCTGCTTGGGAAACTCTTCACCACAGCATACCAACTGCATGAGCTGTGGTGGAGGGTGTTGTGGGGTCCCAAGTAATAATGTGGTTTTTCTTCCAGGGATCACAGCAGGATCCTTGTTGGGGATAGTCGAGGCCGAGTTTTCAGCTGGTCTGTGAGTGACCAGCCAGGCCGTTCTGCTGCTGACCATTGGGTGAAGGATGAAGGAGGAGACAGCTGTTCAGGCTGCTCGGTCCGATTCTCTCTCACAGAAAGGAGACACCACTGCAGGAACTGTGGCCAGCTCTTTTGCCAGAAGTAAGATGGCCTGTTGGGGCCTAGTAACATCTCAGTTCTCCTGGTCCCTGGGCCATGCCCGGGGATGCAGGGATGTTTCCTGCTCTCAAGGGGCTCAGACTGTCCTGGGGAGAGACCACACATGCAGGCATAAGGGGATTATGACACATTTCATGTAGAATTGGGTGTGTGACCTAAGCTTTGAAATGAGCAGAGATGTCTAAGAGGTGAGGCTTGGAGTGCATTCCTGCCTTGTGGAATGGCCAGTGCAAAGGTGGAGATGGGAGAGGTATGTTTTACATGAGGAACAAGCAGGATGTCCAGCATGGCCCCAACCCCACCTTTCCTCTCCCTGCAGAGGACAGCATCATCCTCCCAGCCCTCAGGCCCACAGCCTAGGACTCCTTACCATCTCAGCTGCCACATCCAAGCCTGTGCGTTTTACCTTGGCAGCATCTCCCAGACACAGTGCTTGCTCTGTGCCACTGCCCCAGCCTGTGCAGGCCTGTTCTCCTCATGCCCCAACAATGGCAGTAGCTGCTCAGGGGCTCTCTCCCTAATCCAGGCCATCCTCCCATCAGCCACTCGAACACAGCCCTGACCCTGCCCACCCTCTGCTCAAACTCCTGGCTCCCGATTGCCTCCAGTATCAGGTACAGAATGCTCTGTTTGGCATTCAGAGGCCGTCCTCACCTGGCCCCTCCTGCCTTTCCAGGTCTTCTTGTTCTTATTAACACTTTTCTTTTTGGGGGGCAATCAGGATTAAGTGACTTGCTCAGAGTCACACAACTAATAAGTATCTTAGGCCAGATTTTAACTTAGGTCCTCCTGACTCCGGGGCCGGTGCCTTTAGGGCTTTTGCCATTCTTTGTATCAGCAGCATTTAGGGCAGTGCCTGGCACACAATGGGCACTTAATAAATGCTTACTGATGACTCACTGACTGACTGTAGATTACATGAGGAAAATAAGTCTAGAGAGGTAAGTTGAGGCCAGAATGTGAAGTACTTTAAATACTAAACAGAGAAGATTCTGAAGAAGATTCAGAGAAGTAGTAAGGAGACAGTGGGCATTTAAGTAGGCAAGTGGTGTGGTTAGAACTGTGCTTGGGAGATGGAGCCTGAAGGATCGCGCGTGCTACCACCCCCAGACTCCCTAAACAGAGTTAGGAGATTTACTAGACTGGATCTTGATCAGGAAATCCAAGAAAAAGCATCATAGCGCATCATTTTTCCAGCCTGGGTCAGCATAGGGATATGACAGAGAGGTTTGTGGACTGTGGAAGCAATAGACAAGGTTTGTGAGGAGAACATGGTTGCAGGGAGAAGCTGTGCCCCAAAGCAGAAAGGAGGCTCTAGACCCAGCACTGAGGGACCTGCTCTTGTGCAGATGCAAAGATAGGTACCAGCCGGCAATGCTGCTGCTTACTGCTCACGTCTAACTCATGAATCCAGGCTGCAGGAGGTTGGCCCCTGTGCCCAGGTCATGGGGACTGTGCACCAAGCAAGGAGCAAGTTCAGAAACCTTGAGGTGCAGAGCAGGATCTCAGTTCCAGCTTCTAGCCCAGACTCAAGTCTACGAAGAAACAAGCAGGCAGGAATTCCAGACCCAAGGGAAGCCTGCAGTTCTGGCACTGAACCAACCTGGCTTTCCAACTGTCTGACAGTGACTGAGTCCAGCAACAATCAGGCCTAAAGTTCAGGCCTAAACCCAAGTCAGTAACTTGCAGAGCTCAGATCCAAGTTGGGGGTGGAGAGGCAGAGGGAGTGATCAGATAGTGCCTTGGATCAGGACACTTCAGGAGCACTGAAACTTACAGCTCTGCAGCCTGGACTGTCCCTTAGATAGGGGAATAATACAGCTCTCAGTACCCCAAGAAAGCAGTAGCAGAACCACGCCAAGCGCCAGATCTTTCCTCCACCATTGTCTAGAGCCTGTCCCGAATATGAAATCCAAAGTTAGAAAGTGGGCTAGAGGAACGAGCAAATAAAAAAAAAGAATCCAGGTGTAAAAAGCTATTGCGGCAATGGGGACACTCAAGATAAACCCAGAAAAAGAGAATGACTCCAAAACATCCACAAGCAAAGCCTCAAAGAAAACAAAATTCAACTAGAATTCCTGGAGGAGATGAAGTTAAAAATATTTTTATAAGTTAAATGAGAGCTATAGAAGGAAGAATTGGAAAGGGAATTAACAGCTTGACCCAAGAGGTACAAAACTTTACCCAAGCATAAGAACCCCTGAAAATTAAAGTGGAACAAATAGAAGTCAGTGACTCCATGAGAAAACATGAAAAATTAAAATGAAAACACTGGGGAGGGGTAGGAGGTAGAGATTAGAAGAAACTGCAAGGAATCTCTTAGTAAAAACAACTAACTTGGAAAACAGATTGAGAGATAATCTAAGACCTATTGAACTGCCTAAAAGACATGACCAAAATCATAAAGGAGAAATACCCAGATCTCTTAGAACCAGAGAGCAAAATGGGAGTGGGGTCCACTGGTCATCCATGGAAAGAGAAATAGCCAGAGAGTAAGAATTCAAGAGCCAAGCAGCTGCAGCCACCACTATAAGGCATAGAGAGCTTGGAATGTGATGTTACAGGAGGCAAAGGACGGAGTGAAACAAAGTGCAATCATATTGGTTGGGAGGGCAGGGGGAAGAAGGGACCTCTGAGGAAATAAAAAACTTCCAGGCATTCCTGATGAAAAGACCAGAGCTGCAGAGAAACTTCCAAAGGCAAATACAAATACAAGAGTTAGAAGGAACAAACAGGTAAAGATGAATGAAGGATTATAAGGGACAAGGTCAAGTGCTTTTATCCTCACACAGGGAGATGATACATGTGTCTCCTCAGAAGCCTGTCATTGTTAGAGGGAGTCTCATAAGACAGAAGGCCTGAGAGTGATTCTGTTCTTTCTTGATGATCTTAAGAATGGAGAGGCAGGAGAAGACCATCCTAGTGGGGGAGAGTGGAAGAGGGGCACAAGGGAAAGTCAGGTAAAAGTATCTTACTTAATCAAGGTGTGCAAGTCAAGGCTATATAGATGTAGGAGGGAGAGAAAAACCAGTGCATGTAAACTGAAAAAATAGAATTAAAAAAAGATTCCAGTTGATGAGGTACCACTGATCACCTGTCATGGGCATACTCTGACCTCGCTGAGGTCAGTCTAGGTGTTCCTGCCGGCTGGTTCTGCCATCTTCACTGATCCCAGCTACCTCAGCTGATTGGCCTTCAGTGGCACTGCACCAGTACAATGGTTTTAAATACTGTCTAATTAGAGGTATCTAAATTCACATTTATGTGGATGGTAGCAAAAAGCTAGCTTCAGAAATCAGTAACTGATGATTGGTATGAGAGGTTTCCCCAGAGAAGGAAGCAAGGTCTTTCAAAAGCCAGGAAGTTGGCTGTGGCCCTGCACATGGGACCTTCTACTTTAGCTCCTAAGTAGGCTCTAGGAGTGTCCTTCTGTGAAGGGCGTTATTGCCTCTCCAGACTTTCTTGTGACCTGGGGACTTAACAGCCTTTCAGTCATTCATTTCTCATCCCTTTTTTTAAGGAAGTGGTTAAGTTACAGTTCATTTATTACCTGTGTGGATTTATCTGAGTTCTTTAACTTTACCTGTAGAATGAGCTGTTGGACTGGGTGCCCCCCAAGGGCCCTTCCAGCTCAGTCTCTCACCTTCTATTCTTCCCTTCCCCAACCAAATACAGATCTAGTCCTGATTTTCCATCATTCTACCATTGACAGATAATTTGAAATCATTTTGTTTTTCAAATCAAGCATACATCATAAGTTAAACTCTTTGATGTTCTTCCTCTTGCAAACCAGGCCCTACAGTTACTACATACTTTCCATGAATATATCTGACCCAAGCAACAAAGAATAAGCTGAGAAAAGGAGTTGTCATTCACTGCTTTTTTTTCCCCCATTTCTTCAGGTGCAGCCGATTTCAGTCTGAAATCAAACGTTTGAAAATCTCATCTCCTGTGCGTGTTTGTCAGAACTGTTACTACAACCTCCAGCATGAGCGGTGCCCAGAAGATGGGCCCAAAAACTGCTGAGGCTTCAACAGGCCCACTGGAAACAAAGGTGTGAGGACCCCTTGCTCAGCCCCAGCCCTAGCTCTGAATGGAAAGAGTTAAAACAGTCTCTGTTTACACTTGTCATCATACTGTGTGTCTGAAGTACCGATCCTCAGCAAGACCAGTGCATTAGAGGGGCCCAGGAGGCAGTGATGGAGGTGGGCCCGTTTCAGGGGAGCAGCTCCGGGAGCCTGGGAGGTGGTTCCCAGCAGTAGAATTGCCAGTCCTCCGTTCTCCCCATTGAGAGTGGCTGTGGGAAAGGCAGGAAACCCTAACCCACCTAACCATCTTTTCTCGTATTTTGTTTCTGTAGAGCTACTCAACCTCGTTTTGAAAAATAAGAAAAGGCTTTTTAGAAGATAGTTGTAAATCTGCCTTCTTTGCGAGCAACTGTGTATATTGTAAATACGTATAATGGCCTTTTTATCTAAATATGAACTTAATTAACAGCCTGTAACATGGGACTTCAGACTAAACCACTAATTTAATGAACTACTTAGAGTTTATCTGGCATCTCTCATCTATCGACTTAATTATGAATATGCTTAAAAAAATCCTCCTCCAAGGCATCAGCCATGGGCTTATTTCTCCTTTCAAATTCCACCTATGCATGTATGTCTTCTTTCAGTTGCCCGCAGCATCGTCATTTAAACTAGGCTAGTCACCAAAATAACTGGGCCCTTCTTTGTAAGCAAACAGTGTGGGAGAAGATTATTCTAGTTGTAAGATAACCAGGAATCACCACAATTTTCTTGGCATTTTATACCTGGCTACTTACCACTTCAGTGTTGTGCATATGTAATAAGGTCTCTTTTATACATATATTAGGGCTGCTGTTTGGGTCATAGTGTAACTTCTTAGCATTTAATAATTCAATCAGCTGATTCATGCAGTGCAGGAACCAGCCCAGACCTCCTTAAACCAATGGAAATATGCTTGCATGTAACTCAAGTTTCTCTTGCATAAAGTATAAGCACGCATCTTTGGTGACTGGCTTATTTAAAAAAAAAACTGTACAGAATTACAATATAACCCTTGATGTATAACTGGATAGCGTCAGGACTACTTGAGGTCACCTCTACCATTCAATACCATCTACCTGAAAACAGTACAATTTATACTATATCAATGTCTATTTTTTGTTTTACTATGAATATAATTGCAATATTTTTAATATTCAGTTGTTTAATTTGCACCGTAAGTAGAACACAGAATAAATACACCTATAAAGATTAAAGCTGGTGAAGGGCCTACGGGTAGATAATAGGAAAGAGGCTTTGGTACTGGTATTTTTTTTAATGTGTGTTGAGAGAGAAAAAGAGAGAATAATCTAGATTTTAACATTTTTCAAACACATAGTAATTCTAAGGCCTGTTATTTTTTAAATATAGAAAAGTTAATGGCCTTAAATAAGAAGGAAGAGCCTTTGTAAGTAGCACGTGCTAATAATGCATTACACAAAAGCCAGTTCAGAGTTAAATTCACAACCCTTCATCTTGTAGCCCTGGTGATGGACATTCATAAACTTTAATTCACATGCATTAAATATTATGTATTATACACTCATTGGTGTATAATACTATCCTTGTACCCAGTGGACTAGAGCCAAGCAAGTAAAGGACAGATTTTTACTTCCTCCTGGCACTCGAGTACCTTAAGCTAAGGAAAACTGATTCTTTACCTTTGTTTGAATCTATAGTCCAAAGATGGCCTCCTGTTAAATAAAACTTATTAAAGTATTTGCATAAATAAGAGAAATCTTCAAGTACTTTCTTGTTTTTATAAAAGGATTAATGGCATTGATGATCCCCCTTGAAAGAAGCTGTCCTCTGACTCCACAGAGGAATCGTATCATGTTACTGTACATTTTTTTTTCCAAAAGCAACATCTTCCCCCTAAATTCCCCATACTGCATTTATTACCCCAAACCAAATGGCAGAGGTGTTTTGTCAAGGCTTGAACATATGAATCTGTGTCCTTAGTTGCTCAGGACTGACTCCTCTGTAACATAAATGTCGACGGGATGAACACTTTGAAACTTTCCGACTCCATGAGCAGAAAGTGGCTCCCTAACCCCACCTGGTCGTGTTTCCTCTGGCAGCTGGTGCTGTGGGCAACTGTTTTGTTCAAAGGAGTTTTCTTTTGTTCTTGCTTCTGATGCAAAGACAAGGAACAGCTCAAGCGGCAAGATCCAAATTCGTTTTCCTTGGATCGATTTCTGTTACCTGGGTCCACGTGTTGAACATGCCCTACTCACAATGTACAGCCATCTTTCCAAGTGGTCTCTGTTCTCTGCAAGTACCTCACATGCCTTCTTTCGCCTTGTTCTTGGGAGCATCAGGATTCATGTTGTCCTAGCCATCCGTGTATGTAGTGTGCAGGTGTAATGTCGTGCTTCTGAAAAGGTGAGCTGCCCACAGTGACCATCCACCTGGACAAGAGCAAAACACTTTAGAGAAATTATTTTGCACTTTCTTATGTACAAAGTTGGTAGAAACTTATTTTTTGCTTTATATCATTTAAAAAACCTTTGTTTTGGTAATTGAACTGTGTATAAAATATTTATGCAGTTAAAACTTTTTAGAAAGTATTTTTAATTTCAGCAAGTGTGTTTACTTGTTGCATGACTATTAACACAGCTGACTTTTTGTGTCAGTGCAATGTATATTTTTTGTCCAGTTATTAACTCGTTAGCCCTAGTAAACAGCCATTGATTTGTACAGCAACAGAACTCAATTGAAGATAACTAGCTAAGACTGGATTGTGGAATTTTGTACTATATTGCAGAATCCAATATCTGTTTTTTGGTGGTTATGTAAAAGGCCTGAAGAATTACTATGTAGTGTGCAATCTGTGATATCTGAATGTTCATTGTCTATCTGTCTGATGCAAAAAGGTAGATTAACACAATTACAATACATGATTAAATGCAATAGTTCAGGTACCTAAGTATTTTTTTTCCATTTAAAATAAATACCTGCTATTTACCACCAAAAAGTTGTTTTAAGCTGTTTTATTTTTTTTTTAAAGCAGAGTCCAATAAAAACTTCCTGAACTTTTGTATAACTGGTTTAAAGCTTTATTTTTTGTGAAACCAGAGGCAGCATGGTGTAGAAGCTAGAGAACCAGGAAACCATTGGGCTCCAGTTCCACCTCTGGTTCATTCAGGTGAGGGCCCCTAGGCCCCTCCCTCATCTTCTCTGTGTTGTGGGCAATTCTCTAAGACGATAAATTGCAGGGTTAAAAATGATGACTGGCATTGTAGGAAAAGATTACCTCACCTGGGATTTCACCCTGACAGTATGGTCCCATGTCCAGCCTCTATCCTCTCTTCAGTAAAACTCAGAAACCTCAGGAGTAGATATATGAGAGCTAGAAATGAGCAAGGATTCAACTCACTGTTGCACATATGTTGTGACTCAGGTATTCCCCTCCACCATAGTTCTTTTAGAGACCAATATTTTGGAATGTAGTTTATCAAAATTTATCAAAATGTAAGGAATATGTTTTAATTGTTCAAACTGAATTTTGAGAGAGTTTTAATTAGAATCTGTTCCCTGTAAACACCAAAATGAGAAACTAGGTGACTGGAGAATTCCAAATTTGTTAATAAACATCACCCCCTTCACCTCAACTACATCCTTTTTCAAGACCATTCCTCTGAGGAATAACAATGAAATTTAACTAAAAATGTTTGTGCCTTGAAGCAAGCAGCACTCAGTGTGTTAATGTGGGGTGAGGGGACCCTAGAACAATAGGAGGCTGCCCCCCAGGGACAAGAAGGATGATATAGCTTTCTATTTGAAGTAATTCTAAATAAGTGGAAGGTGCTGAGTTCAGAGTTTTGGTTCTTCCACATTTGGCATCTCAGAAATCTGTTAAATTGGGAGAAGAGAGTCAGTAATCCTTATAGAAAAGAGATTCCTTTAAGGAGTATTGAAAAAAAGAGAACTTGAATTTCCCCTCACCACCACCACCACCACACCTTCCCCCAAGAAACCTAACCCTTGTCAGTGTCCTAACAGTGTTAGAGCTCTGGGGTGGCTGCATCTTTCTCTGCACACTCCATGAGCCTAACTGTGTCCGGCATCCAGTAGAATCTCATTAAAAGCTCCTTGATCGATTGATTTGACCTCGGAGCTCATTTTTACTGAGGAAGAAACTGAATCATCTTGCTCAAGGTCCTAGAGGAAGCTCATGCCAAGTTGGCAGACCTGTTTTAGATGGTTAGAGGTGGTGGGGATTTTAGAAACCCTATGTTGTGTAGACTGGGGTGGTTTCCCTATAAGGAGCCAAAGGACTTCCTAGGGGGGTGTTATGACAAGTCCATCCTGCAATTGGGCCATCATTCCCCTTTGTGATTGAACATCTCCACAATGTCATTACTGTGGGGAAGGGAGGGGGAGCCAGAGATTGAATTTTGTTTTTTCAATTAAGAGCTATGTCCTTAAACTTATTCTAAGTTTTTATTGTATTTTATTGTACAAGTGTTGCATTGTATTCCAGTCCTGAACTAGGCCTGCCTTGAATACTTGGTGTTAGTTGGAATAGGTAGGTTGCAATGACATGTGGTTAATTTAATTGTTGAAGTGGGACAAGGGTGATGCTGAAGGAAGAAAGCCTTGGATGACTGGATGACCAGATATGGGACCCTGGTTTCCTGTGATTGATCCATGTCAGGCACATATGGGGAGCCCTCAGTAGGAAGAAGAGGTGCTCCACTGACCCTATAGGAGTAGCCTAATTCGTATTTTTACAGGGAAAGTAGGTCAGGGGTCATTCTAGGCATTTTCCAGCCACCCACACTCCACAACAGTCCTGTGCCTGAGCCTGCCCAGGAGAGCTTCCTGGCCTCTCACAACAGACAGTTGTTGGATCACATCCTGAGCACTCTTCAGTTGCCCAAACCCCATCGTCTAAACTGGAGTTCCCCATTCCTACCTCTTTCTGGGCTGTGCCCCATACCTGGAACTCTCTCCCTCCCTCATCTCTGCCTTCAAAAGTCCTGCCTTCTTCAGGGGGGAGCCTTTCCAAATCACACTTAATATTTTACTTATCCCATATATATCTTGTTTACACACAGTTGCTGTACTGTTGTCTCCATTACTTGGTAACTTCCTTGAGAGCTAGGCTTGTCTTTTGCCTTTCTTGTATCCTGGGCCCTTAGCACAAAACAGAAGCTTGATTAAGTGCTAGCTGGTTGTCTAACAGACATTTTAGGAAAGCTGATTCAAAAAAAATTTCTTTGCCTATTAAGCAATTAGAGATAGATATGAGTGCGTTTTTGTTTTTTAATGATCAACCTTTGATCCTTAAAAAGGCAGATGGGCAGTTAATGGGCTTGGAAACAGCTGAAGTGAAAAGGGATAATGCCATGGAGTGATAACGGGTGGGAAGCACAAAGGTTCAAGACTACCTTGGATTAGTACGATAAAGGAAGGCAAGAGAGCAAGAGTGAATATTAGAATTGATCATTATCACCAGGGGTGATAAAGCCAGGGATTATCCTATTACTACCTTTCCACCACCTGGCTTGCCCACTCTGCCAAAACTAAACCAAATACCTCTGATGCTTACTATGTATATCACCCTGGGCAAATCATCTAACACCACTGAGCAAGGTTTCTCATCCATAAAATGACAGGGTTGAGCTAGATGGCCACTGAGCCCCCTTCTAGGTCTATATTTATGACCCTATGGAGTTAACCCAATGACCTTAGAGACCAACTTACCCAAACTCTTTGATTCATAGAAGAGGAAACAGACCTGTGGTTTCAGAGTAGGAGGTAGAACTTTGGTCTTCTGATTCCCAGTCCAGAAGAGTTCCAGCCTGGTTCAATACAATTCAACAAACATTTTTAAAGCTGTATGGAAAGAAGATTTGAGAACACTTGATACCCTGACCCTCCCTGCTGGCTTGAGTCCTTTATAATTCTACTTCCACCAAATATAAAGCTTACCTTAGTTCCTTCCCCCTTCTCTAAGAAATATGAATTAAGGCAGTAAATATAAAGAGGCAGTACTGTTATGTATCAGAGAGAACATCTGTTGGGAATTCAAGCTGATTCCCCATCTCCACTTGGTAACTGCATGAGCCTGGGCATGTCCCTTCACCTCCAGGCCTCAAATCCTCATTGACTGAATGACAATAACAACTTCCCTATCTACATTTCACCAACATGAGGATCAAATTAGATGTGTGTGAAGGCACGAAAGTAAGTCATCATTCATAACATCCCATTTGAAAGCTGCTTGTCAGCTATGCCAAGACAAAGAATGGTGTGGTGGAAAGAGTGCCTAAGCCAGTCACTTCCTTTTTCTGGTCCTCAGTTTCCCCATCTGTACAATGGAAGGGTTGGAATGTGATGTCTAATGTCCCTCCCAGATTTATGATCCTACAAGTGCTATCACAAACCATGTAGAATAAGCCTAGGTGGGTGTTTGGTTGATCTACTTGTCTATCTCAGAAGAGATACAAAGGAAGCAGCAGTGGTTGTTCATGCAAATGGTGCTGGATTTGGAAGCAGAGACTCGGGAGTCAAATCCAGGCTCTGCCAGTGTTTTGATATTGGGTAAGTCACTTAACCTGCAGACCTGAGTTACTCTAAGTTCCCTTACTACTCTAAATCTATGGCCTAGCTTCTTGTGTCCTCTCCCCTGGCCCTACCCATACACAACCTGGAAAAAAAATTACTATATATCTCAAGTGTATAGCACAGTGCTGGTATGTTGGAGGTATTTAGCAAATACTTGTTGACTTTTTTATTGACCCTATATAATATTCAATTGTTCTATCTCCCTTTAATCATAGTTAGAACACACCCACCCCACTCCTTGGAAAGTGTTTGAGTCAACTGCAATAGAACTCTTCCTTATTTAGGTCACTTAGGAATAAGATTAGACTATTCTAAATTAAAGAGTGAAAAACTCTGGAACTCATTAAGAGTAATAATCATTCTAAACATGATAAAACCCAGCAAGACAATGCAACATAATTTTGTTGTTATTTTTAACCACAAGAAGGTAAAACTATGAAACTTTCACCAGTGTAGAGGGACTCCAAATAAAACTCCCTTGACCAACTGCATATTGGGAATAGAAACATTACATGATTTTTCCAGGTTCACACAGACCTGTATCAGACACAGGAGGGCTGTCCACTGGACCAAACACCAAAGAGCTCAGGCATCAAGTGGCCATGACCTAATGAGCCTTTGTATGGGCCACTAAGCAATCATGTGTAAGGATGGGACTCCATTGATTATGCTACCCAATGAAAAGTAATAATCTTTGTTAGATAATAATACTTCTTAATTGAATAAAGCAGAACTGAGTGTGAACAGGGCCTGTATACCTCCTTGAATCAATCAAAGCCATTGTGTGAGAGGCCCAGTCATGTCCTAAGAAATTTGTACAAAAAAGAGAAAGGAGCCAGCTCAGAACCAGATAGTGATTACAAGGGTCTAGACTCTAGAAGGAGTGGGATCATGTAGAGTTGAGGTAAGAACTGATAGTTCTTAGGTAACCAGGGAAAGAAGAAAGAGAAGGTAGAAGTGAATTGTGACAGAGAAAGGATAAATCAAGGGATATCATCAGCATTAATGGCATCTCCAAGCAGAAGACCCTGCTGATGCCACCATCGTTCCCACACTCAAGGAATAAAGGAAAGTCTGCTCTTTCCCCAATTTCCTCTCCAGTGTCTGTCATGTGTAGGTTAAGACAATATAATAAAAATTACAATGCTACTGAAATTAATTTATTCAGTGCTTAATCAAACCAAACTCCCAAAAGAACATTTTAGAGATTCTGAAAAAAAAAAGGTATATGCAAGTACAAAAAAATCAAAAATCTCAAAGGTAATAATGAAAAAAGTGGGAGGAATGGAGTCTATCAGTAGATTTAGTTTTGAATAAATTAATCAGGGTAGCAAGTTCACTTATTTTCAGGAAACCTCAGAGCTCCTGGGTCAAGTGGGTTACCACTCACTGGACTTGGCTCCTAAGGCTACAACAGATTCTGCTCTGCACAGCAGTTTCTGGGCCTGTGGTGGAACCATTCAGAAGGTCACAATTTGGTCTTTTCATCTCATACCCATTCACCTAAGGTTAAGAACAAAGACAAAAATAACAGATGCCACAAATTCATAGACACATAGCAGCTCACCTCTGAAGGCTCACTGCATTTGCTCCTCCTCACTGTGTGCAAGCTTAGTTCTGTCTCTGTAGCCATTTCAAAGCCTTTCCATTGCCATGCAATAACATGCCCCCAAATGGTCAGAGAACCCCTGTGAGTACCCTCAATGAGGAAGGATCAAACCCTTATCAGTCTTATCAGCTGCATTACCCTTAAAATACAACAAATGTAAATTGCTTTTTATGCATCTTCAAACCTCTCCTTTCCTTCTAGGTTTTTTTGGTAGAATTTTCTTGTCTATTCAGTATTTCAGAAGTCCAGCTAATTCTGGTATATCTATAGCCTGCTCCCATTTAAGTAAGCAAATCAAGACTTGTACTGAGATTTGCTTTCTTGTCTAACTTACAGTAATTGTACTATTGTAGCTTCAAATCTTTCTGGTTCAACTGGAATAGCTGAAGCTCCTATTATATTCAGTAGTTAATTCTTGAAGTTGAGAACAATATACATACAAGGCCTGAATTTTTTTCCCAAAGGCCTACTTGGTTGTTTAGCAATTTATGGTCCTCACTCTCATCTGAAGATGTGACTGAACCTGGTCAGCTGGCCTGAGGAGGCCTACAGAGAGCTGCCCCAATCAGCTCTTAAGTACTTGTGTCCACTTAGGAAGTCATAGTTAATTAGGGTTTGGGAGAGTAAGTGGAGATGATATTCATGCTGTGTAGGAGAAACCTTAATCTGGTTCCTATTATAAGAATGTATGTTTCTTATTTGAGGCAATAAATCCTAGTGCAAAGTTTAATTTCCCCATTATTAATAAAAAAGGAAGGTTATGTCCTTTATTTTCGACATTGTTACTAACATTAATCTTAAGTCTCTCCCTCCCTGCCTTCTCTGCTGCCTATAGAGATAACTAGGTGACCCTGTATGGTGAGTTCTGGGCCTAGAGTCAGGAAGAGAATTACTAGCTTGTTACCTGAAGGACCAAGAGGCAACAGTTAGAACCAAACATGGGATAACGGATTGGTTTGAGATTGGAAAAGGAGTATGACAAGTCACTTTATTTTTTAGCTTATATATAGAGAACATCATGTGAAATGCCAGGCGGGATGAATTAAAAAACCAGAATTAAAGTTGTGAGAAATATCAATAATCCCAGAATTGCAGAGGATAGCACTCTGATGGCAGAAAGTGGAGAATTAAGGATCATCTTGATGGAAGTGAAAGAGGAGGATGTAAAAGTTGGCTTGAAGCTTATAATAAAAAAAAAAAACTACCAACCTTGGCAGTTGGCCCATCTCTTGGCAAATGGAAGGAGATGTGGAAGCAGTGTCAGATTTTACATTTTTAGACTCAAAGATCACTGTAGATGTCAACTGTAGCCATGAAATTGAAATACATTTGCTCCCTGGGAGGAGAGTTATGGTAAATCCGGACAGCAGACTAAAAAGCAGCAACATCACCTTGCCAACAAAGGTCTTATATGCTTAAAAGCTATGGTTTTTCCAGTAGGAGAGTATGACTGTGAGAGTTGGACTGTACTGAAAGCTGAGTGCCACAGAATCGATGCTTTCAAATTGTAATGCTGGGTACTTTTTCTTGAAGAAATCTTGTCTTTCCCATTCTATTGTTTTCTATTTCTTTATATTGCTTATTTAATAAAATCCAAATGGAATTCTTAATTCACTCCCCATTAAGGCAAGAAGGTGAGTTAGCTTAAAAGGAAAAGAAACTCAAAACTGCCCCTAGAAAGATGCGGGGATCTTACAAAAAGGAATTGCACATTCAGGGTTTTGTTTTTTTGTTGGAGGCAAACCTTATTCTATGGCTATTCTAAGGCTCTGTGGTTCCTAAGAATCTTAGATGGCTATCTGGACTCATGTAATAAGTCAGCTGTAGATGTTGGAGTGCCCAGAGCAGAAAGCCCAGCTCTGAAACAACTACTCTATCAAGGATGAAGAATACCAGATCAAGTAATGATCAAGAAATCCAAGGAAACACTGCAGTTAGATCAATTTCCAACCCTGGTCCACAAAAAATAATGGCCTCTCCACCGGGGAAGGTGTGACAGGACCAGTGTTTTTCATTTCCAAGGGAACTTCCTTTTCCCAATGGCCCTAGCTTCCTTGAATCAACAACCTGGTGTAGGGGCATTAAAAAAGTCCTAGCCAGTCTCAGGGGCTATATGATCCTGTCTTCTAGTAAAGAATTTACCTCTTATTTCATTGAAAAAACTGAAGGCAACTGGCGGGACCTTTCCCTTTTCTCCATCCCATCTCACATCACTGTTGCTTTCTGCCACTAGTTCGTTCTTTCATCTTTTTTTCACATGAAGTGGAAGCCCTTTTCCTCGCAACACTCTCGACATGCACAGGTGATCCTATCTTCTCCAGCAGATTGTTTCCTCTATTATCCCTACACTTTCTCCCCGTCTAAAGGATGCTTGCAAACTTCCTATAGATGTTTATTTCTCCCCCATCTCCAAAAAATCCTCACCCAATCAAGCCATTTCCACTAGCTTTTGTCCTCTCTCTCTCTCTCCCCTCTTTCATGGCTAGCTCTTTGAGAAGGCTGTCTACAAGAGCTGTTTCGATTTAATTTCCTTTCTTCTAATTCACTGCACTCTGGCTTCTGACTTTTCAAAGAGATCAGGGATCTCTTAATTGCCAAATCAAAGCACCTTTTCTCAAGCCACAGCCTTCTTGATCTATCTTCAGTCTTCCCGAACTATTGCTCACCCATTTTTCTGTGTTACTCTCTTCTGGGTTTCTATGATATTCTTTTCTCCTAGTTTTCTTCCTGCCTGCCTGACTTCTCCGAAACCTTTGTGGGAACTTCGTCCAGGTCATACCTGCTAACCATGGGCTTCCCGCAAGGCTCTTCTGGACTCTCATCTCTTTTCCCTCTATACTATTTCACTTAGTGATCTCAAGCTCCCATGAATAATTTCTGCTGTCACTTGGGCTTGCAACCTAGTTATCAACCTCAACTCTTTACTCCCCACTCCAATATATAAACAGGTGTGTTGAGTCATTATTTCCATCATTACAAATTGGTCTCTTATATAGAACCTTTTCTCTCATCCAGTAATGCTACCACCCTGGTACAGGCCATCTTTACCTGGACTATTGCGATAGCTACAGTTCCATCTCTGCCCTGTTCTCCCCCAACTCCAGTCAATGCTCCCCTCAGTAACCAAAGCTGAAATATGACCATATCACACTCTCCCACCCCCACCTTCCCATTCAATCAAGTCCAGTGGCTCCCTGTCACCTTCAGGAATAACTGTAAAATCCTCTGGCTTCCAAAGTTCTCGATAACCTGACTTCCTCCCCTCTTCTACCTCTACCTCTTGAAAGTGCTCCTATCCTCTGAGCGTCTACAGTGGAATGGTTTATAGACTTGTGGCAGTTCTCTGTAATCTAGGGTATCAGATTTCTGTGTGCCTTCAAGTGATTACTGCGAGACAGGAAGGTATTAGGTAATTTGGGGTGATTAACTTCAACCATGCTTTTTACATTTACCCCCAAGTCCCTTATCAGACATAGGAGGAAGATTTGCAAATTGAAATAATTTTTCATAGTGCAGATACGTTTATTAAGGACGTTTCTACCCAACTGAATGGAGAAAACTACAAGAGTCTATAATGGAGTTTTAAATTTTATTTTCTCCCTCAACCCAGCTTTAGTAGGTTTAGGCAACCAATTTGAACACATGTAATAAACTGGCACCCATATACAGGGTCTACATTGTTTCTCCATTTTCTGTTGAACAAGATATGACATCCTTGTAAAAACGGAAACGTTAAGTGAAGCCACCAATGGAAAAGCACATTTTTTCCCTCTTCTATTGATTGCATTCTTAAATAAGAAACACATACTTATGAACCAGCGGGGGAGGGGGAGATCATGAAGACGAAATTTTCCTGCCTCCCACAGATTAAACCAGCAAATGTAAGAGCAGAAAGCAACAACTACAATACTTAATTTTTTAAAAAGGTAAATTGAGACTAATTGGCCACCATTATGGCTGAAAAGGAAGATCCTAGCTTTGTTCTTACCATCACAATTACTATCTTGAAATATTTATTTCTTCACAGTGTAAATATAAAAATGATCCACTTGGATAGGTTACACTTGTTAAAATAGACTCTATTTTAAGATACATGCTATAAAATTACTCTAAAAAAAGTGAAATCTTTATAGCTCTGTTAAAATAAAAATTGACTTTTTACATAGAGAATGTACACCCAATTCAAAGTCTTATCTGTAACTCTGAAAGGTCATTATAGGTCTATATTTTATAATACATTTCATTGTTTACAAGATAGCGACTTCTTTGGGCTGTTCTAATTGTTTCATAATATCTAGCAATTATTTAATGACCTTTCTTTTAGATTTTCCCCAAATTTAGATTTCTTCCTATACAAATATGCACACATGTGTATGTGTGAGACAACCAATTAAAACATACCCATAGGCTTCCTGATACACATACACATATACATACAAATATACAGATTTACTTTATAGAGTTAGTTCACCACATGTGCATGTTTACATATATCCAAAGTGCTTTTATGATTTGCTATTAGTGATTGAAGGGACAAATAGTGAAAAACCAGACCAATGACAAGCAGCCTGATTCTGAAACTCATCCTGTTATCAAAGAACTTTCCGATGCCATTTCTAGGTTTCTATTGAAAAGCACAATGAAATATTGCTGACTGTACTCATTCAATAATAACAAATAATAACCGAATGAATGCAGGACTAAGAAGTAGAATTCTTAGTTCTCCATTCAACCATTTCTCTTATTTCCAGGTTATTTACAGAATACTTATGTAGGCTAAAATCAACTTCTCATTTTACATATTCAAAAGCTTTCTGAATTTAATTCTGCATAAAAAACAAAAATATTGGCTGTTCTTGTTACAAATACATCTGTTATTCCCTACATGGTTTTATCCGGGAGCACTAAATTTCTTTTAGAGTTCCCTCCAATCAGTAAATTAGAGGGTGAGAATTTCTACAGCATCAGTTGCTTGTTGAGATTCATTTATGAGAAATGTAATTAGGTTCAGCTCTCCAGCACACCAGAGCAAAAGCTTGGCCTCCTTGGGCTTTCTGTTCTTGGTTGGAAGTCTCCTTACTCAAGCTCAATGATTTAGCCATGACTTTAAATATGGATCTGCAAAGGGTGCAGAAGCAGCATCTCTGATGAGGCCACTACAGCTGAGGAAGGGAAACTGGAAAGGGCTTCAGTCTTGCTGCACATGTGCTGCCAACCTGTGACTGTCATGAATCCATCTCCCCAAAAAAGTGTGGGCAACAGTGGCTGCCTCAGGCAGAACAGAATACTCCTTACATCATCCTTGCGTCTCACTGATTACACTGGAGAACATCACACATGATTTAGTTAAGAGTTCAATGTTGGCCAATTGTCTGACAAGACATAGACTAGGCTCTTTATTTTACCTTCATCTTAAAAACATACCTTTTTGCCTGACAAATGATTTTATTCTCTTCAGTTATACTAAATGTATTCATGCTTTAGTAACACAGTTATCCTCGAGAAAGTATTTCAGAATAAAAGACAAGAACCTATCAAGTTGATTTTCTACTGTACTATAAAACCTTTAGCTTAAAAGGGCTATTTTGAATTGTATTGGCAAATACTTAGGCAAGGGACACACCTAGGACGACCTTAACATTTCTTTATACATTTGAGAGTGTCTGAATTCCTCCATTTTGAAACCCTGCAGATAAGGAGTGGGATGTCTTGTCAGTATCATGAGATACACTAGAAAAAATACAGGATATTTTGCAAGCAATTTGTTACATATTTCATACTGGGATCAAATGTTTATTAAATATTCACAGTAATTTTAGAGAAGTAACATTCATGTCTTTAAAAACTCAATTTACTGCATATTAAATCATTTTTCTAGACAGGTGCAAAATATACATCAGTGCTTCTCTACAGAATTGCTTAAAGTTCCTCATGAATCCAGCTATAACTTCAGGGATGGCTGGAGGAGTCCTTTCTCAATGAGATGAGATTTCAGGGTTTTGTAGATATTCAACTGCTGCTCTGGTTGAAGCACTAACAGTTGCTGAAGTACTTTGCTGGGATTTGGACCCCTGGTGACAAAAGAAAAAAGACAGTTTACATTAGGTCACGGTTATGAATGGCTCTGATTTCAGCGGAAAGCAGCAGGACTCTGTGTCAGACCCTATTCCTGTCTGCAGGCCCGTGGGCCCCTGGCTATAGCCTGGTGTTAAGAACTCTTCTCCTACCCACAGAGCTGACAGCTTCTCTCATGCTTCCAGTATACTTCTGATATCTAAATCAAGTGCCTATTTGGAGTTTCTTTGTATCAGGGGTGATGTTCATCTTAACATAGTTTCTGTCACACTATCTTCCAGCTTTCCCAACATTTTTTGTTCAATAGTGAGTTCTTGCTCCCAAGCTGGGATATGAGAATTTATCAACCTCGAGTTTATTGGGGTCATTTGCTTCTGTGTATTGTGAGTCTAATAATTCCACGGATCAACCGCTTCTATTTCTTGCCTCATTCCAGAATGTTTGGACAATTATGGCTTCGTAGCATAGTTTGAAATCAGGTACTGCCCTCTCTTCCTTTCCATTTTTCTTCCCTTAATTCCTTTGATATTCTTGATCTTTTTTTTCTTCCAGATGAATTGTTATTATTTTTTCTAGCTCTATAATGTAGTTGTTAGGTAGTATGACTGGTATGGCATGAAGTCAATTAATTCAGGGAATATCGCAATTTTTATCATATTGGCTCAGCCTACACATGAGCAACTATTTCTCTAATTATATAGATCTGCCGTTGTGTAAATAATATTTTGTAACTGTTCGTAAAGTTCCTCTGTGTATGTTGGCAGGTTATAACGGATATCTGTTTCATTTGCTCTTATACAGGAAAGGCTTCAAGTCAAGTTAATACTTGCTCTTGCTTTTAGATATTACATCTCATTTTTAAGGAAAGCTCAAATTATTCCTATGTTTTCTAGTGTTTTAATTAGGAATGAATATTGTATTTTGTCAAATTTGTCAATATTTGTCAAATATCAAAGCCTCTAAAATTAGTCTTGACATTCAACACTAATATAATAAATGCATTCAACTGCTATAAAAAATAGCACTAGAAAAATAAAACTGAATGCACCCAGAGGTATAATCTTCTTCTATTACACAATGCCATATTTAGTGGCAAATGAACCGAATGTTGACAGTGATAATGTTGTTCCCTTTCCATCCCAAATAAATGACAAAAGTTGAGAAATGAGAAACTTTCAGATTGTTCCTATATAAAGTACCATACTAAATGTACTCTTGTTCCAAGTTTATTAAAGACTGTGTCCAGAGGTTAAAGAATTTTAAAATACCTTAAGAACATCACACACACAAAATAAAATGATCTAATGTAATAATACTATAAGTAAACACAAGTTTATACCTTATGAAACTGGTGATATACACATGCACAAAAGTTGCCATCAAATACTGACAGTCAAATCTGTCCATTATTCCTCCATGTCCAGGAATGGTGTTTGCAAAATCCTTCCAAACAACAAAGAAAATGCAAATAAAAATTAGTCATATCCTTAGATATGCATAAGACTTTTTGTCAAGGATGAGAAAAAATGGTATAGTTGTGATTTTTCTGCCAAATATATAATTAATTTTTTCAGTATAGAAAGCCTACTTACTACCTTTTCAATTCTTGGTAAAGACTATACAAATAGCCCACAATCATAAATGGATTCAGTTTTTTCATGGTAACTTAGAAAATTAGCCAAAACCTCCTTCCAGTTACATGGTCTGTCATCACTGTGGGGCAATGAGGTGAAGATATTTCAGGGGGTGTAGAAAATTATGGAGCACTGAGCTTAGAGTGGGGCTGATTGATTTATTCAAGTAAGTAATAAAATACCCAAGCCATCAATCTCAATCATAGACTAAACATGGCAAGTTCTTGGAACTAGAGTGAGGTTCCAGAGGAAAAGGGTTCAGATAGATCTAAGAAACTTAGTCATGCCTCAGGGGATGCCTGTAAATTAATCAAGGTAGATTAGAACCAGTTATTCCAGAGACAGGAGCAAGTGCAGCATTCTAGCTAACCCTCCTTGGAAGGAACTGCTTGGTGAGGAGGGGAGGGAACAGAGAACAGGTTCTGCACTTCACCTCCTCAAAACAACACACACACACACACACACACACACACACACACACACACACACACACACACACACACGCACGCATGCAGATTTCTCCTCTGCCCACTGGTGTGCCAGCAGCATCCCAGCCAAATCTGCCCCACATCTAAAGGATACTTCTCAAGCCCTCGATGGGGAGAACAGAGCTTCCTGCTATGAGAAGCTGTGGGTCACTGAGCTGCCACGAGTCCCTTCCCCTGCAGGCACTACTGGGAGGGTGAGGGTCACCAATGCTGGGAGATGTTTTGTAGCAACTACCGAGTCCCCATTTCTATAAGCGACTCAAGGCTGGCTGACTACAGTGATTCTTAGCTGATACTCCCAATTCTACTGGGCTCCTGCTAGAACCCTGTAGGAAGGATTGATTAGGACCTGAGACTTACTTGGGAGAAGAGGTGGGATAGTGATGTTCAGAGCTTACATGAGCTACACAGAGGTCACTTTAGCGACTGCAGAATTTTGTGACGTTTCCACCATTTACCTCTAAGCTCTTATAATCACAAAATAATAATTTCTCTTTGCTCATAACCGCCATATGCCAAAGAACCCTGTCCCCACTTTGAGGTCCTGCAGCATTTCACTGGCACCATTCACCTGGTACTTAGCTTGTGATTACATCCAGGTCTGGTCTCCTCTCCTACACTGTAAGGTCCTTACAGGCAGACAGCCAATTTCCAGCAAACTCTCAGAACATCACAAGGTCAATCAACTGAGTCCCTGCCTTCTGTGGATAGTCTCCTTTGGTTACACTTTACTTAGTTCAGTCACAGGGAACAGTATGCAGTCACTGCTTTCCATCCCCCCACATCCAATCCCACTGGACCCAGAATAGTGAGCCACAAAAACCCATTATTACCAAATTCTACCTGCCTCACCAAATATTACATGCCAAGTGCACACTAGCCCTAAGCAGAAGGGCACATAAATGCCACATAAAGCAAATAAATGCCTTTGTGACGTGGGGGTTCAATATCTGTACAGGCCTTAGAGTTATTACTTAGATCCTTAGCCTGCGTATATGTGAAGCCCCCAGTACAGGTCATAAGAGACACCCAGAACAAGGACCTTGAAGGCACTATTAGATAGTAATATTCTTTAGAGATGTAAGAATCTTTTCAACTTCCAAATTAGACATAAGAAACCTATACTAGCTAAGTGAGCTAAGGCCTACCTTTCATGACATGATGAGCCCCATATAAGTCAACTCCAAAAAAGGGAGTATAGCTTGTTAGACCTGAAGAATTACTGACACCCTCACACCAACTCACATACCTGGAGAACTGTGCTTAATGATATATTAACATACTTATTCAATGTCTGCAAATATCTTTGCTGTTTTCTAGTAAAAGGCATTTCTGTTTGTTCCCATTTGCCTTCCTGACCCTGTATTTGGGGACAGAGTGCCTGAGACATGTAATATTTGGTGTAGTTTATAGAATTTGGTGATGATGAACCTGGGGGGCGGGGCAGTGTGATGACCCAGCAGGTGGCATCTTGTCCTGACCCTAATCTAAATTTGTTCCAGGAAATATAAACAATTAGAGATGAAGTCCAGCAGCAAGGCCACCAGGCTGCAATAGGGATGAATCTTCTTCTATCACCTTAAACCCCTCTGCCGCAGCCTTCAGCCCTCCCCTTCAAATGGGTCTGGAAGAACATACCTGGTCACCACAAAAATTTAAAAAAAAAAAAAAAAAGTGGAAGTGGCAGAGATAGATTCTGCCAACACACTCAATGTACCTATGCTACTTCTATAGAAGGATTTCATTGATATATAAAGCATTTAACACTGTGAGATGACACACAGAATAACAAAATCATTGTTTCAGTGATGACAAACCTTTCACTAGGTTAGATGACGCTTGCAGATTAGCTAGCGTATCTGTGAGGAAAACAATGATTCCCATTCCAGGGCACGATCACAGATTCTGTTCTGATATAAAATGCACATGCTCACCTTAATTTTAAAAGCCCTTTTGAATCCACTAGCAAAGAAACCTCCAAAGGGACCAATTAAAGATGCAAACGTTGAAAGTGCAATGCTATGTATCTGGAATGGATACAAACTCACTGTATCCTGAAGGAAAAGAAACAAACTGTGTCAGTGACACTCGTACTTAGTACACAACCCCACACAACACCCAAAGCACAGCACACGACATTCTTCTCTGCTTATCAGTGGGGGGGGCATGTGGCATCCAGAGTGATGACTTTATCGGGGGGGGGGGGGTTCTGAAAGCTGAGTCTCCCTCTACCAATCTGCAACATATGCTAAGTTGTAAGAGTCGTGACCAGGTTCACTGAACCACCAAGTGTCAGAAGCACAATGGGAACCCAGATCTCTCTGACTCCAAGGCGAAGCCTCATGCTCTCAGTCATGGTGGTGCTTGTTCTTTTGTAACCTTAAAATAAAGGTACAGAGAACAAAATGCAAAACTGAACACATGATGGCGACTCCTGGGATTCTTTAAAATGGAGCAAAAAATACTGAAAATTACACAAAAAAACTGATAAATATCAGCAGTTTTCTTGTATTTCACACCTATAAATTAACTAACTTTGAGCTAGTGGATTAATTATCATAACTTGTTTCTACTGAAATTCCTCTCATCTGGAAAAACTAAGGGTTACCAAATATTTCTAATGCAAATATATTTGAGCTTAAGTGGAATTTATACCTAAAACCAAAGCAATTCTCTTAAGTAACTAATTCCTCAAAGTTAGCTTACTATGCAGTTTAGTATTCATTCTATTCTCAAAGTTGGAGGGATTATGCTTTATCAGAGATTTTCTACAGAAATTATTCATTAGAAGGCTAACTTAATTATTCTAAAATTGACTTTATATTTCGGTTTCTCTTACCCATCTCAACACTCCCTTCAAAAAGGGAGGAACAGAGTAAGTCTGCAGTTGGAAAAGTTCTGATGGTTCACACTCTGTTACAAATGAATTGACTTCACTTCTGTATTCTACTGGACAAACAAAATATTGATACTTTGCTAATAAGTAGGCAGCCTGAAAAACAAAACAAATATCTTTTAAACGTCAAGTGTTATCATAAAAATCTACCTTCAATTTTGTGTTAAAGACTAGAGTTAGAATATTTACACTTTTCCATATCAATTCTTGCTCCCAATTAAAATTCAAACAACTATTTTCAGACATACCATGTGCAAGGGACTGTCCTGCACAACACTACTCTGAAAATCAAACTGTCCACAAGAAAGTAAGTGGAAAAAAAAATAAAGAACCACAATTAACTGCATTACAGAGTTTGGGTGCAAAGAAGACCTGAGAAAATGCACCTTCTTGCCCATTTGACAAGGATGGGTGTGGAACATGTATATCTACTGTGAGACATGGCTGATGGGTTGAATACTTCTGTTACACTTTTTTCCTTCCTCCTCAGTCTTTGTTATGAGGACTGGCTCACTGGGTAAGGGAAAGTGAGGAACACAATCTGGCCAAGGTGCTGTACTCTGGGTAAATTCCTAGGTTCTATCTTGATCTCTCCTCTTTCTTATCTGTCTCTGTCAGCTCATCACCCCATGAGTCAAATTCTCACCTTTGTGCAACTGACTCACAGACACACATTTCCCTTGTCCTTCTGAATCCTACATCCAGAAGTATTAGTGATTTCCAACTGTGTGTCCTCTGGGCATCTCAATATCTTTATTTCCAAAACAGAACACATTATCTCTACCCACATATCTTTCCAAACTCCTGTATTGCTGTCAAAGGCACTGCCACCTTCCCAGCTATCCGGGCTCACTACCTTACTACTCACTACTTAGCTAACTCATTCACTCCTACACATAGCCAATATTTACTAAATCTTAGTGTTTCTACCTCCAACACATCTCCTAAGTCCCCTCCTTTCCACAGACTCTCCCATTAGCCCTCCCTCCTGCCCCTCCCCATCCCTCTTCAGCTGCCTTCCCCCACTAGAAAATAAAAAGCTCCCTGAAGGCAGATGCTATCTTTATTTTTTATTATGTTTGTATTCTCAGGGCTTAGCACAGTGGCTGGCTCATAATCAGTGATTAATAAACCCTTATTGATTTGGTTCCCTCTTGCCTCTTGGACAAAATATAAAATCCAACATTCAAATCTTTTTACAATCTGGTACTTTTCTATCTTTCCAGCCTTTTAAATACTTTATTCCCCTGCTTGGATATTCAGAGACACAGCCACACTGCCCCATCTGTACACATAACACTCCCTGTCCCATCTGTGTGCCCTTCGTGGCCTGTTTCCCACCTCGACCTCTTGGAATCTTTGGTGTGGTGGAAGCAGCCACAGAGGGGCAGACTAATTTTTCCCTAAAAGACGAATGGTTTGTGGTCCTAAGGCAAAACCAGTATCATCACTTCCTGCTATGTCAAGAGCAATCTGGGAAGTCTGGGACTCAATAGGCTACACATACTCTGCTGACCAGGTATCCTACCATGGCAAATGCGGAGCAGGAGGAGTCACTGTGTTCACTTGAACCAATGCTCTATCTTCAATGAATGTTGTCTCCATGTTACCGTTAAGTAAACCTTCTGATGAAAATGAGATTGTCTACCAGTATCGTTAGCTATTTTGATTATATTTTGTAAAAAAAATTTACATATTTCTATACATCTATACGTGTGTGTATAAAATAGTTTATAGTCTGTATTCTGTACGTGTACATGTTGTCTCCCTCAGTGAAATGTCAGTCACTGGAGGGTAGGGGCCATTTCATTTTGTATCACCAGTACAGTGCTTGACACACAGCAGATGTCTAGTACATAGATGACTGACCAATGCAAATCAAAAAATAAGGGGGAAAATCAAACAAAAAAATCATTCAATTTACACTGTCCCAATTATAAATTTTGTAGGTTTGGGGAAAAGCAAAAAATCGCAAAGAGGGATTACAGATTGATTTCACAGTAAACAAGAAACTAGTCTCTCTAACCCCCAAAACAAAACAAAGCCACTAAAATTATTAAAAATCTTAGTTTTCAATGTAAAATGAAAGATCATTTTAGTGTTCTCAATTCCAAACAAACTTCAATTAATTATCCCTCTTTTATCCTTGCCACTTAGGAAATCAGAAGACATTTACTTGGTTGGAATTATTTTAAAAAATGCTCTATCACCTATTTTATTTGGTGAAATATCCCCTTTCTTCTCTTCCAGTCATTTCCTTCATTTGTCTCACATATCCCAAACTGGGGAGGAAAATTTAAAAAAACAAACACAATAAAAGCCAAGGCATAAATGGGATTTAAAGTCCCACTCCTGGCTCTAAAGATTCATCCTGATGCAAACCTTTGCCTAAACTAGAAATAAACAGAATAGCCTCTTCCAGGGCCACGTGAGCATACTTGAATAAGCACTGATCTTCTCTCAGACACAGTGAACGAGCCAGTTGTACATGTTACATGTAAACACCCATCCTAAGTAGTGCTAACAGAGGTTAAGAGGTCTTAAAACATAAGCTACTATCTTCAAGCATGAATAAATCATCAGCTATTGCTCTAAACTTGAACCTGATACCAAGAAATAACATCCAGAAATGCTGAAGCTAGTGATACAGCTAGAACTTACACTAAAAAAAGGGCTTCTTGGCATATAAAATTCGATTTATAATTTTATATAAAGAGTGGTTCAAAAGTAATTATACAATTTTCATCTATAATACTTAAAATATCCATTTCTTGAGCATCTTTTACCCACAGCTTACAACTGAAGAAATGAAATATTTTAAAGTCATCTAAAATGTTCAACCATTCATGACTTGGGAGTGTACATTAATTATATAACTCATGGTATATTTCTGCAATTTGGCTGATTATAATAGTATACATGCCCACAAGTCAATTGGTCACCATATTAAGAAAAGACACAGCTTCTTCTGTCTTACCTGAATTTAGGACAATATGCACAACTTTTACGTATGTGTTTTCAAACTTTTGGCTTTTATCCAGATATGATGCACAGAGTAGTACTGAGATTTAATAACTTCAGCATTTTCTAGTTTAATTTATTCTGATTCAGAACAGCTAGACAAACCTACCGTAATTTTGCAAAAGTATGAAAGAATGTCAAGAAACAAAAATACTCACAATGAATCCAAAAACAACTGTGGAAAAGAATCCTCCGATGAATCCTTCCCAAGTCTTTTTAGGAGACAGCTAACAGAGGTCCCCCACCAAACAAACAAACAAAACATGGCAAGACAAGTTACTAAATAGATATTAAAAGACATACATCTATAAGTCCTCTTCCAAGGCTCTTAGCAACTTGAACATTTGTTAGTTTATCCCCACCTGGCTTCATCATTCCTATTACTCTGGTAACCCCACCTGTCACTTAAAGGTTTTCACCCTTGTAATTTACTACTACTTTTATTGAATTTCTTATATGAGATACTCAAATATTATTGGTTTATATGTTTTTATGTTCCTGTAACATAGGTTTCTCATGTCCTTGAATTCTAACCTCCCTAATAAAAGGACCCAAGTCTTCTTTTCTCATACTTACAGTGACAGATAACATATATCCAATATGATATATATTAATCACAGTGAATACTCAACAAATATGGAATATTATTCAACATACTGAATTTTTTAAGGCTGGGTTTACAACAGCATGATTTCCCAAAAGGACAAAATACTTTCTTAGCCTTACAAATGTGTTTTCTCTAAGGGTCTTAGTACATCAGACCAGGAATTTCATGTCCAACATTCAATAAGTGATACTATCTTGCCAATTCTTTGGTAAGCCTACAAAATTTGGTAATTAATTCTAAAGACTAAAGTTACACCTTTTATAACAAACAGGGGAAAGACATTTATTTCATAATCAAAGTCCTAACAATGCAAACTGATTACCAGGGCACATTAAAAACTACGCTTAACCTCTAAGCACAAAGCTATGTACTGTGGAATATAACGATGAACAGATATCATCCTTTCCTTCGATGGCTTCACCACCCAGTAGGGAAAAGACATGTATAGAAATAAGAGATTCAAAAGAGAATGACATCACTTTCAGCAAAGCAGCACAGAGAAGGTTTTCATGAAGTGATCAGTGCTGCTTGACTGACTGAATATTTATTATGGGCCAGTCACTGGGCTAAGACATTGTCCTTGTCCTCAAAGGGGATACAACAGATAAAAATAGTTACAAAGAACATAAAGACAGGAGAGAAGGGAATGTTAGGGGGGAAAGTTCCAATAACTAGAGGGAACCAGGAAAAGTATCCAAAAGGCAATGGCATATGAAATAAATCTTGAAGGAAGCTAGGGATTCTAAGGAATAAGTCAGAGGAACAGCAAGTAGTTCAGTTTGGCGACAACATGAAGGCAAGTAGGATGTAAGCTTTCTGAGGGCACACAGGCACTGTCAGTATTTTGTGTATTTATTGTGTAGCACATGTTTAATAAATATCAAATGAATAATTTGCATCTTTCAAGATATCAGTCAGCCAAGACATCTATATGCAGGCCCACTACTATATTCATCAGATAACACAATGTAATTAACACTAAACATCAGTGTTGTATGTCACAGCTATATTTTAGAATTTTCATTTAACTGTTGCATTCTATTTCTTAGCAGTTTTAGGTCTGGGCCAAGTCTTGTAGTAATATGATTATGTTATAATCTTTTGTTTTAGCGTATTTTTGCCTTGGAAGGTCCCAATTTAATTATTCACATTGACTGCCCAGATCAAGGAGATTCAAGTAGAATACTTATTCCTATGATTCAAAGGTGGAAGTCCTTACACAACTTTTCCAAACAACTACACAAAAGGTGTTTTCCATAAGAGGAAAAGATGGGAGAGACTTGAGGGGTCTGGGACACAGTGGGGAGAGGAGAAGGACAATACAGAATTTCACAGAAGTCATATAAACCTAATGCCCCCATTTCCAAACACCCAATGTCTCCTCAACCACTTCCAAACTGCCTTTCTCCCAAGTCCAAGAAACTACTCTCCCAAGAAACTACTCTCAACAAGGTCAACTTATTTGTCAAATACAAAGGCTTCCAATCTGTCCCAACCTATCCCCATCTCCCTTATTCTTTCTGAGGGATGCTATGTGGCCCAGTGGATAGAGCTCTGGTCCTGGGGTCAGTAAGATGTGAATTCAAATCCAGTCTCAGACACTTGATAGCTATGTGACACTGGGCAAATCACTTAATACTATTTGCCTCAGTTTCCTCAATTATAAAATGAGCTGGACAAGGAAATGGTAAACCACTCCCGCATCTCTGCCAAGAAAACGCCAAATGGGGTCACAGAGAGTGGGACAAGACTGAAACAACAATCCTTCTGAAGGACCAATACTATTAGTCTGGACACTTTCTTCTCACAGAACCCATAATATTTTGGGTCTTTTCCTGATGCCTTACAGTGTCTGTTGTCAATGTGAAGATAGGTCAAGAAAAGAGGTTCTCATTTCCCAAAGCTTCCACTATTAAAACTTCAATGTAAAAAGTTACCACATCTTTATCTTTAGCCCTGCCTGACCTTTCTCTAAGCTCTGGATCCATAATTCCTAAACGAAATCTCTGTGTGAATTACATCAGCAGAACAAATGCAATATATCAAAACACAAACCTATAAGCACACTCTCACAAACCAGCTTTTCCTCCTAATTTCATTTTTTTTTTTTGCCACAGCCATCCAAACTCTTCCATTTAAAACGTGGGACTGTCTTTTAGGTCTTCCTTTCCCTCTGCATCTGGACACCTTGTTCCTGAGTACAACCACAGAAGCATGTCCTTCTCCATCCATTTCTCTCCAGTTTTGCTCCACTAGCAAGGCCATCAGGGGCATCCATGCTTCTGTATCTCTTCTCACTGCCCCTCCTTTGCCCCTCTCCCTAAGTCCCTCTGCACACACATGCCAGAATAATTTTTCTTATGTGCAAATCTGGTCACATCACTCAAGGCGCTCTACTGCCTGGCACCCCTCTACTTTCCCGGCATTATTTCATAATCCTCCTTCCAAACACTCTGATGTCGTGATGGCTTCTGAGCCAAGATCTTCCCTCTGTACTCTCCCTCCATGGGGTCCTTTCCCATCTTTTTTTACATCAATAAACACATGAAGTTTTGTTGCATTTAAACATTTCTAACATGTTTAAAGTCTGGAGTTTTTGTTGTTATTGCTTTTTTGTTTAAAAAAAATATTCAGTAACTGCCTGGCCAAGTTTTCACATTACCTTAATTAAGGGAGTTCTCCCAAAGAAGAATCCAAAAAGGTAGGCTGTAATGTCATTGCAGATAACACTTGAGATTGGAACAAGGAACCTTAAAAAAAGTGAGCAGAAAAACAAACAAATACAGGTGACTTGATCAAATTGCTCCTACCAAAATATGACCCACAACCAATGGCAACAATACTGGTGTTTCCATCCCTGCTTAGAACACTAGGCAATCAGATAAGGGTCAATTGATTTCTTTAGCAGAGCAATTCAAACATGATTCAAACTTAAAAGGATAACCCTTAAGTATTAAGATCTCTAATATAAAAAGCAACATTATAGTATAGGGAAGATTTAAATGCCAAAGTCATGAAGATAAGTTATAATTCAGGGAAATCAAGTCACAGGTTAGATTTATTTTACAAAACTGGCTAAAATGGAAAAAAAATCTATTGTCTTATAAAAGACAGGCTGAAAAAATCATGCTACATTATGAAGAGTTTTCTTTTGAAGAGACTATAGTGAGGGTAAGACTGTTAATTCCCTTAAGCTTTGCCGCTATGGCAGAACTGCCAAGTGGCATAGACTGACTACAAGGGTAGAAACAACTTTGAACTCTGAGGACAAGTCTGACAAAGTATAGAAAGGTTCATAACCAAATTGTCTGCAGGGTTACAAGTTTTCTCAGGTATAAAACTCTTCAAGACCATCTAATTAAGGCACACTCCCCTATGACAGTGGAAAGAATGAGCACTGATGCAGAATTATAATTTTAAAATCTTTTAGTTCTCATTGTAGCTATCTTAACTAGTTCTACATCTGTGAAGTTGACTGATTACTTAAATTAACTTCATTAAGTCCAAAATTTAAAATGTTTTAGAAAACCCATCATAGATTTTATTCCAATTTCTATTGATTCAATTAGAAATTTTTTTCCAAAATTGGTTTTAAAGATTTTTTAGTTAAATATTCTTCAGTTAATAAAATTCTTCACCTATAAACTATTTTAAAATATGAGTTTAAACATTTGAGACTGAATTTCTAAATATTTTCCCATGCCTAACAATAATTGATACTTACAAAATGCTTTGTAACTTAATCATAAATGAAAATTTATTTCCATTACCCTTTCTTTTTTTTTTTTTTTACAAATCTGTTTCAGACTGTAACCTGTTAAATCAGAACACCAGAATTCCTATTTGATGTTGAAGAATACATGCTGTATATACAATGAATGAACATACACAAATATTCAATCCAAAGAACAATCAGTTCTTTCACAATTCACCACACATGGCCAAATGTTTTGTATAGGAACTACAGAACTTTCCACGTTAGCTTGCATTGCATGAAGTGATAAGATACTTGGAAAAAATGCAATGTTTATTGTTTAATTCTTCACCACTTTAAGGATCCATGATTTTGTCAGTATGAATGCTCACCAAAGCAAGTAACAATCCTTCAACATCTTGTTAGGCAGAAAAGAAATTGTTGTGACCCTCTACCTTGGGATCAAGCTTAGTTAGGTCATCAGGGAGACATGCTATTAGTCAATAAATCCAAACACAAAGACTTGTCATGGTAGTATCCACCATAGTTTATTTTGTTGGCATTTCCTTAAAGAACCTTAGGGTCTCCTCCGCCATTAGAACTTTAAAGGAGGACTACCGCTTTTTGTCATAAGAAATTTCAGCTCATTTTTTGGTTGCCCTTTGGGGAAATTTCTGAGATTTATTTAGATTCTGGTTAAGAAGAGTTTAAATAAAAGGTCCTTGAAAAGGCACTATAATATAATGCTCTAAGTGATTAGAAGCATAGCCACTAAGAATCTGGTCCTTCACTGTCAAATACTAAAAATACATTTTAATTAAAAGCAGAATTAAATATTAGCAAGCTCAAATTAGTAGGATTTTTGAATGCTAAGTGTTTGATAAACCATCAGAAAGCAATTTATTCTTGGTCCCCTTACCATATCATGCCTTCGAACAGATTTTGGATGACAAGATGAGACTGAGTTACAGTTATCAGCAAAGTGACATGAGTCCATGCGAACTGTTAATAGTGCAACAAGATAACAATTAGTGAAAGCTACGAACGTCAAGACACCTTGAGCTGAGGAAATAATGAGCAAATGCTTCAAGCCCATTCAAATCCCTGACATCAGTTCTGGCACTTAATGCTGTCCTTATGCAGTATAACACAACTCTGCTGTTACAATATTTGTTTTCTGAAAAGTTAGAAAAATATTTTAAAATACTGTGATTTAAAAGCATCTGGGCTTTAAAAACCTCAGGAGCAAGTGGGAGGTGGATACTGTGCCATCCTGTATAAACACACATCTGAATCAGGAGGTGAAACTGGGAATGAGGATTACTGAGGCTACTATGTTACTAATGCCACAATACCAGTAACCTACTGTGTGGTACTATTTGTGAGCTAGCTATTAATTCAGATGAACATTTTGGTTACGGATATTCCAAGCATAACTGCTTTCCTACATAGGTAACTTTCCTAATCTCAAATGAACTTAACATCTATCAAAAGGTTCCGGTGCCCCCGAAGTCTGGCACTTTTCTAAGGACTCCACTGCTGACGACTGAAGCTTGTGGCTTCTCTGAGGCTCTAGAACTTTTCCCTTTTTTGCATGTCAATTACCTCTGGCACTTTAAAGGCGGATGAGTGAAAGGGAAGTTACTACCAAATAGAAACAATTTTTTTTTTTACCTCAAAAAAACCTAGTTAAGAAAACAATATGTTTGACTATAATATGGCTTTGGTATTTCTGGAATTTTCATTTATTCCCAGTACATTGGCTTCCTGTTGACAACAAAGAGTTAGTTCTTTTGCTTCAGGGATCTTTTCTGGAGGCAACAGAGAGCCTGTGAAGTTAAAAAGTATCACTCTGGACTTGTCTAGAGGCTTCTTTTCATTATTCCTTTATACTGCCAATTGGAATTACAGCAATGGTCAATCAGGTAACTTAGCTGGGTCCTAAGATCAAAGATTCAGAGCTGAAGGGAGCTTCAGAGACTATCTAGTCCTCAGGAGACTGAAGTTCAGAAGTGCAGTGACATGCCCAAGGTCACACAGGCATTAAGTATAAAAGGTATTAAGCATTAGGTAATAAAAGAATTACGTATTAAGTATAAAAGACTTCTGACTGCCAATCCAATGCTCTTTTCAACTGCACCATGAGTAGTAAAAATAAAAGAGGAAATATATTCAAAATCTGCTCTTGAAAATGTACATTCTTTAAGAGTGTATGTATTCACAAAACCAAATACTATATTTTCATGTTAAAAAAACCTGCATATTAGCTTCATAATTTAAAGAGGAAAATTCAGAATACACGTTGCTTAAAGGTGCACAAAACCAAGACTTAGATACATTAATATGAAGACAGCAGAGAATGCTGGGAAGAGCACTGACCCTGTAGTCAGAGGATTGCAAGTCACAAGTGCCAATTTCTCCATCTGCAAAATGAGTGGGCTGAGCTAGAAGGCCTCTGAGGGTTCTGAATCCAGGTTTTACAGACCAGACTTTGAGTCTAGCTCTCCATCCGCCATACCATGGTGCCTCTGATAGTACTGGAAATCTATGTTCTAGAAAGGTTGACTCCTCTGGTGACAAACTGTACTACCAATGACACACGCTCTCCACTATCCCCCAAATACTTTATATGAAAACAGTATCTCCCAAACTTTTCTCTACGTCTACTAACTTAAGGGTTATAGAGGTAAAATCTCTAAAGTTATGAATAACAATGTCCACTAATTTTAAAGAACAAAAGAATGTTATTTTTTAAATTACCAGATTACTTTAAACTCCAAAGTCAAAGGGCTTGAAACTTAAGTTTCTTATCTCATAATGGATATTTCATCTTTAAAGATTAAGTTGGGTTCAAAAGGACCTTTTCTAATTTCAATTATTATCCCTTATGCTGAAAGGCATATGCACCTGCTTAAAACTGCATAATTTCAAATGTTCTCAAGATTATAACCAAGAAGATGTTAAAATGTTGATTTCTTTAACAAATCAGTGACCATAAAAATGGTTAATACACACCATGTAAAATTGAAGACGATAATGTTTCTTCACTAAGCTCAGAACAAACATGCAGAAACCTGTACAATAAAGAACAAAAAAAAAATGAAACGAGCAATTTTCTATCATCTAAATGTATACAATTCACAAGAGCTTAAGTAGACAGGAACAGTGATTGTTTATGAAAATGAGCTCTTATTACATCTATCTAAATTATATTCACCTACATACTGTGACATTTTTTCTATTGGCATCTTATCCTACTATTGACTTTCAGAATTAAAAACTAATAGAACTTAAGTGTTAAAAGGCGTGGGAGAAGTCATGCGATCTAGTCTCCTTCCCCCCCACCCCAATCCCATCTACATGTAAATACTGGCAGCAGTGGGCCTTGGGCCTGTGTCAGCCTCAGTTCTGTGTGTCTCTGGGCAGATGAGCATTTCTTTCTGAGCCCTAGTTTCTTCAATATAAAAGGACCAGCTCATACTCTTCCAGATCAAAACCCTCAAATCCAACTAAGAGGTGATATCTAGAGTTTGTGCTTAAGTCCTGCCTCCTGAACTAGACTGGATACTTGACAGGGCACTGAACGCTTCTTTTTTATCCCTCACAGAGACTATTAAATAATGAATGCTTGATAAATCCACTAGATGAATTTAACAAATAAAACTCCATTTATGTGTAAATGTGGTGATACCTTTTATTATTCAACTCCATGGATTCTGCTTTATGAATTTATTAAGGGTTTCAAATACAGATGCATGCAACTTTAAAAACTAATCTCCTACAAAACATCATGTTCTTTGAGTCATCCTGTTGTCATGGGCAAATTAAAAAGTAACTTGAATCCCTTATTTCTCAAAGAAACAAAATCTTGATAAAAAGCAAAATCATAATAGATTTCATTATTGAACACATGGGCAAATACTTTAACAGTTTAATATGATATAAAATAATGGCTTTAAAATGAAGCATAACAAATTGCTATTTGCTAAAATCATGAAAGGCAATGTATAAACTTTTTTCACAAATTTGCAACATGCTGATGCTGATAAAGCATGTTTTTTCTAAAATTGAAATTTCATATGAATATTTTGCTTGCTCATGATGATGGAAGTTTTACTTATGGATTAGAGTACTTTTGCCCATACAAAATTAATTCGCTCACTTTTGGCGTACATTGGCACTATGTCCCCAGGCTACTTTTCCCCTAAGAGCTCTTAACCTCCTCACAAAAAAGACTCAATAACAGCCACCCTCAGCTAATCTACAATTTGAAACCCCTACATTAAAGGAGAAAAAAGAATGAGAAAGAAGGGAGACATGCACATAGGATCATTTGTCACTGCCTCCATCTAACATCTAACCCTCCGAATATGGCATACAATCAAGCTGAATAAAAGTATGTTAACATGAAGTCAGCATTTCAAAACAGAATGCATACAGAGTCAGAAATAAAGACGGGGTGGCATTTAAAGTGATTTGCCTGGCTAGTGTACTGAATTGAAGGTATTCAAAGTAATTCTATAGCTCTCTTATTTCTGTTTGGCCTGTTCTCCATAATCAAACAGATCTATTTTGCTGTTCAAGGAACCTCAGGAACAGAATTTCCTTTTCTTAAACTATTTTGATACATTGCTTTTGCTTTGGTTACATAATCAAAGTCTGGTCCAAAACCAAATGGTAACAGTTAAGTGTAGGCAGATTTTGTATTGGCACAGGAGCAATGGGAAACAGTAGAGAGGCAGCTTTCAATTACAGAATTGATCTTTCATTTTCTGTTCCATTTTTCTGTCTCATCCCCAGCACATATATATGTCTAGGGCTTGACACTGAGTAGTTATTAAAAAAATACATGTGGAATGGCCTTCAACATGAGCATGAAGGCTTTCTCTTAGACAAAGAACATCTAGGTTCAAGTGTTTTTCAACTCTCCTTGTTTTAGAGATGAGAAAACTGAGAGTCTGAGAGACTGAAAGGTCTGGAATTAAAAACATCTTGAAGGGCACCAAGTCAATTTTTGCATCTGCTGAAAGGTCTGGTCCTTTTCAATTAGACACATCCAGCTTACAGAACCTTGGGATCAGTACTCTTCTTCTAGAATCTGATGCCTCTTCTTCTGTCTACTTCAAAACATGACTACCTTGGAGGCAGACTCAGACAATACAATTGTGTGTGAAGAATTAGGAAACAAGCATTACTTTTAACTCCCAAGTTACAGAGCTTAGTACTAATTGTCTCCCTTAGGCCAATCTTGGGTCCTTCTTCATACACACACAAAAGGAAACAGTACTACTCAGAAAAGTCAACTACTTTACTAATTCCTTCTCACTGTAATAGGATGTTAGAACGTGAAAGGACTTTTGTCCAATCTTCTTATTGAGGAAACTGAGACCTAAAGGTATCACAGCAGCCACAGTGGCAGAGCTGAGACTAGATTTTAACTAAGTTTCTTCCTTAAATCAAGGGCTAACATAAAAGTATTTGCTGGGACTTGTAAGGACATATAATCCACTGATTTATTATGGTTAGAAAGTTTTTCTTCCTGTAGCAATACAAGATTTAAAAAAAGCAAATAAAGGGGCGGCTAGGTGGCGCAGTGAATAGAGCGCCGGCCCTGGAATGAGAAGGACCTGAGTTCGGAGCTGGCCTCCGACACTTAATCCACACAAACAAAAAAAACCTAGCCGTGGAACCTTGGGCAAGTTACTTAACCCCAATTGCCCTAAAGGGGCGGCTAGGTGGCGCAGTGAGTAAGAGCGCCGGCCTCGGAGTTTGGATGACCCGAGATCAGATCCGGCCTCAGAAAATGAGCACCCACGCATAAATGATGACTAGCCGTGTCACCTTGAGCAAGTTACTTAACCCCAATTGCTTTAAAAAAAAAAAAAAAAGCAAATAAAAATACTAAAAATCTTACAAAAATCACGGGATTTTCATAAAACAATATTATGTAAAATTAATTAATTGTATATATTTTATTCATAAATATACATTCCCCCATATTTATTGATTATGAAGGGTTTGCTTTCTCCATTTGCTTCTACTACTCATTAATTTCCACTAATTGCCAAAAATTTTCTCAAGAGTATCAATACTTCTGACTGAAGCAATCACTTTGGATTTTACTGTGCCATTTAAATAAATTTACATATTAAATAATTTTGACATATTCAACAAATTATATAAATTTCAGTTCTATATTTAACTGAAAACCATTACTGGGTTCCTTTGATTCTTTATGTTTCACACATTCTAATAACAGATCCAAGCACAGTTATACAACGGACCTAGCAGCACCATTGACCTATAGCTTACTGATCCATCTCATGTTTCTAACTTACATTTTATTACATTTCCCAACTCATCACATTTTGAAAATAAAGCTAGCAAGAATGGAAACGTGGCAGGTTCTAAACAAGTTCAACTCTCTTCAGTCCAGAGCCTTGCAAGAAACAAGAGAAAATGTCAAATGATCAAAACATAGGAGATAAGGACTAGAAAAAGCACCCTGAGTAAGATGCTCTCTCCAATCTCACAACCAAGGCAGCAGCAAGAAAGTCCACACTTATCCTATGCAAGTTAATCCAGAAGACTAGAAGGGGGTGGGTCAAGATCACAAGGTCACAAATCCTCTTTTGTACCTATCTAGTACTGCAGGAAAGGTCAAGATCAGAGAGTATAACAACTAAACAAATACAAAAAGAAATGCTATAGGTTAAAAAAAAAATCCCTTCCAATGAAACTCAAAACCACAGATTCTGTGAGTAGGAAAGGGACCTCAGCAAAATGATCTAACTCAACCTATATCTGAGATAGTCTTATAATATGACAACTAACAAGTGATTGCTAAGATTTTGTTTGAAGCCCTCCAAGGAGGGACACCCATCATTATCTGGCGTAGCCTTTTCTAATCATTAGGAAAACCGACTGGCTGGGGAAGAGAGCAGCCAAGACAGTGGAGAGGGAGGAAGCAATGCCATCCAGCTGTGATCCCCAAACTACTCAAATGAGGATCATACAAGACCAAGTAGGGATCGTGAAGGGAACTAGAAGAAAACACAGCCTAGGGAGAAAGCGCAGGGGCCAATCTAGTAGCTGCAGAGTTGAACCCCTGGAACAGGCCAGGCCTGGAGGTACCTGAGGCTGTGTTCTAGAGTACAGTGGGAGAGGAAGTGTCAGTTGAAGGGCACTATTGCTGATGGAGTGAGGCTCTGGATGCAGCCCTCAGCCCAGTCAGAAACTTGCTTCAGTGTCTAGGGCCAGGTCAGAGACCTGTAACAGTGACCAGGACAGGGAGCTCATGACAGAGCTGACACTGATTCTATTGCTACTGAACTTGCAAAGCACTCCAGCCACCAGATACGGACTGGGGCCATCAGCAGTCTACTGACACTGAAATCAGAGGCAAGTCTACAGATGTGTGGCATAGGCACAAAATGGTGAGGGCTTACAAAGGTGAGGCCAGAAGCGTCAGACTTCACCCTTTGTCAGAGTGCTTAGAGTACACTAAAATTTTGCAAGTTTTTGGCCTGAACCAACCCTGAGACATTTGAAGAACATAATACCCTAGGAAACCAAAAAAAGTAGTAGCAGATCCTCAAAGAATACAAAACAGAACCAAATGAGACATTCTTTCCAGAAGAACTTGGAGCCTGGGACTAATATGAAGGGTCAATCTGGAAAGTAAAGCTGGAAGAATAATAAACAAAAAAAAGACTCCCATGATAAAGTTATTTGGTACCAGTGACACGCAAGATATACCAGAAGAAAATAACTCCAAAAGACCTACAAGCAAAGCCCTAAATTAAAACAGTGCTTGCCTATAAAATTAAGTAGAATTCCTCAAAGAAATAAAGCAAGAAATAGATCAGCACATTATCTTAGATATAACACCTTATAAAAGTAAAAAAAAAATAGTCCTGAAAATTAGAATCAACCAAAAGAAGTTAATGACTATTAGGAAATGAACAAAGTTAAAACAAAGTCAAAAGACTGGGAAAATGGAAGAAAATATAGGGTATCATATAAAAAACTGACCTTGAAAAAAATTCAAGGAGAGACAATTTAAGAATCACTGGTCTGCCAGTGCAGTGCACCAGTGACAGAAAGCCATGACATTTCACAAAAGAGCATGAATATCATATTTCAAGAAACCATGAAAGAAAACTGCCAAGATGTACTAGAAAGATAGGAAAGTGGAAAACAGCTACAATTCCAATGTTTCTTCCTGAAAGAGGAGCCCTAAAAGACAACTCTCAGGAACATGACACTCAAAATCAAGAGCATTCAAGTCAAAGAAAAAAATACTGGAATCAGACAGGGGGGAAATGCCATAAATATAAATGGTCACATAATAAACACAGGATAAATAGGAAAGAAATTACCTTTCAGATACGTGGATAAGAGAAGAGTTTATCACCAAACAAAGAATAGAGATGAATTACAATGATAAAATGGATAATTCTGATTACATAAAGTTTTTGCACAAATCCAATTCAGCTAAAATTAGAAAGGAAACAAGTAACTGGGATGAAAAATCTTTTCAGCAAGTTTCTCTGTTAAAGATCTCACTTCTAGGATATATAGGGAATTGATTCAAATGTTTAAGAGCCATTTTTTAATAGATCAAATGATAGAAACAGGTCGTTTCGAGCAGGCAGTTCTCAAAAGATGAAATCAAAGCAACTGGTATTCATGAAAGTAGCTGGAAAATGGAAGATCCCTATCAATTGTAGAACAGTAGAACAAATTATGCCATATGAATGTATTAGATTAGTATTGTGCCTTAAGAAATGACACAAGGTACTGTTTTGGAAAAAACTGCGAAGATCTGTATGAACTGATGCAAAGTGAAGCAAGCAGACCCAGGAGAACAACTTATATAACAACACCGTAAAGACAAAAAACTATGAAAGAGTTCAGAATTCTAATCAACACAATGACCAGCCAAGATTCCAGGAAACTACAGATGATACCTGCATGGTTGGTTGTTGTACTTCATTCTCAAAGAGAAGCAACATGACACCATTATGTTGGCATCAAGGTACAGCGTGTCCAAGTGGCTGATGAATACAAGCTCAGATAGTTCTACTATATGTCAGGCAGAAATAGTCCACACGGACATTTGGAGCAGATATGTCTCTAAATTTGTACACCTCACATTTCTTTTGAGCTACTGCAATTCTGCTTCACTCACAGAGCACTGTGCCTTCTTTGGTACAGGCACGCCATACTAGTAATCCTTTGTCAGTGTCTCTCACGTCACACAATAAATTCCAAAGTTTTTTTCAGAGAGTCCCTGACAATGTCAGTGTATTTCTTTTTCTGACCACCATGTGAGTGCCTGCCTTGCATGAGTTCTCCACAAAATAGTATTTTAGGCAAATGAACACCAACCCTTCCCCCCAAAAAACCTTTACAACCAATATACACAGGCAGAAAGGAAGATTTTTAGAAATGATGTAAAGTAAGCTGGACCAGGAGAATAACTTATACAATAACAACACCATATACACAAACAACATTAAAAAATTTAAAGAACTCTAATCCATACAATGACCATCATGGTTCTAGAGGACTAATAATGAAACATACCATGCAAACCTTCTGACAGAGATAACAGATTCAAGATGTGGAACGAAACATTTCTGAACACGATCAATGCAGGAATTTGTCTTTCTTAATTAGTCATATTTGTCTTAAGGGTTTGAGCTTTCCAGTTTTCTAGGGGAGGGGAAAAGCTAGAACAAGGCAAGGCTGCAAAAAAAATGTTAAAAGAGTCAGTGGATGTTTTTATTTTTCAGGGCTCAGAGAAGAACAGAAGGAGGACCAGAAAGAATCACAAGCAGGAAAACCTTGAAGGTTATATGTTGAATTTATTGCATACTTAAAAGCAAAAGCAAGCTTACAACAACAAAGATTTAGCTTCATATACTTTCCTCTTCTGTTCTAAAAATATTAAATCATTGTCAAAGATATTGTAAAACTATATTTAATAATTAAAAACTGAGTAAATTAGATTTATAGCAGGGATATAAGGTTCATTGTTAGGAAACAATTAGTAGACTATATCATAATAGTAACAAAAATCAACAAAAAAATGATAAAGTCAGGAAAAGCCTTTGATAAGTCCTAACATTTATGCTAGGAAAACTAAAATGAACAGGAATAAAACAACACAGCCTTACAATGTGGTCAAAAGTAGCTAAAAAATGTAGATAATTAGTACTATTTACAATGAAAAAATATAGTCTTACTAGGAAGATAAGGGATAAAGCAAGGACGCTTCCATTATTATTTAATATTGCTAAAGATATAATAGGACAAGAAAAAATGAGGCCATTAGGATAGTAAGACAAAGTCTACATTTGCAGATGATATTATGGTTTACTAAAAGGATCCCAGAGATGTTGAAAAATCAAAATTCATTTTTTAAAAAATGAGGAAGAGAGACAAAAATTTCACTAAAAATATCTGCAAAATATGTGGGAGATGACCTACTGAGACACTCACAAACTTAAGAATTCTTTAGAGAAATCAGTCAATAAACATTTATAAAGCTCCTACTATGTCCCAGGCGTTGTGCTAAGTGCTAGGGATCCAAATTAAACAAAACAACCCCCCCCCCCAAACAAACCAGTTCCTACCATCAGGGAGCTTATAATCTAATGGGGAAAACACTGCACAAAAGGAAGTTAAAAGCAGGAAAGGGAGGCAAGGCACAGGCACTCTTGGGCCAAATGAGATATCCTGAGCTGAGTTCTCTCCTTATGTGGAGCTTTGTAGTACACAGCCCCTCCCTTGAATCAGAAAGGCTGAGGTTGGGCTGAGGCATAGGGCCAAGGCTGATGAGATGGGAGAGGCTGAGTTTATATTAAGAATGAGCTTCTTTGTGCATGGCGAAGTCAGTCAGAAGTCCCAAAATAGGGCAGTCAGGTGAGAAACGTCTTCCTTAAATGGAATTAAGCATTGCCCATGTCAAAATTAAATCACATCAAAAAAATAAACACCTCATCTTCAGATTTAGTATTATTAACAAACTATCAAGAATTTTTTTTTACCTAAAACTACCAAAAATTGGAGCTACTCATGTGGAAGAACATAATAAATTTGGAATTGAAATAAATGGAAAAAGAGGGGTCATGAAGGACCAGATCTGGAACTATAATACAAAGTAGCAATCATCAAACTATTTAGTTCCTGATTAAAAAAAAAAAAGAAGAACAGATTAAATAAGATCTTGAAGCAAATGAATACTTAGTGTCTTTCCATTACCTTTTGTAATTTCTAGTTTTCTGAGGTTCAAGTATTCCACGGCTTACATAAACCATCTCTATTGGGAGAATATTGGTGTCAAAAAGATAAGCTTTGGTATCAGGAAATAGCTTGATGTTAATGGTAGAACTACACAAATTTTCAGAATCTGATTCAACTGTTTCTCCTCTTCCTACCAAATTTAGGACCTAATTCATTGTTAGCTGCAATAGTTGCCAAAGATATAGATATATACTTCTGGGCTAATTCAAGAGGCTGCCTATTGTAAATGCATGGCATGACCTGAGCAATACACGTTCTTTTTTCAGTTTATTATCTTAAACCTCAGACAACATTTTAACACATAACAGAAAATAGGATTACATAATGAAACTGAAAATGTCTATTTCATATGGAAGTTTTTTTCAAAGTGTATATGAAATTTTTGCAGCTTTAAGAAAACCATGCTTCTTGGGGCAGAGCCAAGATGGTGGAGTAGAAACAGCTCTTCCACTGTGCTCCAGCCCACACCATTTCAAAATCATGTAAAAGGGGACTCTGAACAACCTCTGGAGCTCCAGCACCCACAGAATGACACAGAGAAGCTAACCTCCCTCTAAGGACAGCCCAGCAGCCTGGCAGGGAGCAGCCAGCCCAGTGTTCTGGAAGCCAAGCCCAGGACTGAGTCAGAGGATTTAACCCCAGGGCAGCCTGACCAGCAGCCAGCTGGAGGGACCCAGAAAACCAGAAGCTGTGGCTTTTCCAGAATTACCAACATATAGATGCCTAGGACAAAGTGAGAGGTCAATGGCCTATGGACTTTGGGACCAGTATTTGGGAACACGTCAGTTTTTTCCCCTGGGGGTGAGAAGTCGTTGAGGAGTCTTGGCACAGCCTCTATTTTGCAGCTTCAGCTCCTGGCCTGTGGAATGTAGGGGGATCTGGCAATCAGTCTGGGAAGTAATCCCTGTTGCTTTAACCTCCCTGGATCTGGATTGCTGTCTGGGGTGGAGGTCTTGGGGTGTGTGACCAGCTTGCCAGAGTGTGTGGGGGCTTCAGGGAAGGCACCCAACTAATACCTCTGGCAGTTGAGAAGACCCCAACATTTGGGACAGAAGCTCCCCTGTCTGGTGGCAGAGTCCTACTGTGGCAACAAGCCCAAAAGTCAAGTAATTAAGTGGCAACATCCCTAGGCAAAGGAAACAAAATAAACAGAAAAATTCAACATTGGACTCCTATTTTGGGGGCAAAGAGGATAGAAGCATGGAACAGAAGTAGGACTGTAAGGTCAGAAATCCTGCACCAAAGGCCCCAAATGAAAATAGGAGCAGTTTACAGGCCATAGAGGACCTAAAGAAGGACTTTAAAAACCAAATAAGAAAAGTGGAGGAAAAATTGGGAAAAGAAATGAGAAGGATGCAGGAAAAGTATGAAATGAGAGTCAACAGCCTGACTGAGGAGAATAAAACCTTAAAAAACAGAGTAACTCAAATGGCAAAAGAGGCTCAAAAAGGCAATGAGGAGAAGAATGCCTTAAAAAGCCAAATTTGCCAGATGGAAAAAGAATCTCTAAAGCTCACTGAGGAGAATCATTCCTTCAGAATTAGACTAGAGCAAATGGAAGCTAGTGACTTTGTGAGAAATCAAGATGCTGTTAAACAGATCCAAGCAACTGAAAGAATAGAAGGCAATGTGAAATATCTCATGGGAAAAACCACTGACCTGGAAAATAGATCCAGGAGAGATAATTTAAAAATTATTGGACTACCTGAAAGCCATGATCAAAGAAAGAACCTAGAAATAATCCTTCAAGAAATTCTCAAGGAAAATTGTCCTGGTGTTTTAGACCCAGAGGAGGAAATAGAGGTTGAAATAATCCACTGATCACCTCCTGAAAAAGATCCCCAAAAGAAAACTCCTAGGAATATTATAGCCAGGTTCCAGAACTCCCAGATCAAGGAGAAAATACTACAAGCAGCCAGGAAGAAACAATTTCAATATTGTGGAAACACAATCAGAATGGCACAGGATCTGGCAGCTTCTACACTGAGGGATTGAAAGGCATGGAATATGATATTCCAGAGGGCAAAGGACCTGGGATTAAAACCAAGAATCACCTACCCAGCAAAACTAAGTATCTTGTTTCAGGGGAAAATATGGTCATTCAGTGGAACAGAGGACTTTCAAGTATTCTTTTTTTTTTTTTTTAAAGCAATTGGGGTTAAGTAACTTGCTCAAGGTTACACGGCTAGTCATTATTTATGCGTGGGTGCTCATTTTCTGAGGCCGGATCTGATCTCGGGTCATCCCAACTCCGAGGCCGGCACTCTTACTCACTGCGCCACCTAGCCGTCCCTTTAGGGCAATTGGGGTTAAGTAACTTGCCCAAGGTTACACGGCTAGGTTTTTGTTTGTATGGATTAAGTGTCAGAGGCCGGCTCCGAACTCAGGTCCTTCTGATTCCAGGGCCGGCGCTCTATTCACTGCGCCACCTAGCCGCCCCGACTTTCAAGTATTCTTAAGGAAAAAACCAGGGTTGAATAGAAAATTTGACATTCAGACACAAGAAGCAAGAGATGCTTGAGAAGGTAAACAGGGAAAAGAAATCAAAAGGAACTTATCAAAGTTGAACTATTTACATTCCTACATGGAAAAACAATAACTGTGACTGATGAAACCTTTCTCAGTATGAAAATAATTAAATTAGGGTATATGGGCATATGAATACATATGTGAATGTGTGTATATATGTTTACAGGTATACATGGATAGAGGACACAGGTTGAATTTGGTGGGAAGGGATGATACTTAAAAGGTGAAATTAAGAGGTGAGAGAGGAATATAACAAGAGGAGATGGGGAGAAACAGGGTGGGGCAAACTATGTCAGGTAGAAGGGGCAAGGGGAAGTAGTTGCAGGGGAGGGGAAGAACAGGAAGGCAAAAAGGCAAAACCATATTCTCATTGAATTTGGCTCAGGGAAAGAATCACATACATACTAAATGGGATATCTCACCCTGCAGGAGAATAGGGGGAAAGGGAATGAGAGTGGGGGATGATGGAGGGGAGGGCATTCTGGGAGGAGGGGAGGTTGGAAGTACCCATTTTCCAAGAGGAACAGGATCAAAGTAGGGAGTGGGTGACAAGGGAGGAAGGGAATGGATCTGGAATTCGAAGTTTTAAAATTAAATGTTTCAAATACATATAAATATCATTATTAATACTATTTTGCATGTAATTGGGAGATAAGATGTGCAGGCATTGGGGCATGAGGATTCAACTTGCCCTAGTGGAAAAATCAAAGCGGGTATGGAAGAGATGGGAGAGAGCAGACTGGATGAGGGGATATCCTATGGGACTGCTATTCTGGGGTGGTGGGTAGGGAAAAACAGGGAAAAAATTGTAACTCAAAATTTGGCAGAAATGAATGATGTAAACCAGAAATTAATAAAGCATTTGGGAAAAAAAAAAAGAAAACCACGCTTCTTTATTTCCCTCTCTGAATCTCCTCCTCTTTTCTTTCATACTTTTATTCTTTTCTCTTTATTTATTATACAAGACCTGAGTACAAATCCAGCCTTAAAACACTTATTAGCTGCATCACCTTGGGCAAGTCACTTAACCTCTCTCTGCCTAACTTTCATCATGTGTAAAATGGGAATAATAACACCACCTACCTTAGTACCTATTCACATCATACTCCCAATGGAAGCCATTCTTTCTAATTATAAGTACAGCCAAATAAACAAGCATACAAGTTTGCCATGTTTGAAGATGTGATTCATTCTCTACCTCTATGGCAAGAGGTGGAAAACTTCTTTCAATTTTTGATTGGTCCATTTTTAAGTTGGTGACTCATGACACTTCTCACTGAGTAGAATGCTTACTTTATCTTCTATGAGTTCAGATTTCTTCTCTTTCTTTCTGGCACTATGGTTGTTTTAAAGAATAGCAATATTCCGTTATATTAATGCACCACCATTTATTTAGCCATTCCCAACAGATAGAGCATCTAATTTGTTTTCTTTGATCTAATGAAATTTCAAGTGTCAATCCTCTTTCTTTACTTAAGATATAATTTGATTGCTATAGAAATCTCTCACAGACCTGTCTGGATTTCAGGATGTTCTTCTGCAGGCTGATTTGCCCCTCCACTGCATGTCACTGTTCAATAAAGCAACATTTCTTGTAATCCTCCAGCATTCTTCACAATATTTTGCAGATGTATCTGTGTTCCAAGATGGCACTGCTTTTGGTTCCTAATTCTTTCCATTTGGCAAGATTAAGGAGGTTGAGGTTGCTTTTGGATTCTTTTGGTCTCATTGTGATAACTGTTATATATCAATTAAATTTCCTTTAGAAATTATAATATTTTATTTGGTAATTTTATTATAACGAGAGCCAATTCCTTTACTTTTATCGTCTCATGTTCTAAAGTCAATTATTTAAATAGGTCAGGTTTATATATGGTTATCTTCCTTTTCAGCAGAATGTAAACTCCCTGAAGTTGAGTATTATTTTGCTATTTTATTTTTGTCTTTTTATCTTCAACACTAAACACAGGGACATGAGCATAGGAGTTAATTTTTATTGTGAGAACCATTTTTAAAAATTTGTTGTTAGCTCTTGTCTTTGTACTGTCATAAGCTGGTTAAATCAACATGACTAATTTTTAAATTGGAAAATCAAAGACAAAAAAAGACTGCTATGAAATTAAATTTCAATTATAGATTTAAGGTGTATATTAATTTTGAGACAGTAATTAGTTTCTGGGTCCCAGTCTGAAGTTTTTACGTGCATTTTTTTTTTTTTTGGTAACAGAATCTGCAGATTGTTTTTATTATTGTTAATATTCTTATTTACATAAATGAAATCAGAGTTTAAATTATTGTTTGGGTTCAGTTTCTTTTGGCTTGTAGCACTCCAATTCTCTCCTTATTTCTCAATATTTTTATATATGATACTTCTTATGGCACAATAATATTTCATAGCATTTCTAAACGACAGTCTTGTGCCATTCCACGTTAATTTGACATGTAGGTTGTATTTTTGCTATTATTAAAAATGCTACTATCGATATTTTATGCCAACAAGGTCTTTTATTCCTTTAGACAACTGGTTCTAAAATGATTCTCCTTTTAACAGACATTTCTTGTAACACAGCAAATTTTTTCCTCTGGGATGATGTTAAGTGCTTCCATGCCCAGAGCCTTCTGACTAGTCCAAAGCCTTACTTACAGCCATATTTTTTGATATATTAAAAAAAAAACTTTCCAGTGAGCTTTGCCTCACAATGTAAGCCTCCCCTATAATAGAAATAGTTAAGCAAAAGAAACCAATGATAAGTGGCCACTTTTGAAAATTGATACCTCAATGGCACCTATAGCCCACTTTTCCCAGACAAGAAGAAGGGGGTGGACTCCACCCATCACTGATTCTCTTCCTGAAGGATTTAGACTATGGCTAGGCTTCTAAGTACTCTAGAGAGCCTTTGGTCTCTTTCATTTTTTGTTTACTATCAAACATATTTTCCTACATAATTTTCACTACTTTCCCCATATCTACCTTCCAAATGAAATAACTGAGTAATCAATGGGGGTGAGGTTGGGGAGTAACAGGAAAGGCAGGGTCTTTTTCCTCTTCCTCCAGCTTTTATCACATGACTCCTGTTTTCTGGGACCCAAAACTACCACTATAACAGATGCTCCAAGTCTGAGTGCAGTCTTAAGTTATGTCTTTGGGGAGAGCCCATAAACCTGGCCAGTACCAACCATGTTTCAATGGCAAAGCAGTGATCAACCCACCTTGTACTTAAGCAAGAGGATTACTGTGAAAATAATTGCCGCACACTTAACCTCAGCTGCAGAAGATGAATGGGAAGACTTCTACCAAAGAACATGGAGTCAATCACATCAATCAAACCTCTCTTATCCACAAAAAAAGAGAATATATTCAGCTTTCAGCTGACCTAACCAAGAGGTCTGTCATAGGGGTGGGAACCTGTGGCCTAAAGGTCACATATGGTCCCCTAGCTCCTCATGTGCGGCCCTTTGACTCAATCCAAACTTCACAGAACAAACTGTTTTGAGCTGTACTTGAGGACCTAGAGGACCACAGGTGGCCTTGAGGCCACAGGTTCCCCATCCCTAGTGCTATTAAAGCACTAGGCAATTTCTGAATTGCTGTTTGGTTGTATCCAATTCTTCATGACTGCATTTGGGGTTTTCCTGGCAGAGATACCAAAGTGCTTTGCCATTTCCTTCCCCAGTTCATTTTTCAGATGAGGAAACTGAGGCAAACAGGGCTAAGTGACTTGTCTAGGGTCAAACAGCTAGTATCTGAGGCCACCTTTGAACTCAAGAAGATGAGTCTTCCTGACTCCAGGTAAGGCACTCTATGCACTGTGCCACCCTGCTGCCCCAATTTCTGAGTTAACCAGCCTCATTTAGTTACATGCCCAATAGCAAGACCACAAATCCTCACTTCCATACAACTATATAAAAATATTTAAAGACTTCAATGAAAGGAAACACATCATGACAGGCCATCATTTAAATTGGTGAAAAGTCTAAAACAACCAAGAAGTCCCTGCAGATAAGCAAAAGAACTTAATGTTTCAAAAAATAGCTAATGGAAAATGTGGTCAATTGGATCTACTAGGATTAAGACAAGGGTGGGGAACTTGCAGCTTCAAGGCCACAAATGGCCTTCTGAGTCCCTGGGTGTGGCCATTTGATGAGTCCAAGTTTTACAGAACAAATCTTCATTTTATTAAGGGGATTTGTTCTGTGAAGTTTGGGTTCTGTCAAAGGACCACACTTGAGGACTTAAGAGGTCCCAGGTTCCCCACCCCTGGTTTAAGATGTAGTGATATACTACCACCACTGAAACTAGATCAGAAACAACCCCAAACAAACACAGATGCACTCTGGTAAAGAGTGAACAAGACTACTCTCAAAGGCTCCGTTTAAACAAAATTTCAAGTTACCTAGCAGTACAAACTCAATACTCTCAGTGACTGCTGTTCAGCCCTGTCTTTATCCTGCTAAACTGGTAATCATTTCACATGGACTTCTTACCTCAAAATAGGTTTCATCCTTTTAAACAGTAGGACTGCTTTTCAAAACCTAGACCAAAGAACTGTCCTCTCCAAATGTTAGGGGAATACTTCAGAAAGGAAGCAAAGGAGAAAGAAGGGAGTGAATGGAAAATGTGAATGAAAAAGAGTGGGCAAGGCCTCTGAGAAGCATCACAGGGTGAGAAGAATCCTGGACCTGTGAGTCAGAAGAGCCAGGATCAAAGGACACCGAATGTTCACTGTTGTGAAGTGGTGGGGCAATTATTCTACCTCTCCCAGTTTCAGTTTCCTTGTGGATAAAAATGGGAATAGCACCATATCTGATTACTAAGAAGTCTAAATAACTGAAATATGCAGTGTGTCTGTAAATCTTCAAGTGCTATATGTTTACTGTTATTAACTGGAAGCCAGGAAGGACCCTCTGCTAATTATCATTAGTGTTTATTGGATCTTACTCCACCTCCTAACTATTCTATTCTCTGTATAGCACCTTTAGTAAAGTAAGAATCTGGGTATAGAAATATAGGTCAGTGAAGAAGGAAGTCATATGCATAGGCAGTTTAACTACTTTGTGCATGAGATTTAAAGTATTTTAACATTCCTTTGTATGTATTTCTAAGAATTTAGTTGTCAATACAAAGGGCATCCTAAGTCTTTTCTCTAAAGTCTGGATTAATATATAGTAATATAACCATTCATTTAAATAACTGCTGAAGTCCAGGGGTCAAATAGCGGCCCCCCACCCTCTCCCAAACCCAATTAATCTGGGTGTAAATGCATATTTTAAAAATCATTTCCCAAACAATTTTTTCAAAATTGATTATAGACTTTGCAAAAAAAAAAAAAAAAAGAATTCCAACTAGTAACTTCTAATCTTAAAATACACATTATAGCATATTTTTAAATGTTTCTAATGATCTTCGTGAAAGTACTGAATGACTCCATGTTGACAGTATGTAAATTATACTTCCTACCTCCTTAATTTCTAGATACTGTTTCCATGGGGCATGACCTTGTTACCATAGAAACAATTCCGACTGCAGAACTGGTGCCTTCCCCTTATTTTAGACCAGCTGTCTACACATGGAGTGAGAAATTGTCATGAAATGGAAGATGACATAACGAGTTGATACAAGATACATTAGATATGAACACACCAACCAGAATCTGGAAAAGGAATCTCTCTTTGCTTACCTGCCAGATAGAGTGCAAATGATATGAACCGATGGTAGCGAATAAGGAACTGAAGTTGCTCTTCTCTCTGAACAAATGTAGCAAAATAATCTGCTACAGTCTCTCCATAGAAAAAGTAGTTCACACACAGTAAAAAATACCTGTAATATAAGAACTATCAGCCTATTTTTCTTTGATGAATATGATCATCAGACACCCTCAATAGAGCTGTCTTATACATAGAACAATACAAAAGAAATCCAAGTAAACCAAATGTTTAAAGAGCTCTCTGTTTAAAAAGCAGTCCCTCAGAATGTGCTCACCGGGGCTGGTGCCCACTTTAGGTTTCCATTTCAAGGCAGCCATAAACGCTAGCTATTGCATTTGACATCTAATCAGTAGCAGTTAGCATGTGTTTTTATAAACAGGTCACAATACAATTTCAGAGATTTCTTCTAGCTGTTTTAGTAAAATTCCCAAAGGGGTATAAGGAGGGATAAAGGGGTTCACTCAGGCCTTTTTTCCATTGCCTTTCAAAATCTGAAACTGTCATGTCTCCAATGGCCTAACTAAATTTGGTTATGGGTGGCTCCAGTAAAGCAGCAGGAGAGAAGACCGTCGCTCTCTTCTGATGTCACCCACCCCATTTTCTCTGCCAAAAGAGCTGCTCTAAACTAACCCATTCCAAGGCACTACTGGTTTCCTGGACTACAAACTCTTCAATTCTCTTTCCCCTTCTTCATCCCTACATGTAACCTATCAGTAAACCCTGCTGTGTCTCCCCCGGCATCTCTCTCAAACCCATCTTTTTCCTGAGCACTATCTCTTTCTACTTTGAGACTAATCTTCACTAAACACCTTATTACCATGCTGCTAAAAACCTACACTTACTCCCAGTGCCCAGTGTAACAAGTCACGACTCTGGCCTTCAAGGCCCCCAATAATCTGACCTTCACACCTCCCCCACCAAGATATGCAGTGTTATTGTTCAATACCCACCATGGCCACTGCTGCCTTCCCACCTGGAGACATCCTATACCTATGGAAATTCTGCCCAGCTCAAGTCCTGTGCTATTCTTGAGGCCCTGACTATTCAAGCCCATATTGCTCTCTATGAAATCCTACTGTGCTTATATATTTAATCTTTTTCTTTCCCATACATGTCCACATATTCTCTATCAACTCAATCAGGGATCCACATGAAGGGGTGTGTCTTATACTTCCTGCATGGCACCAGGCCAGGCACAGAGCAGACTCAATAAACACCTGATGACTGACATAGCAATGCTTCACTCAGAAAAATTAAATTATTTTAGAATTTACAAGGAGCATTATCCTCTTTGTACCAATGATTACTAGCAGTGGGAGAGAAATTTACTCATACTAGGGCATTAAGATGGATGACCTTAGGTACTGTATTTTTAATACCCTTTCTTACATAAGTAGGCACAGAAAAGGGCACTTCATTTCCCTGAACAGCACAGTTTTTCTTGAAGGATTGGTGGGGAGTGGGTAGACAACAGAGTCAATATAGAAGCCACCTCACTACCAAGCCGATGCTCACTCAACATCCTTCCCTTACACTTCCTCTCTGCACAAGAGGAAAGGAGGACCACAACACTAATATAGCATGGCCAAGAGAGGTCACTTCCAATAGTGGTCTGACTTACTCAGTCATGCTAACAGTCTGCAATTTACTTTACAACTTATACTACAGTTTTACTACGTCAGCACTTACCCCAGTGATCTGACCATATTACTTTATATGATTCTGTGAAATAGCACTAATTTTGCACAAAAGTTCAATTGTGGGTTATTTATCTAGCAAATATCCTTCTTTAGGTTTTATGAATGTCAAGTGAAATAACAGAGTTGCAGCTCTGATTTAAAATAGATGTGAAGTAGTACTGAACCTCACTTCCTAATCAAGTTAACATTTTACAAACAGTTTAAAGGAAGGGGAATATCTTGGTACATAGGCTTAATAGTAATAGGGAATCTAAAATGTCATTTATGACCACACACAATATAGGACTATACATAAAGTGTATAATGTTAAAAGTTGGCAAATTTTAGGAACATTAAATTTTGCTGCCTTTCAATTAAATAAAGGAAAATAGGGGAGTGAAAAACTACAAAGACAATGTCAGCAACAAGATCATTGTCTTCAGATGAAATATGGACTATAAAAAGGCTTCTGTGAATTGAATATGAGTTGGAATAATGGGACTAATAAAGAGTAATAACATATATTCTTTAAGTAAAAGAGTAGCTCAGAGAAATTAAAAGGCTGAAGGGGGCAGACAGTGAAGACTAATAGAAGCAGAAATAAGAAAACAGAATTGGAGCAGTGAGAGAGAGAACCAGGCCAAGATGGGGTAGCATGAGGTGGAGGAAAGATAGGGTGCATAGAAAAGAGCAACCCAACTAAAAAAGCTGAGGGCACATTCATAATCAATCAGGAATGGACTTTACTTGAGAAAATAAAGTTCTCAAATCAGTGTCTTATTGTGTTGGTAACTGCCCTTCCACAGATTATGACTCATCCAAATGTCTGCCCATCCTAAGCAATCCTTGTCCATTTATTCCTCACTTTTGCTTCATATTACAATGAAACCAAAGGAGCCATCAGCTCCCTCTTGTTCTTGCCTCAAATAACCTATTTTCTTTTTCTCTCATATGTGCTTTGATGGCATCCATCGCACCAATTCTCCTTTTGGATTGCTTGTCTGTAATGTGATACAGCCTATTCATACCTGCGATGTTTCTTCAATGCCCTCCGGTGTAATTCTCTCATATATAATTCTTAGAAGACCATTACCTAACAGCTATAAAGCATTAGGAAAACACAGGTAAGGAAAGGATGGATCTTTGTTTCATAGAAATGTGAACAGTTGCCTTTGATGAAACTACAAAGTACTTTGCTACTATCTATCTACATATATATTTTAAAAACATATCTATACACACACATATCCTTATGTATGAACTTATGTATGTGTATGCACATATACACTAATGTTCTACAGTCTGTCCATCCAAATGCATATCATAGTCTGGACAAAAAGCAACCATCTGAGTTTCAAGGGTGAATAGTTATATCAAACTTGTAAGCGCTTTTTTGTATCTCATCCAAAAGGCCCTTCGATGTTTGATACATTCAGTGCAGTGTCATTTGTAAATGGGAACACCTGAAGTATCTCATCAACTAAAGAGAATCCCTGTTCATCTTGAACTCTCAACTGGATTTCCTCCATGAAAGTAAACACCTATTTATTCTTCCCCTTATCTGTTATTGATAATCAGAAAGCTGAACAATTTTCTATCATTTTATCTTCCAACGAATCTTGTAAAAGTTTGACCTATGCTTGAGACATCTTAATGGAGAGGAACCTTTAAATGTGGCATTTTGCTCTATCAATCAAATGTTCTCTTATAGTAAAAAGCAATCAGCATAGTGGGATCTCCTATCCTCTACATCTTCCAGCCAATTCTGTGATTACAAAGGTTTGACATCCCATAGAATATTACTTCTGAAGTCTGCCTATCTCTTTCTAATATCTAATCAAGGATCCCCTCAATGTGTATATTTATTCTTCTCACTAAAATTTTATATAGATGGGAAAGTAGGCATATATATTATTGTTTACTAGTGTTCCTTAAGTGTTCAATTTTGGTTAGTAATGAGATGTTTGATTTTTCTCCACCTTTGGTATCCTCCTTCTTCTCTCTTAAGAACTAATCCCTAAAGACCCAACAATTGTGTTGCCTCCAGCATCCATCTCCTCTGTGTACATTTGGTATAATACAGTTGCCTTTTCTGTCTGTGTTGCTTTCCATTCTGTTTCCGTATCTTCTATAAGCATGTCTGGAAATGTGATCTGAGAATCAAGTGTGGGAGCTCCAACTGTCCTTGAGAGTGAAAATGTGTTATGTTCATTGGTTTCCTTTAAAGTGATACTAATAATTTTCCATCATTCTTTTCTGTAAGATTTTACAAATGAATTTATTATCTTGTCTTTTCTCTTTGCTATCTATCTCTCTCTACTTAGCAAGTCATTCAAGTATTTGATTTGGTTTGGTTTTTCAGCACTTTTGATTACCTCCATATGAAATCACTATAATTGGTATCAATGTCTATTCTTAAAATGTATTAATTCAAATAGGTCAGGTGGCAGTTGCTTAAATTGTACGTCCTATTTTTATTTCTGTTTCCTTATTTGTATTCATTTTAATCTTTGCTCTAAGAAGCTGGTTCTCTTAACTCTCCATAACTCATTTTGGAACAATTCCCATGTTGGTACGTTGCATCCTGTTAAAATATAATTAATTTTTGTTATGTTTCTTTTTGCTCACCATGTCTGAAACCTGAATTTTTCTTAAAGAAAGTGTTCATGATGTAGAAGCTTGTGAATTCTGGCTATTCTACATGTGTCTGACATCTGTTGTTTCTTTCTCCCGACTCTGCATTTCCAACACTTTTTACTATTCTCCCCTCTTTCCACCTTTGCACTGAGTATCAATGCATCTATTGTCTTAATTCCAAGGGCTCCACTGAATCCTTCATCTTTCCATTTTCTGTAATTCATTTGTGAGCAAGCTGCAATTATTTTCATGGTGTTCTTTTTTGTTGTTGCTGCTGCATATTCTTATTATAAGCACTGAAATATAAGATTAACCAAAATGTCCCATGAAATGGTGTTTCTTGTTGCCTTTTGAGGCAAATGATAAAACCAACTCTGCCTGCTCGTTTGTCTCTTCCATAAGAATCCCTGAGCCATCCTTCCCTTTAACTGTATTCCTTTCATTTTATGGTTTTGTTTATGGGGAGATTATCAAGTCTTGTAAGATCCAGATCCTTTAGTCTTTTCATTGATCATTAGACAAGGATCTCCCATGTAAAGTAAGGCAGTACTCTACCTAAAACTCTCATTTGTGGTACCCGGGTCCCCTTTCCCACCACTGTCCCTCTAGAAGTAGAAGGGAGCCACAAAGGACTGAAAGCCATTTGGCATTTTCCTTTCTTTCATGGGCTGCCACGGCCCAAGAACTCAAGCTCACATGATTGGCAGGCCAGTCTACTGAGGATGAGCCTTTCTGTGGTGTGTTAGAGTCACACCTGAAGTTCTTCCATCAAGACTGGATCTCCCAGGGGCTGTACCACATAGGCAGAGGCTTCATGAACTTAAAAAGGAGGCCAAGAAAGAAGAAGAAAACACCACGGAAGGAGAGGTAGAAGGCATGTATCAAACATGTCTTTCTTAGCTGTAAAAGACTAGAGTTACTAAAGCAAAAGGGACATTATACCTACCTAACATTTCTCTTTGTTCATCGCTGATATCTGCTTAAAAGAAGATAAGCTGGGATTGTGTGAAGTCAAAGTTTTATCTTTATTTTTTTTAAGCTCGTCCTTCCACTATGCCAGACTGTTTTAAGAGAAGATCAGATATTTAAAGGTGCCAGTTTATCAAACTGGCCAAAATCCCAAAGACTACTCTCTTTGATTTCCACATTCCAAGGTTACAGTTAATCACTTCAAATTTGCTATTTGCTCCTCTATCATTATATGGTTGATCAAACTATTCTTTCTTATATAAAACTTTTTCAACTAGGAAAATGTAAAGGTCAAAAGCATCTATTATTCTGAAGCCAAGTGAACAATGACAATATAATATCAATAATTAAGGAACAATCCTTATGTGTCTCGAGTTTAAAATTTTAACATCTTAATAGCATACTTAACTTGGTAAAGATTGTATACAACATTTTCGATGTCAGTACATCATTCTGAATTACAGCAATTGCTTCATATCTGCACTTCATCGACATTTCAAAGATTTATGATTTTAGCAGTGTGGATAATTCCCTCAACCAACATAAATTACAATCCACTTCATTCCTTAAATAGACGAACTTCGTCATTTGGCATCAGTGACAAAGTCTGCCATGTGATGGTCCATCGTCTGGTTATACATCTCCCTAAACTTAGATAAGTTGCTCTTTGGCCAAGAAATTACATGTCTAGGCCCACAATGGAATCATTTCCAGCTTCACAGGACCTGCCAGAATTTGTGCTGTTGGCACAGCCTTGGGGAATCAGAGCCTGACCCTCCATTATGAAGATATACTAGAGTAAGGTTTTAGGCTTGTTATAAGGAAAAAGTCAAACACTGTTAGTATTTAGTAAATACTAAGGAATTAAGGTTTGGCCTAATAATCTTTTCCTATCTCCCAAACTGCAGACTATCCTTTGCCACAATCCAAATATATGTATATTAAATGATAATGTCAGTTCCCAGAGTCTGGATTTATACAATATTCAGTTTTTCAAATAAAAAAACTTTAGACTTACCAGCTTAGTGTTCTAAACCACGGAAGCTCATAAGAACGATAGACTCTATAACCTATGGTAATAATTTCATGGAAGCATTTCACTTGAATGCCCAATACCTATAATTAAGAGACAGACATGTCAGTTGACCACGATGTCTAATACTCAAGAGTATGAGATCAGAAATACCACCCAACAGTAAATATTTTACAATCCCTCCCAATATTAGAATATTACAATAACAGGAATAGTAGCACCATCTAGCATTTATTTCATCTGAACCTCCCAACAGCAACCCTGTGAGTTAGGAATTGTTATCATCCTCCTTTAAAGAAGCAGCTGAGGCTGAGGGAGGGCAAGTCACTTGTCCAGAACTGTACAGCTACTTCGTGTCTGACGCAGAACTGGAATCCAGGTCTTCCTAATTCCAAGGCTGGCACTGGATCCACTGTTGGAAGCTATTATTACTGGAAACTTGCAGGTTCACAAAATTCCAATAATTTGATACAGGATTCCTGGAAATGACTACTACCTAAGGAGTAAACAGACCACTCTCTGGACTTAAAGAGTAATATGGTGCTAGGTCAGGTTGAAAATTATAGCTAGTATTGAAGAAATTTAGCTTTATTCAAGGAAAGAATTGGTATTTTCTTTTTTTTGCAGGGGTAAAGCAGGGCAATTGGGGTTAAGTGACTTGTCCAAGGTTACATGGCTAGTAAGTGTTAAGTGTCTGAGGCCGGATTTGAACTTAGGCCCTCCTGACTCCAGGGCTAGTGCTCTATTCACTGGGCTACCTAGCTGCCCCAGAATTGGTATTTTCTTTGGCTTATGAGAATAGACAAGACTAGCGATCAAGAGAGCTATGAGTCAGGGGCTTAATTAAAATTTCTCAGCCTGTTCTGAGAACAGAAGATTTCTTCACATTTGTAAACCTGGTAAACTTAAGCCTTTGTACATAATGGTTTTATTTTACTTGAAAGTTTTATTTTTTTCTTTATTTTATTTCTGCACTAAAGTTGTTCTTAAATTCCATACCTTAACTAAATTGAGGAAACAAGAATTTCTGTCCACGTTTGGACCATGAGTTTTCTAATATCCATATCTGGAGTTCAAGTGTGGGCTTTGAAAGAGTAATAACTTGAAAAAAAAGTCTGTGGGGCAGCTAGGTGGCACAGTGAACTGAGTACCGGCCCTGGATTCAGGAGGACCTGAGTTCAAATCTGTCCTCAGACACTTAACACTTACTAGCTGTGTGACCTTGGGCAAGTCACTTAACCCCGACTGCCCTGCCCTCCCCCCTTCAAAAAAGCAAAAAAAAAAAGAAAAAAATATATTAAAAAAAGAAGAAGAAAAAAGTTGGAAACAACTGTTTAAAATTCTCTCTCTCCCTCTCCCCTTTTCCTCTCCCTCTCTCGCTCTGTTCCTCCTGCTGTTGCTAAGGTTCTTCAAAGCAACCTGGGTAATTATTTTCCCCTAGGCCAATATAACATTTCTATAACCAAACAGGACCACCCATATGTCTACCAAGTCTGTAGCAAAAGTGAATTTCCAAAGCCATTCAGTGTTCAGTAACAGTGATGGAGGGTGGCTCCTCTTCAAAAAAATTTCAAACTCTTACCTTAAGCTTAAAAAAAATATCATAACTTTTTTCCTCTTCCTGTTCTGACTTAATTGGTATGTTAAAAAAAAAGTCCAATGCATGTGTTGCTTGAAATGCTATGGAGTTTTAACTGCATCGCTGCTACCAATAGTGTATCAAGCAGCAGAGGGAAGCAATAAGTGTCTTTGCTCCAACTATTCAACTCTGCCTTTGTAAGGTGAAAGCAGCCATTAACAACCCATAAATTGATAAGCATTGCGGCATTCCAATAAAACTTTATTTAGAAATGTAAAAGCCATTCTTTGCTCATGGGCCACAGAAAACAGGCAGGTGGCTGGGTTTGGCCTGAAGGCTGTTTGCCAATTCCTCTACTAGAATGGAATCTCCATGTGGGCAAGTATCAAGTCATAGCTAAACTTTGATTTCCTCCAACGTCTGTTATACTGTTCTGCATGTAGCACCTGATTAACAGCTGCTTGAGTGTCATATAATGTATATGACAGCTTCTATGGGCCTTACTCTCTTTACTTGTAAAATGAAGGTGCTGGACTACACGATCTTTTTCAGCTTTAAAAGTCTGAGATATATTCTTATTTGACATTAAATGTAATGAACATCTAACACAAATAAGCCCCCAAAAAACTTTAAATAAGACTGTGACCATCCTAAAAGCCAGCACACAACTGTGCACTAACACAAGTTACACTTCCGTACTAACACAAGACCACATCTGCACTAAGAATGATGGCTGGTCTTCGAAAAATCACTGATCACAAACGCTTCACTATTTTGCACACTGAATGTCTAGTTTACGAAGGGACAGCCTGTTCTGGACACAGATACAATAGAGGTTCCAACTTACAAAGCAGGTTCAAAGTTGGTTCAATACATTAGATATTCTGAATGCATATTTCCCCCACAGAAAAGAAGCTAATTTTATATTTAACACCTAACATACCACATTTGCAATGAAAAATTTTTAAATGCTATCATGATACCAGAAACTTAAAGCAGAAAACAAAAAGTATTTTTCATTAATTTTGTTCCTTTATGGTGCAATAGCGACAGTATATGACATTCATTGCCACATGAGTGGCATAGTCAAACAGGATGAGATGGTGTGCATAGAGCATGACCTATATCATCGATCAGAATTAGAAACATCAATGAGATCACAGATCTGACAAAGTCTCAAAGTATAGGGCAATAGTAATGATCATACAAAATTATAATACAATTACAAAAATGGTGCAGTAAGAAAAATACCCATACTCCCTGCCAGCACTACAGGCCTTTAACATGAATTAGCATCTAGTGGACTTCATTTCCCAACAGTATGACTTAAAGTCTATGTCATAACAATCCTGCAAACAAAAAAGTACGAACCCAGCATTTTTCCTAAAAATACTGTAACACACAATGGTTTAACATCTTGCTCAAACAAGTATTGGAATTATCTTTTTTGAAGCTCTTGCCTCACATAACTAACCATGTACACATGCTGAAAAATAGTCAAATCACAAAGAAAATGTATCTAGCTGACTTACAAGAAGCATCAACATAAATGATCCCATGTAGATGATCAGGAAAAATAATGAAATCATTGTCAGAGTCAGAATTCCACGAATCCACCAATTTTTCCACCTATAAAGAAAACATCAGCAGTTACCTTTAATATTCTCTCAAAGACACTTTGGTATTTTTAGTTTTAAATTCTGCAAGAGTAGGACTCTGATCTAAACAATTCTTCACAATTCCCCACAGAACTTACTAAATTCATGATTACCACTCATAGTAACCCATATCCAACAACAACAGGAAAAGAAAGGAACCATGAGATTAGGAAGCCATATTAGTTATTAATACCGATAATTAAGTTACTGAGTAATGTTATTGATTGTTTTTCTCATGCCCACAGAATCTGCTCAACTTTTTCCTCTATGTAAACCTCCAAGTAAATTCCATATTTACAGCTGATGAAGAATCTTACAGAATCATCTAAATTGAGGCCAAATAACAACTACTTTCACTCCCTTCCCTCCAGTGTTGCCACCCCATGTGCTTTCCTCCCTTCCTTCTCCCAGAGGAACAGGCATCATTATTTCACCTGATTCCCCATTTCTATCTGTCCTTGCCTCTCCTAGGATCTTGCTCCAGCATCCATCTCCTCTCCATCATGTATCTTTAATCCCTTTGGTCTTTGTTCTTGGCTTCTCACTTTCTTCCTTACTCCTTAATATGTTTTTCACATTTCTTGCCCTTAAAAAATCTTTCCATTGAGTCTTCTACACTCAAAAAAGTCTTCACCATGACTCTCTGCTTCCTTGCAATCTAGCTTCCATTCCCATTATCTGATTACTTTCTTTTTTTTTTTTTTGAGAGACAGAAAGAGAGAGTTTGAGAAAGAGAGAGGGAGGGAGAGAAATATGACTTCTTAGTCACCAAATCATCTTACTTGTTCCCTTATAAAAAACACTGAACTTCCTTCTACAGGAAACTCTTTCCTCCTCCCTTAGCTTCAGAAATGCTATACTTTTCCTGGTTCTTTTCTTACGTATCTAATCTCTAAATCCTCGGTTGGTTCTTAGCCTCCTCTCTCCCACACCTTGGCAAACCCTAATGTGGGTACTTCCTCCATGTCTATCCACAGGTCCTCTTCTCTCTCTACATTTGTTCCCTTAATCTCATTCATTTCCAAAACTTTTCTGATCTTCTTTATACAGGTAATTCTGTATCTCTAACCCTGAATTCTCTCCTGAGCTAGACTGCAATTCTCAGTTGCCAACTTCTCTAGCTGAAAGCCTCATAAGCACCTCAAAATCATTTCCTAAAACAAATTTATATAGTCTTTCCCCTTACTATACCTGCTCCTTCCAAATTCACTATTTCTATCACTGAAATACTTATTTACTCAGTATCCCAAATTAAAAATCCTGTGCCCTACTTTCACAGCTTTCCCTTGTACTTTTCTCTTTCTCCTATCTTATCAATAACAATAGAATTAATCCTTCTCCTTCAGTCTCTCACATCCATCTCTTCTCCATTCCCTCTGCTACCACCATAAGCCTTTTACCACCTATTTGAATTACTTCAGTAGCCTAAATTTTTTCTGCCTCCACTTCCCCTTCGTATGATCCATGCTCTGTACCAAACATCTTTCTTCTAGTTCCTACATTCAAAAATCGGTGAGTCCTAGTGCTAAAATTACTTTATCTACAATTCATGTTTTATATTCCGACATTAGCTTTATGCTATTCTCTGTCCAGTCTTTGCCCTCCTTCAAATCAGAATTTTTAATCATCAATCACAGACACCTTGCACCTTTCTTTTTTACCTCAAAGCCTTGGATTAAGCTATTTATTCTCTCTGGGCCTCAAAAGTCTTTACCTGTTGCATTTGTGCTCATCCTTTAAAGCACATTTCAAAGGCCATCTCATTTATCTTAATAAGCGTCTTTGATCCACAACGCTCCCAGTCATTAATAACCTTCTCTTCCCCAGTGCCCAGAAAGTACTCAGCTTTATGCTATTATATAAGATTTCAGCTCATAAGATCATTCCAGGAAAGGCAAGCAGTCTAGGTGGATAGGAATACAGGCTATGTGAAAAAAGGGTCCGTGAAAGACGGTGCAAAGGCAGGACAGACTGTGTAAGGTCTCCCAAATCATGAGTCGAAATGTCACTTGGTAGGCAACTGTTTTGAACAGCAAAGGAACATGAGCATTGGGCACATCAATCCTGGTAATCTAAGGATACATAGAGTTTAAATGGCTAGTTATGGGTCATACAGCTCTGATGTATCTGGTAAGATGGAAATCCAGATCTTTCTGATTCTAAGGCTAGCACTTTATCTTGAATAACTGGTTGTAAAGATCTCTCAACAAAAAGAAAGGACCTGAACCCTGAAGATACCCCTGTTAGTCACCTAAGGAGACATATTGAGCTGCATACTATCCATTAGGTAGTCACTGTCCCTCAAGGAAAACCCCACCAATCTGTAATTAAACCCTAAATCAGGATACCCTACTGGCCTGGGCCTACTGCTGTCAGGAACCTGAAGCCTTGCTTAAATCCTGTTAAAAAGCCAAGCTCAGGGGATTTACTGAGAACTGGATTTACACACAACTGAGACTCAGTACACATCTCTGAAGACCACAAGTAAGGATTCTAAGGTGGCAGGACCAGTAGTTTGCTGAAACAGCTTCCTTCCCTCACCCATGCCCCAGTGACTCCTAGTCAGGGAGCATAAGGGGTCTGAGCTGTGCAGTCAGTGCCTCTCAGAAATGGGGGGCATCTAAGGCAAGCCCCTACTCTGATGACTGACTAGACATCCAGATAGAGACTGGGGGGGAGGAGACGTTGATGTTGTTGTGCCCACAGCACCACCCTATCCTTCTGCAAATCCTTGATGCTTTAGGGCAAAATGAACCTCCTCCTTTTTAAAATGTTCAGGGACTTGTGAGTGCTTCATTTCATCTCAATGTTAAATTGAACTAAGAGGGTGCTGAGGTTAGTGCCACACCTACAGCACAGAGAGTAAAATCACTGACCGTAAGCCGAAGCCAATGCAGACAACAAGGATGCTTGCTGGTCTTGAACCTCGGGTGGGGGCATCAAGAAAAACAGGCAGGGAGTGCAAAAGACAACAGTGAACATGGGTCTGAACAGGAACTCCCAGCACCCAGGAGGGACACTTGTGTTCCCTATAAGAAAAAGGCTGTCTAGCACTCTTTGTACTCACAAAGACTTGGAATCAAAGGAGATGCCCCAGTTGGGGAATGTGGGTGAAGGTAACACACGAAATGACAAACAGGATGAGTATAGAAGCACAGACAGACTCAGATGAACAAAACGAGACAAGGAAACAATGTGCACAATGTTTACAATGACATATGTGGAAAAACCCACAAACAAATGAAAATGAATGCTGCAATATTACAGAGAAAGCACAGCACCAAAGGGAAGATCTGAAGACACCTCCTCCTCAGCCCTTGCCAGAGCTCTGCACAGGTGCACGAGTGTGAAACACTGCATATGTAAGTATTTAAGATGGATTTTGCTCAATTTTCCTATTCCTTTAACAAAAGTTAATTAACAAAAGTTAAACTGATTAACAAGTTAATAAATTTTTCTCAAAGAAAATGTAACTTCAAAAAATGGACTAAAGCTGATGATTTCAGTGACTGATCAAAAGACTAAGTGAAAGTGGGGGGTGGGGACCCCTGGCTCCCTAGCTTCCTGTTATATAAAGCAGGAAGAAACCAGTTCAGTTTTCCTTCCCCCTTGTCCATCTCTCTGTCCTTTGACAAGTGGTGGTTCTCCTAATAATCAGTATTCTGACACAACGGAAATATAAACATTCTAAAGTGATATGGGTTTTTCCCCCTCAATCAGAGTATTATCTTAAAGAATGATAATTAAGTTTTTCTTTTTGTAGGAAAAAAAGGATTTGAAAAAGCAAATGCCCTTAGCCCTGACATAATTAAAGCACTTATTATTTCAATGATATTTTATCCATGTCAAGGAGCTGAGAAATGACAGCAGCATGCTTAGAATGTGTTGTTTCTTTACCCCCAAGCTCCCCAATCACTTGCCATTTATTTGACAGGCAGTTTTGACAATAATACTTGTTTAAATATCAGAAGCATATGGAACAAGTATGAAAAGAACAAGATGGAAATTTAACATACAAGTTTAACATATGAATTTATTTGAAAGAAAGAAGGGATTGACAGTAGGCCATAGGGGAAAAATATAAAAAATAAGTATACACAGGGACATTCAAATACTTGACCAGACAATTTCTTGGACCCAAAATGAAATAGTAATTGAGATGAAATTCATTGTTAACTTTAGAAGGACTAAAGTGGTATAAGTTTTAAATCGGAGCAGCAAGAAAATAGTCATTTTAATTTAACATATTTCAAGGAAGTGAAACTATATGAGAGTTTCATTTAATTGATAAAAGGAAATAGCAAACTTTGGGGGGAGTTAGGAAATGGCCTACCATTCTGAAAAATCATTTGAAATTAGACTAGAAAAGTCACTAAACTGTAAGCATATACTCTTCAGGGGAAAAAAATCAAATCAAAGGTCCCTCACATAAAAAAATTTCTATAGTAGCTTTTGTTTTTCCCAATGGTAACAAAGTACTGAAAGCAAAATAGAGCCTCATCAGTTAGGATATGGCTAAATAAATTATGGCATATGACTATTGCAAATGTTTATTGCTTCATATTTACATATAAAGGTTTTAGAGAAATTTGGGAAGATTTGTGTGACCTGATACAGAAAAAAGAACAATTTATGAAAAGTCCACAACAGTGTAAAGGAAAATAACCTTAAAAGACAGTATAACTCTCAATGCACGGCCAACTTTGAATCTAGAGGGCCCACAGTGATGAAGGACACATAACAACCCTTTCTAGCTAGGATCATAGACCCCTGCTTCAAAGTGAGGCAGAGATGGGCAACTCTGAATAGCGCTGGTCAGTTTTCGTTAGCTATGTTTTCTTTTTCTTTTTAAACAGTAGTGAGGATTTGGGGCAAAGAGACAAAATGATGATGATGATGATGATGATGACGACGACAATGATGAAAAAGCCTTTTTTAAAAAAGCATTGGTCTTAAAATTGAAAAACATATATATATAATATGGATTTTGGCCACCAATCTGTTACTGGGACATTGGGCAAAACAGTTGAACCTCTCTGAAGTTCAATTTGCTCATCTTAAAATGGAGAAAGGGAAGAAGGAAAGAAGAGAGAAAAAGGAAGATGGAAAGTAATATATTAATAGTCAACTCAATGTTGTGAATTGTAATGTAAGTGAATTGATTCTGGTCAGAGGATAAATCATTTTTTTTCTCTTTTTTTCTTTCTTTTTGCCTCTTGGAGGACAACTGGGGTTAAGTGACTTGCCCAAGGTCATAGGGCTAGTTTTTATGTTAAGTGCCTGAGGCCAGATCTGAACCCAGGTCCTCCTGACTCCAGGGCCAGTGCTTTATTCACTGTGCCACCTAGCCGCCCATGAGGATAAATGATATTAAAACTATGCTTATAACCATAAACAAATTTCTTTTGCAGAAACAAACCTGATATATGAACCAAAGAATTAATGAAGTATTAAACATTTGTTCAATCATACCTTGCAGATAAGCCAGACAGAGCTTTCTGAAGCACTTCAGGGGTTCTGTCTGAGGACGGTGGAACTTCTGGAATGTCAGAATCAGTTCTGGAATCCAAATCTCCATATTTATCATCAATATCAGTTTCCTAAAAGAAAAAAAATTAAGTACATATTAGAAAATTAGAAAGACTGGAACTACAAAAATGAGCTGACATTCAGTTACTTATATAACCTTAACAAAAAGGACTAGCTGAGAAGTTATCTTAAACAACTAGAAAGTAGTTATGTTAAGAAAATTTGATTAGTACCCACAAGATGGAGGACCAGACATCTTCTCCAAAATAAATGACCTTTAAACTCTCTCCAAAGTAAAATTATATGCAAAAAGTAAAGCAATTGCACTGTCTCCACAGTCTAAGAAGACAGCAAGAAACTCAGGTAATAACCCAATGAACTAACAGCAGATAAAGTTAATCCTGAATCTCAAATATATTCTTTGCCTCAGCACCCCATCTTCCCTGTTCTGGCAGGACTACATAAACCAAACCACAGAAGTGCAACAGAACTCAATTTTTCCCTGATCCCCTCAATTCTGTGAAGCAGAGGTGGATAAAATAAAATATACCATAAGACAAAGCAACACAACATAAGATAACACTACATTAACACAATATAACATAGCAAAAGCTTTTTCTGCATGGAACAGCAGCGTTCTTGCTATAGCACAGCAATGCAAAGTTAGAGAACTAAAGAATAGAGTGAGACTGAGGAATCAGTAAGCGTTCGGGGAGCAGCATCCAGTTCTGTCTACCCAGAAGTCACTTGAGGGTTATGAGAAGTAAATTACCCAAGGGCAGCTAGGTGGCAAAGTGAGTAGAGCTCTGGCCCTGGAGTCAGAAGGACCTGAGTTCGGATCCAGCCTCAGACACTTAACGCACACACAAACAAAAACCTAGCCGTGTGACCTTGGCCAAGTTACTTAACCCCAATTGCCCTGCAAAAAAAAAAAAAAAGTAAATTACCCACCCAGGGTGTGAAGAGGCTCAGACTACTGAGGTGTCAACGTAAAAGGCTCTCAAAGAAGATCTCTAAACAAACAAAACATATTCTCTAAAACAAGATGTACAGAGCAAAGTTACGGGTCAGTCTCCCAGAAGGACACACATACACAAAAATGTGAATACCAAAATGTAAGAAATAAAAAAATACTCAGAATTTCTGAATACAGAAAACAAAAGTGCCACTCAAAAGAATCTACAGATCATCTTCATAAAAAAATCGTATGTTGCAAGCTCCAAGACACAGTGATTATACTTAATTCCGTGACAACAAAAGTTGCAATCTACAAGGAGAAAGACCTTCAAAAATAAAGGAAATTTGAATAGTACAAGATCATTTTGCCCCTACCTGAAATTGTAGAAGAGAATGGAATATGTTCTGAGGAAAGTAGCTCAAGAAAAAATTCAAGATGATATACCCAACAAACCTAAATCTACTAAATCTAAATGAAAAAAGTGTTCAGCAAACGAGAAGTATTTAAAGCACTGTAAATTAAAGTAAATCAAACGAGATAGGAGTGAATTATATGCTTTGTAAAACATCCAAGACAACAGAAATACAAGTAAGGCATACAAATACAACAACCAAATAAGGCACAAGCAAATTTGAATAAATTATCATGGGGGAGGGGAGACTGAAAAGAAAAAAACACACACACTTATGGTGTTTAAAACCCACCAACAACAAAAGAGCAAGAGATTTCATTCTAAAAGTACATAAGGAGAAAAGAAAGAAAACAAACTTCAATGGAAGAATAGTAGCAGAATAGGTTTTTTGAAACACTGTAAACTAGAATAATACTTCACAACATGAACTTGTGAGTGAATCTTCAGGTTTTTCTGAGACTAAACTGAAGAATGAGAAGGGTTAGATAGTGTGTAAATGAAATGAGGTAAACTGGAGAAACAAAGTCTGAGAAATGCAATTTATTGGTAAGGCATGCAGTTGCAAAACAAATCAGTTCTAAGGCTCCTCAGTTGGCAGGAGGCCCCTGAGGAGAGATTCACAAAGGTTTTTATAGTAAAGTACAATTACTATTTTTAGATGTTGGGACATTCCAGTGCTTGGGGATGCTGATTTGGCAACATCTACTTGTATCCTGCAAGCAAGCTAGTCAGAGACACAATGAAAAATGATTTCCTTAAAATGACATGATTTACAGAAAAAACTAAATTTAGCTCAGGGACATAAAACTTGAGCAACTATACAAAATGTGAGTCATGATACAAAAAGGAATTAATTTCATTTTCTCAATGGGATAGTAGAATGCACCCTAATCAAAAGTAGATGAAATAATTTCTGTAATCCTTCAGAAAGATGAATACCTATAGGAAGATGGGATGAAACAGAGGGAACACACCAGAGAAAAGGAGGAAAAAATTCGATAGTGGGAGAGGATCCCACTGAGGAAAGTTCGCATGGGGCAAGAGAGATAGTCTATAATGGGAAATGAAAATCATGCAGTAGTTACAATCTCCTAAGATTTAGCACCTAGACTACAACCTCTGGGAGAATGTTGTGCCTCCATGAAACATCCTGTCTCGAGGAATTAAGAGGGCATGAACCCAACGTGGAGATTTCATAGCAAATGGGTAAAAAATAATCACGGGAGGGACAGTGAGTAATAATGAGGTGTACAATTAAGGAAATAGGGAAATTTCTGTAATGAGACAATGCTTGAAAAAACTAGTGAGACAAGAGCTACAAAGTAATAACAGACACTAGAAGAAGGAACTTCAAAGGAGAACTTTGGAAGCCTTATTTCAATAAGGACGAAAAGACTAAAGAAGGAATAAATAAAAACTAAAAACTATGAACCAAAGAGTAAGAGTCTAAAATAGAAGGAAGGAGAAATAACGAGAAAAAAGAAGAAAAGTAGTCTACAAAGGAACAAAGAAAAATCCTAATTTAGGAAAAAAAAAGTTAAGAGACAAATGGAGGAAAATGTAACCCTAACTCTTATAACTTTAAATATGAGGAGCTTTAGTAATCTAATAAAACAAAAAATAGGAACACAGTGGTTACAAAAACAAAGCCACTATCTGTTGTTTACATGATCTACAATGAAAAGCAAAGACAAATACAGAATGAAAAGGAGGGAAAATGTATTAAACATCAGGTAAATCCAAAAAAGTAGACCTTATAATCGTTTTATCAGACTAGGCAGGAACAAAGATTCACAACATAAGAGAGATAAACAAAGAAACTACATTATGCTGAAGGGAACCCTAGACAACACACCAATAATACTAAATTTAGATGTTACATATTCCTTCACATCAATATTAATAAAGGGAAAAATCAACAGAATTACAAGGAGACGGAGACAGTAATGCAACAGTGGGAAGAGATTTTAATATTTCTTTCTGAGTTTTCAATAAATCAAAAAGAAAGAAAAATCTAAAAAGAAAGAAAAGGGAAAGTACAAGAAACTAAAACTAAAAGACTTGTGTCATTCTAAAGATGGGTCGATAAAGAATATGCAACTCTTAAAACACTGACCCATTTATTAAGGCACAAAAATGGTACAAATAAATGTTAAAAGGCTGCAGAGTTAAGAGAAGCAGACAGACAGCTACCATTTTGGTGAGGGTACTCATCAGGTCACACCTGGATTACTGCAGGGCTGAGCACCTCAAGTCTCCCCCCATTAAATCCCTCCTTCATTCAGTCACCAAAGTGATTTTTTAAAAAAAGAACAGGTGTGAAATCATGTCACCCTCACATTCAATAAATTATAATAGCTTGCTATTAGTTCCAGGATCAAATACAAAAACTCTGTTTTCCACTCAAAAATTTTCATAACCTAAGCTACTTCCACCTTTCCATTCTTCTACATTCCTCTCCACTAGTCTTCCATCCAATGACACAGGACCCCTGGCTGTTCCAGAAATACGACCCTCCATCCTTCTTCTCCAGGCATTGTCCCTGGCTTTCTGTCCCCCATGCCAGGAACTCTCCCTCCTCATCTCCGCCTCTTGGCCTCCTTTAAGTCCCAACTAAAATGCCATGTTCCAAAGGAAGCCTTCCCCTAACCCACCAACTCTAGAGCCTTCCCTCTCTTTATTACTTCCAATATATTCTGTATATAGCTTATCTGCACATATTTATTTGCTTGCTCCCTTCTGCTGTTGGATTCTGAGCTCAGAGCATTCCTGGTCTTTTGCCTGTTTCTGTATCCCCAGAAATTAGCATGGTACCTTGCATACAGTAGGTGCTTAACAAATGTGTACTGAGTGACTGAAATGGAGTCTCAGAAAAAGAAATTCTAAATGAGGTCAATGGAGAAATTTTTTAAAAAAGCAACAATAATTATGTGGAAGTGAATTAGGATGATGAAACAACATACCAAAATGTCTGTGAAGCAGCTAAAACAGTCCTTGAAGGAAAATTATATCCCTACAAACATATATGAACAAAATATCAAAGAATTAATGAACTGAGTGTGCATTTAAAAAAATCAGAAATGAAACAAACCTAATTTAAGTACAAAGGGGCTATTAAAATTAAGAGGAAAGAAACTGTAAAACAAAACAAAACAAAATCTATAGAAATGATTAACAAAACTGAAAGCTGAGTTCTCCGAAGACTACCAAAATAGATAAACCTTTAGTCAACTGGATTTTAAAAAGCAAAAAATCTAATTAACAACAACAACAAAATTTATTTGGAGGAAAAAAAATCTAAACTATCAAAGAAAACAAGGAGGGATGAAGAAGAAATAGCACATGAAACAGCAGTTATCAAAACCACTGATACTGGTTTAAAAATAAAGAGATACCTCTAGGGGGCATGCTAGTAAATGTTTAACGACCAGCTCTCCAAAAATGCTGAGGACATAATTAAATTGTAATGGGTATTAACATTTTCTCCATAAGTTTCTTTCTTTCTTTCTTTTTTTTTAACAAATGCTTTATTAACTTCTGGTTTACATCATTCATTTACACCAGATTTTGAGTTACAATATTTCCCCATTTTTTCCTCACCCACCACCCCAGAATAGCAGTCCCACTAGATATCCCCTCATCCAATCCACTCTCTCCCATATCTTGTCCCATATCCCCTTCGACTTTGCCATTAGGGCAAGGTGAATCTCTGAGCCCCACTGCCTGGACATCTTATGAAACATTTAATTTTAAAACCTCGAATTTCAGATCCATTCCCTTCCTCCCTTGTCACCCACTCCCTCTCTGAAGATAAGCAATTCAGGATGTGTTGTATATGTATAGCTATGCAAAACATTGCCATATTAGATATATTGTAAGATATATTGTAAGATATATTGCTTATATTTCCTTCCCACCCTTCTCACCTCCCACCTGGTCCACCTACTTTGATCCATGTCCCTCTTCAAAAGTGGGTACTTCCAACCTCCCCTCCCCCTAGAATGCCCTCCTCTCCATCCTCCCCCCTCTCTTCCCCCTTTCCCCTACTCTCCTGCAGGGTGAGATATCCCATTTAGTATGTATGTGATTCTCTCCTTGAGCCAACTTCAATGAGAATATGGTTTTGCCTTTTTGCCTTCCTGTTCTTCCCCTCCCCTGCAACTACTTCCCCTTGCTTCTTCTACATGAGATTGTTTGCCCTACCCTGTCTTTCCCCATCTCTTCTTGCCATTTTCCCCTCTCACCTCTTAACTTCATGCCTTAAGTATCATCCCTTCCTATCAAATTCAAGCTGTGCCCTCTATCCATGTATACCTGTAAACATATGCCCATATACCCTTCTTCAATTATTCTCATAATGAGAAAGGTTTCATCAGACACAGATATTGTTTTTCCATGTAGGAATGTAAATAGGTCAACTTTGATAAGTTCCTTTTGATTTCTTTTCCTTGATTAACTTCTCAAGCATCTCTTGCTTCTTGTGTCTGAATGTCAAATTTTATATTCAACTCTGGTTTTTTCCTCAAGAATGCTTGAAAGTCCTCTATTCCACTGAATGACCATATTTTCCCCTGAAATAAGATACTCAGTTTTGCTGGGTAGGTGACCCTTGGGTTCAGTTCCAGCTCTTTTGCCCTCTGGAATATCACACCCCATGCCCTTTGATCCCTCAGTGTAGAAGCTACCAGGTCCTGGGCTATTCTGATTGTGTTTGCACAATATTGAAATTGTTTCTTCCTGGCTGCTTGTAGTATTTTCTCCTTGATCTGGGAGTTCTGGAACCTGGCCATAATATTCCTAGGAGTTTTCTTTTTGGGATCTTTTTCAGGAGGCGATCTGTGGATTCTTTCAACCTCTATTTCCCCCTCTGGGTCTAAAACATCAGGGCAATTTTCCTTGAGAATTTCTTTAAGGATGATTTCTAGGTTCTTTCTTTGATCATGGCTTTCAGGTAGTCCAATAATTTTTAAATTATCTCTCCTGGATCTATTTTCCAGGTCAGTGGTTTTTCCCATGAGATATTTCACATTGCCTTCTATTCTTTCAGTTGCTTGGATCTGTTTAACAGCATCTTGATTTCTCATAAAGTCACTAGCTTCCATTTGCTCCAGTCTAACTCTGAAGGAATGAATCTCCTCAGTGAGCTTTAGAGATTCTTTTTCCATCTGGCAAATTTGGCTTTTTAAGGCATTCTTCTCCTCATTGCCTTTCTGAGCTTCTTTTGCCATTTGAGTTAATCTATTTTTTAAGGTGTTATTTTCCTCAGTCAGGCTGTTGCCTGTCATTTCATACTTTTCTTACATCTTTATCATTTCTCTTCCCAATTTTTCCCCCACTTCTCTTATCTGCTTCTTAATGTCCTCTATGGCCTGTCGCCAGCTTGTATTTTCATTTGGGGCTTTTGGTGCAGGAGTTCTGACCTCACAGTCTTCCTCCATGCTTTGATCCTCTTTGCCCCTAAAATAGGAGTCCAATGTTGAATTTTTCTGTTTATTTTGTTTCTTTCCCCTAGGCATGTTGCCACTTAATTACTTGATTTTGGGGCTTGTTGCCACGGTAGGACTCTGCCACCAGACAGGAGAGCTTCTGCCCAAACGTGGGGTCTTCACAGCTTCCGCAGATTGGGTGGCCTCTGTAAAGCCTCCACATGCTCTGGCAAGCTGGATACCCACCCCAAACCTCCACCCCAGACCACAAGCCAGATCCAGGCAGTTTAAAGCAAGACTGGTTGCTGGATCTCCCTACATTTCACAGACCAGGAGCTAGAGCCACCAGTGACGCTGCAAAATGGCTTCTGTGCCGCGTTTCTTCAACAGCTTTTCACCCCCAGGGGAGGAAGCGGACCCATTCCCCAAATTCTGGTCCCAAAGTCCATAGGGCACTAATCTCTCACTTTGTCCTAGGCATATCTGTGCTGATAATTCTGGAATCACCACAGCTGCTGGTGTTCTGGGGTCCCTCCAACTGGCTGCTGGCCCAGCCACCCTAGGGCTAAAACCACGGCTCATGCGGGCCTGGGCTCAGCTCCCACAGCGCTGTGCTATCGGTTCCCAGCACGCTGTGCTGCCTGATCTCAGAGCACTTCCCTGGCTGCTCCCTGCAGGGCTGCTGGGCTGTCCTCAGCGGGAGGTTAGCTTCTGTGTGTCATTCTGTGGGTGCTGGGGCTCCAGAAGGTGTTCAGAGTCCCCTTTTATATGGTTTGGAGGTAATCTCTCCATAAGTTTCTTAATTCTAAATAACCAATAAAACCATAAATCAAGTCCTAATTGGTAGTATTTGCTCATCTCTATGTTGTAAATGCTCACATTGAAAATTTAATAACTGGGATTCCCCAAGGCAGTAGTGCCAGCTCCAACATATACCCGGGTAAATTAATGAAAAAAAAAAAAACTAGAAAAGGAAAAGTCAGAAACAATGGAATTCAATTCAGCATCTGATATACTATAAAACAAAAATTACTTGGACAAGAACTCCCTATTTGAGCTAGGGAAAACTAGAAATCAGTCTGACCTAAATCTGGCTTAGAATCTTAGACCAACATTACATACCATATGTCACAACAAATTCTAGATAAAAATGTGATCCAAGGCCATATCATAAAAACAATTACAAAATCAGGTCATACATGTTTTACAGGCATGAATAGCAGGGTTATTCTTGACCAAAATAAAGAAAGAGGCAATTCCAAAGGATAAAATGGATACTTTGACTTTATGAAACTGAAAAGCTTCTGCACAAAATTAATGTACCCATGATAAGATATTTAAGGCTAAAAGCCATTCCTCTACAGTTATAAAAGGATATTAACAAACAGTTCTCCAAGAAGAATTACAAACCATTCCCAAGCAGATAAAAGAATTTTCCAAATCACTAATAAGGAAAATGCAAATCAAAACACCCATGAGGTAATACTTCATACCCTATATATTGGCAAAGATGTCAGATGATGGAGATAGTGTTGGAGGGCCTGAAGAAAAACACAGAAGCACATCCTTGGGAGAGTTAGTAAATCTGTGCCACCATTTTAGAAAGCAATTTGTAATTATGCAAATAAAAAGCCTAAAATACACTTTTGACCCAAAGACTCCACAATGAGCTTGTGTCCCAAAGAGGCTTCCAATAAGAAAGTCTGCCATCCCCTCCCACACCAAAATATTTATAATAGCACTTTGTGGTGGCAAAAAAATTAGGAAGAAAGTAGTTCGGGGAGTGGTTAAACAAATTGTGGTATATGAATGTAAAGAAATTTTATTGTAGTGTAAGAAATTGCAAATAAGATGAATGCAGAGAGACCTGGAAAAATATACATGATCTGATAAAGTGAAATAAGCAGCACTAAGAAAATAATATATATAACAACAACAATGTAAACAGAAGCAAAAATAAGATTAAAAGTGGACATTCCACAAATAAGTGCAACTCCAAAGAAGGGACGTTGAGAAGTCACTCTCACTCTACTTTGCAGAGGCGAGGAGTCAGCAAATGAGATACAATGCAAATACTTTCACTTTTTAAAATCCAATGGCCAGTCTTGCAAAATTCTCTTTTTTTCTTAAAAATAGTATTCATTTTATGGGAAGGCTTTCTGAAAAGGCGAGAGGGGGACTATGAGAAAAATGTTTATGATGTTAAAAAAAAAACACTACAAGATATATTTTTAAAAGTTTATTTTTTACCAAGGTGTATTTAAACCATAAAAATGAAGTAAAGTAAAATTCATTGTTTTGTCAGCTTAATTCAGAAAATGAATGCAATGAGAATCATAATTTACTATCTTGTCACTTGAGCTGGATATATATGTATACTAATTTCTTATGTGGTCTCAATTCAACCTCTTCATGTGTTAACAGCAGAATAACCATCCTGCATTTTCATAGAGTTACATATTTTTTAAAATTAATTTATTAGTTTAGTTTCAGTTAACAAGTTTCAATTCCATAGTTCCTTGATTTTCAAATTTCCTTTACTTCCCTCCCCCCTCCCCACACGACGGCATATAGTCCAGTATATGATCTGCAAATGCATTCATATTAGACATTATTCCAATTACAAAGGCGTATTGTACTAGGTGGGATGAACAAACAATGAAAAGAACAAGATCATTTAGTTTATTTCCATCAGGATTCAGGTTCAGTTCTTTCTAGTTATATCTCTGGATGGGGCATTTCTCACTTTCTTGAGTCTTTCAGGATTAACTTATATCACTGCATTGCTAAAAAGAGTCCAGTCTGTCATAGTTGGTCATCACAGATATGGTATGTCTGTGATTGTATACAGATTTCTTCTGATTCTACTCTTCTCGCTCAGCATCAGTTTGTGTAAGTCTCTCCAGGTAATTATGAAATCCGTCACCTCTTCATTTCTTATAGCACAATAATATTCCATTACATTCATATACCACAACTTTTTTGGCCATTCCCCAATTGGTGGGCACCCCTTCAGTTTCCAATTCTTTGCAACCACAAAGAGGGCTGCTAAAAATATTTTTGTACATATGGGTCTTCCTCCCACTTCTATGATCTCTTTGGGATATAACCCTAGAAGTGGTATGGCTGAGTCAAAGGGTATGAAATTATTTATAATCCTTTGGGCATAATTCCAGATTGCTCTCCAGAATGGTTGGATAAGTTCACAACTCCACCAGCAATGTATCAGTGTTCCAATTTGTCCACATCCTCTCCAGCATTTGTCACTTTCTTGTTTTGTCATCTTAGCCAATCTGATTGGAGGGATGTGGTATCTCAGAGTTGTTTTGATTTGCATTTCTCTAATTAATAGTGATTCAGAGCATTTCTTCATATGTTTATAGATATCTTTAATTTCTTTCTCTGAAAATTTCCTGTTCATATCCTTTGACCACTTATCAATTGGGGAATGACTTGTATTCATATAGATTTGGCTCAGTTCTCTATAAATTTTAGAGATGAGTCCTTTATCAGAGACACAAGTTGTAAAAATTCTTTCCCAATTTCCCACCTCCCTCTTGATCTTGGTTATATTGGCTTTGTTTGTACAGAAGCTTTTCAATTTAATGTAATCAAAATTATCCATTTTGCATTTTATAATGCTCTCTAGTTCTTGTTTGGTCCTAAAGTCTTCCCCTCTCCACAGATCTGTCAGGTAAACTATTACTTGCTTTCCCAAATTGCTTACAGTATCATCCTTTACATCTAGATCATGCACCCATTTGGACTTGATTTCGGTATATGGTGTTAGATAATGATCTATGCCCAGTTTCTGCCATACTTTATTCCAGTTTTCCCAGCAGTTTTTGTCAAATAGTGCATTCTTATCCCAAAAACTGGGGTCTTTGGGCTTATCGAACAATAGATTGCTATATTCATTAACTGCTGGGTCTCCTGCACCTAATCTATTCCATTGATCCACTACTCTACACCTCTGCCAGTACCAAGCAGTTTTGATGACTGCTGCTGTATAATACAGATTAAGATCTGGCATGGCTAGTCCACCTTCCCTAGCATTTCTTTTCATTAATTCCCTTGATATTCTAGACAGTTTGTTTTTCCAAATAAATTTTGTTATTATTTTGTCTAACTCTAGAAAGTAGTTTTTTGGTAAATTGATTGGTATGGCACTAAATATATAGTTTAGTTTGGGTAAAATTGTCATTTTATTATATTAGCTCGACCCAGCCATGAGCAATTGATATTTTTCCAACTATTTAGATCTGCTTTTATTTGTGTGAGAAGTGTTTTGTAGTTGTGATCATATAGATTCTGGGTTTGTTTGGCAAGTAGATTCCCAAATATTTTATAATGTCTACAATGACTTTAAATGGGATTTCTCTTTCTATCTCTTGCTGTTGAGTTTCATTAGAGATGTACAGGAATGCTGAGGATTTATGTGGGTTTATTTTATATCCTGCAACTTTGCCAAATTTATTTATTGTCTCTAGTAGTTTTTTACTAGATTCTCTAGGATTCTCTAAGTATATCATCATATCATTTGCGAAGAGTGATAGCCTGGTCACTTCTTTACCTAATTTGATTCCTTTGATTTCTTTTTCTTCTCTAATTGCTACTGCTAGTGTTTCTAGTACCAGATTGAATAAGAGGGGTGACAGTGGACACCCTTGTTTCACTCCTGATCTTATTGGAAAGGCTTCTGGTTTATCCCCACTGAATATAATACTTGCTGATGGTTTTAAATAGATTCTATCAACTATTTTGAGGAAGGCTCCATTTATTCCTATACTTTCTAGTGTTTTTAATAGGAATGGGTGTTGTACTTTGTCAAAAGCCTTTTCTGCATCTATTGAGATGATCATGTGGTTTCTGCTAGTTTTATTGTTGATGTGCTCAATTATACTGATGGTTTTCCTAATATTAAACCATCCTTGCATTCCTGGAATGGATCCTACCTGAACAGAGTGTATTATTTTTGTGATGAGCTGTTGGAGTCTTTTGGCTAATATTTTATTTAGAATTTTTGCATCTAAATTCATGAGGGAAATTGGTCTATAATTTTCTTTCTCTGTTTTATCTCTTCCTGATTTAGGAATCAGTACCATATTTGTGTCATAGAAAGAGTTTGGTAGGACTCCTTCTTCACTAATTTCCCTAAATAGTTTGTAGAGTATTGGAATCAATTGTTCTTTAATTGTTTGATAGAATTCACTAGTAAACCCATCTGGCCCTGGAGATTTTTTCCTAGGGAGTTCTTTGATGGCTTGTTTGATTTCTTTTTCTGAGATAGGGTTATTTAGGTAATTCACTTCCTCTTCAGTTAATCTGGGCAACTTGTGATTTTGTAAATATTCATCCATTTCACTAAGATTGTCATATTTATGTGCATACAATTGGGAAAAATAATTCCTCATTATTTTTTTGATTTCCTCTTCATTGGAGGTAGCTTCACCCTTTTTATTTTTGATACTCATAATTTGGTTTTCTTCTTTCTTTTTTTTTTATCATATTGACTAAGGGTCTATCAATTTTGTTGATTTTTTTCATAAAACCAGCTCTTAGTTTTATTTATTAATTCAATGGTTTTCTTAATTTCAATTTTATTAATCTCACCTTTGGTTTTCAATATTTCTAATTTAGTACTTAATTGGGGATTTTCAATTTGTTCTTTTTCTAGCTTTTTCAATTGCATGTCCAATTCATTGACCTCACTTCTCTCTGCTTTAATTAAGTATGCACTCAGGGATATAAAACTTCCCCTGAGAACTGCCTTTAGTGCATCCCACAAATTTTGGTATGTTGTTTCATTATTATCATTCTCTTGAATGAAATTATTGATTGTTTTTATAATTTCTTGTTTGACCCACCAATTTTTTAGGATTAAATTGTTTAATTTCCAATTAGTTTTTAGTCTATCTTTCCCTGGCCCTTTATTGCATATAATTTTTATTGCATCATGATCTGAGAATGATGCGCTTAATATTTCTGCCTTTCTGCACTGGATTGTGAGGTTTTTATGCCCTAGTACATGGTCTATTTTTAAGTATGTACCATGCACTGCTGAGAAGAAAGTAAATTCCTTTTTGTCCCCATTCAGTTTTCTCCAGAGATCCATCATATCTAGTCTCTCTAAGATTCTATTCACCTCCTTAACTTCTTTCTTGTTTATTTTGTGGTTAGATTTATCGAGTTCAGAGAGGGGAAGATTAAGGTCCCCCACTAGTATAGTTTTGCTGTCTATTTCTTTTTCTAATTCCTTTAACTTCTCCTCTAGGAATTTAGATGCTATACCACTTGGTGCATATATATTAAGTAGTGATATTGCTTCATTCTCGATGGTGCCTTTTAGTAGGATATAGTTTCCTTCCTTATCTCTTTTAATTAGATCTCTTTTTGCTTTTGCTTTATCTGAGATAAGCATTGCTACCCCTGCTTTTTTTACTTTAGCTGAGGCATAATAAATTTTACTCCAACCTTTTACCCTTATCCTGTGGGTATCCCTTTGTTTCAAATGTGTTTCTTGTAGACAACATATTGTAGGATTATGGTTTTTAATCCATTCTGCTATCCGCCTCTGTTTTATGGGAGAGTTCATCCCATTCACATTCACAGTAATGATGACTATCTGTCTCTTCCCCTCCATCCTATTCCCTCCTGTTTATGCTTTTGTTTCTTCCTTCTCCCTTCCCCTCCTTGAAGTTTTCCCTTTTGACCACCCCCTCCCTCAGTGTTCCCACCCAGTGATCCCTCTTCTTAACCTACCCTCTCCCCTTATTACTGTTTCCCTCCCTTCTAATCCCCCCCTTTAGTCTCCTCTTTTTCACCCCCCCTTGCCCTTCTGCTTTCTATATGACGAAGTAAGTGTTTATACTTATCAGAGTGAATTACTCCCCGTTTGATTCCAAACCAATGAGAGTAAATTTCAAACATTGCTCCTCTCCCTCCCTCCTTTTCCTCTATTTGGTGAATTTATGTGTCTATTCACATTAAAATCTTAAACTTCACTGATTTAAGTTGATCCCTCTTTGAACCAGAACCAGTGAGAATAGTGTTTAAATGATGTTCCTCTCCCTCTTTCTTTCCCCTCTTCTATAGTGTGTTTTAATGTCCCTTCAGATGGTATATTTTACCTTTTCCTAGCTCATCCTTTCCTTTTTCCCATTACAGTACCTTTGATCCCCTTAATAGTTTTGTTTTTTTTTTTTTAGACATCAGGTTAGTGCATTCATACCCACACCCTCTAAGTATAACCCTTTTGAAGGTCATGGTAATCATAAAGATTTTGAATATTGACAGTTATCAGCTCCACATATAGGGATGTGAACATTTTGCTCTTGTTGCATCCCAAGTAATGAGTGTGTGTTTGTGGGTGTGGGTGTGTGCACTTATGCATGTGTGAGTCTGTGTTTCTCTTGTTTACCTTTTTATATCTTTCTTGAGTCTTGTAATTGGAGATCAAATTTTCCATTGAGCTCTGGCTTTTTCATCAGGAACATCTGGAAGTCCCTTATTTCATTAAACGACCATCTCCTTGCCTGGAAGATTATGCTCAGTTTTGCCGGGTAGTTAATCCTTGGTTGCAGTCCTAGCTCTCTTGCCCCAGTCCCTCCACTCTTTTAATGTAGAAGCTGCTAGGTGGTCCTGTGTGATCCTAACTGTAGTTCCTCGATATTTGAATTGTTTCTTTTTAGCTGCTTGTAGAATTTTTTCTTTAATCTTGTAGTTCTGGAATTTGGCTACTATATTTCTTGGAGTTTTCAGTTTGGGATCTCTCTCAGGAGGAGTTCAGTGAATTCTGTCGATAGTTATTTTATCTTCTGATTCCAGGACCTCAGGACAGTTTTCTTTGACAATCTCTTGGAGGATGTTGTCTAGGCTGCTTTTTCATCATGGCTTTCTGGTAGACCAATAATTCTTAGGTTGTCTCTCCTGGATCTGTTCTCTAGGTCAGTTATTTTTCCAGTGAGATATTTTACATTTTCTTGCAATTTTTCGATCGCCTTGTTTTGTTTGATTGACTCTTGCTGTATCATAGAGTTCTGAGCTTCAATTTGATTGTTTCTAATTTTTATCGAATTACGGTCTTCAGTTATTTTTTGAAGTTCCTTTTTTAGGGAGGTATTTTCTCACTGCCTCCCTGATTTGGTCTTTGAAATTTTTCTTAAGATCCTCCAGGAATGCTATTTGGGCTTGGGACCAGATCATGTTTCCTTCTGTGGTCTCAGGTGTGGGTAGAGAGTCTATATTGTCCTGTGTGTTTTGTTGTTCTTGCCCTGCACAGTACGCTCGAATAGACTTTTTTGCCTTCCCCTTCTTCTCGGCTTCTTTTTTTCCCATTGTGACTTCCTGTTTCTTAGTTTCTGAGGCTATGAGTTTAGGGCCTGATCCTTGACTTTGAATACCTCTGGGTGGCTAGTTTATGGCTAAGTCAGGAAAGTCAATGAGGGATGTAGATGAGTAGGTGTGGGTGCCTCTGACCACTTCAGATTTCTGCCTCTATACCCCTGGGCTATAAGTAGGCTTTTGTTGGTGAGGAGAGGTGGGGCTTGTTGGGACCCCACCCTCTCTTCTCTTCAGACTCCTGGCTAACTCAGTTACACCCCTTCTTGGAGATTCTCAAGCCTGGGGCTATTTCCATTAACTTGGGATTTCAATCTGGGTGGGAGACTTATCTTTGGGTTTTCTGCTTCATGAAGGAGGGATGGGAGGATCAGAGCAGCTAGAATTTACTTTGCCATTCCAGCCCCTGTATTATACAGGCAGGCAGTTTCTAAACTTCCAGACTTTGGGCCGAATGCAGCCAGAGAAGCAGCTCTTTCCACTGAGGGCCCAACTCTCCTACCTGGCTCCAATGATCCTACCAGTCCGAGAGATGACTGTGATTCGTCCTCGGTAAGTCTGCAGGCTGGGGCTTTTGCTCTCTCTGGTGTAGTCTGCTTGTCTGCTCTTAGGTCTGAGCTGTGCAGACCCCACGCGCTCTGCGCTCGACCAGTCCTGACACACTGGGCAACCTCCTGGGCTGGACTCTGCCACACTTCTTCCAGTGGGCTCTGTCACTCCGGTTTCCACTCAGATTCACCTTTTGAGCCTTAGTGACCGAGGAGCTCAGCGAGGTTACTGCTTCCTTTCCGCCATCTTGGCTCCTTTCCTCCGGGTTTCTGGTTTGTTCTCAGCCTGCACTGCCCTCTGTCACTGCTATTCCAGAATAATCTCTGGGCATGTATTCTCCCCCGTGATTTTGGGGTATTGAGTATGCGCTGCTAACAGGGGAGCATTCCCCTGCTATGAGAAGCTTGTTACTGCTGAGGCACCTGGGAGCAGCTACATATTTTTTCAAAGTACTTTCATGTTCACTAGCTAAGGTGACGCTTCCAACCTCACTTTGTGAGGTAAATAGGCCCAATTTTCAAATGAAGAGCCCCAGATCAAAGAGACTGAGCTACCTGCTAAAGAAAGAACACAGGGGAAAATTTAAGGCATCTATTAAACTGTCACTATGTGTCAGGTGCCATACAACGTACTCTCCCAAGTGTCACCTCATTTGGTCCTCATAACTGATGGGATCCTAATAAAGCTGCCCCAACCCCAATATTCTAACTTTCTTATAGGCCCCACTGAATAGCAGTCCCACTGCCCCTACCTAGCCACTCCACGCCACCCCCCCCCCACTCAGTAACCTAACTTCTTCACATATGCCTCACTGCTCACTAGAACAAGTGTGTCCATGGACTCCTATTTCTCACAAAAAATAGCAGGCGTGCCCATGTGATGGGATCCTAGCCCCTGCCTCTAGCCAGCCCCTGCCCCCAGACCTATTGCTCATATCTCCCAAAGAAACAGCAGGCACATCCACGCACTCAACTACAACCATATCCATCTAGTCTCAGACGATCACAATACTCAGCCAACCAGAAAGTGGCACCACCAGAATGCCTGAGCAGGATGTGGACCCCAAAACAATGGAAGGTACCTGCCCTAAGTGGGCACCTAGGCAGTAATAGTAAAGAATCAGAGTGTACTTATGACATAGAGAGGCTTATTATAATGTCATTATCACACATACATATCCCCCCATGGGTTTTTCTGTATGCATTGTAATTGCATACACAGTTTCACCGTGACTAGGACCCCTCCCCTATTTATTACCTAATCCTTAATAAACCCCTCCTGCCTTTTTAATACTCATAAATTTCTGTTATATAACTATGTAGATCTTTACCCTATAAAAATCCATCTTGCTTTCTCCGAAGTTGCTGGTTCCTCTTGGAACTTAGCCTGCTTCATGAAAGGTGTCAATCTCAATAAATGCCTATGCTTGGATTGGAGGTGGTCTGACTCTGAATTCTTTGAGATGGCTCCACCACAACACATCATGAAACCCCAACAGTTTTTGGCGTCCCTGGGTATATAGAGCTTAAGCCACAACACTAGATTGAAGCAAAAAAAGTTAAGTCCAGGTGACACAGCTAGTCTGTGTGCCTGAGGCCATATCTGAACTCAGGTCTTCCTGACTCTAGGACCAGGGCTCTATTCACTGTGCCAACAGTTACCTAAAGTTCACATCCTCCTTTGGCCACTTACTTCTGGTCAATATGGCTTCCAGAATGAGAGGTAAGCTACTCATCTCCCACACAGTAACTCCAGCAAAATCATAAAGTTCAAATCATATCAAATAATGATTTTTTAAAAATCCAATGATGAATTCAATTTCATTAGACAACAGAGAGATCCCTGAAGATGCAGCCCTCTGAGGGTCAGGGCTCCAGGAAAACCATCCATCCCAGGAGGGGGTGGTCACCATGCTATGAGAATCCTTCTTTTCTGTATGTTCTGTCCCAGATCAACCTGTTTCTAGGCAAAACACTCCTTGTATGACAGAGATCTCACAGCACTAACTAGTCTCATTCTTTGCCACTCTTTTCATTACTTTTCTTGAGATTCTTGACCTTTTGTTATTCCAGATAAATGCTGTTAGTTTTTTCTAGCTCTATAAAGTAATATTTTGCTAGATTAAGTGGTATAACATTAAATAAGTTTAATTTAGGTAGAACTGTCAGTTTTACTATAGTTCTGCAATTATTTACTCTGTATTTCTGCAAAGAGTGTCTTACAATAGTTGGATTCATACAGCTACACTTTTGCTGAACTGTTTCAATTTTCTAAGTTAATTCTTTAGGGTTTTCCAAGAAAACTTTATCTACAAAAAGTTGTTTCCTCTTTCTTCATTCCCTTCATATTTCTTTCTTACCTTATGGCTACAGCATTTCTAGTACTAGGTTAAACAGAAGGCATAATGAGCATCCTTGATTTATCTTAATGGAGAGAGATCTAATTTTTTTTCCATTACATATACTTTCTTTTAGTTTTAGTTAGATACATTTAATGCACTAAATGAAGGTCCATTTATTCATTTATTTTTGCTTTTTTTTTGGAGGGCAATTGGGGTTAAGTGACTTGCCCAAGGTCACACAGCTAGTTTTTGTGTGAAGTATCTGAGGCTCTATTTGAACTCAGGTGCTCCTAACTTCAAGGCCAGTGCTCTATTCACTGCACCACCTAGCCGCCCCTGGTCCATTTATTTTTTATGGTGTTTAGTGTATTTTTTTTTTTAAAAACAAACATATGTTGGATTTTGTCAAAAGGCTTTTTTTTTTCAGCACCTAGTGATATAATCATGTTGTTTAGTCATTTCAGTAATTTCTAAATTTTTGTGACCTCATTTGGGATTTGTCTGGCAAAGATACTACAGTGGTTTGCCATTTCCTTCTCCAGCTCATTTTATAGACATAAAAACACAGAAGCAAACAGAATTAAGTGACTTATCCAAGGTCTCATAGCTAGTAAGTCTGAGGTCACATTTGAATTCAGATCTTCATGACTCTAGGCTTGGCATGCCATTCAGTGCACCAGCTACTTGCCCCCAATATAATAATTTTTTATATGTATGTTATTAACATGTTCATAATGTTTTAATGATATTGAAACAACCTTGCAATCCTGATATAAATCCAACCTGGTCATAATGTATAAACTTTCTACTAAGTTGTTATAGCCTATTTGTTAATATTTTATTTAAATATTTTTGCATCAATTAATTGGAAATATTTTCTTTCTTGCCTTTGTTTCTTTCAAGTTTAGGCATCAATCAGATAGATATATATAGATAGACTGATATTACATATCATAGAGTTTAAAAGGGTCTCTTCTTTTTCTACTCTTTTTTTTTTTTTTGCTTTTTTGGAGGGCAATTGGGGTTAAGTAACTTGCCCAAGGTCATACGGCTAGGTTTTTGTTTGTGTGTGTGTTTAGTGTCTGAGGCCGGATCCGAACTCAGGTCCTTCTGACTCCAGGGCCGACGCTCTACTCACTGCGCCACCTAGCCGCCTCCTTTTTCTACTCTTACATGCAATTTATGTAATCTTGAAATTACTTGTTCTTGGGGATGTCTGATAGAATTCAACTGGAGGTCCAACTGGTTCTGGAGATTTTTCCCTTGGGATTCATTGATAATGCAATTGCTTTTTCGAGTTCTGGGTTTTAATTTAAATGTTCTATTTCTTCTTTTGTTAATATCACTGTTGTATATTTTTGTGAATATTCCTCTAAATTATCAGTTTGTTAGCATATAATTGGGCAAATTAATTTCATTTGTTTCCTCTTAAATTGTGAATTCTTTTTCATTTTTCATAAAAGTAATTTGGTTTTCATGCTTTCAAAAATAAGATTAGCTAACTGGTTATCTACTTTATTAGTTGCCTTTTCTTTTTAAAGGTTCTACTTTTATTTACAAGTTCAATGGGTTAATTTTGCTTTAAGTTATATAATCTTTCCTTTGATGTTAAGAAAAGTTGATTTGGTCTTTTATTTTTCAGTTGTGTGTTCAATTCACTGATTTGTTCCTTCTCTTTTCTGTCGTTGAAAGAATCCAGAGATAAAAATTTTCCCCTAGAGAACACTTTAAATGCATTAAGTTTTGGATGTTGTCTCATTATCATATTGTTTGATTAGTTGTTGTTTTTTTTTATTGTTTCTATGACATCCTCCAACCCACCATTTCTTTAGTATTCACCTCAATTTTTAAATTTTCGTCAAATTCCCTTATTAAATATATATTTTTTACTTCATTATGATCAGCAAATGGTATATGCATTATTTCTGCTTTTCTGGTGAGGTCTATATTGTCAATTTTTTGTAGATGGTCATGTATGTAGAGCTGAGAGGTATGTAAATTCCTTTCTATTTCCATCTAGGAATCACAAGGATCTATCATATCTAATTTTTCTAAAGTTCTATTCTGGTCCTTAATTTCTTTGCTTATTTTTTGATGAAATTTGTCTAGGGTTATATAAGATACACTGAAGCTCTCCACTATTACAGACTTATCATAGCTAAGTTCTGACTTAGATGAGATACACTGAGATTTTAGTAAGTTGGCAGAGATTTTACATGGTTAAGTGGTTTGCCTCTGGTTATACAACTAATATGTGTCAGGACTTAAACTTTGGTCTTCTGACTCCAAATCCACTCTTCATTTAGCCATGATTCCTATCCTATTTGTTCACAGTGAGCCAAAAAATCTATTTAACTTCAGTTAAAATGTTTGTTGAATGTTTGTCCTTTTAAGTGATTCTGAGCTTACAGGCTAAACCCCCCAGATTTCATAAAGTGTTACGTAGACATGTTTTTCCCATTCTGCATTTGCAAGACTGATTATTTGAATCCAAGTATAAAATTTTACATTTATATCTGTTAAACTCCATTCTATTAAATTGGCCAGTAATTCTATACTGTTCCAACATGTTACCTATGCCTCTCAGCTACATGTCTTGCTGAATAGCACAAGGCTGAAGGCAAGTATCTAAGGGAATTTGATAATATTAATGAATTAAATTGCTAGTCTTTTTGGATTTGGTCATTCAACTAGTACTGAGACAACCTAACTGTACATTCATTTAGCCTACGTCTTAATATTTTGTCCATAATAATAACATGAGAATTTACGGGATGAGGAAGAAGTGTTCTGTAGTCAGAAATCATTTTTACATGTATTATGTATGTGAAATCTGACACCTTACTAAAATTAACTTAACAACAGGTAGAGGGAGGAAACAACCACATGGACTTTCTCCACACTGATGGAACTGGAAAGGCTGGGTGACATTAGGTTTCATCAAATAAAAGGAAGAATTTAAATAAGGAACAACAAACTACTAAAATCTTAGGTTAACTTTCTTCATTTTCCTTACCCACCTAACCTGCATAATGTTTGAAACCAATTACTCTAAAATGTGATGGTTACGTGAACTGGATACAAAGAAATAGGTTATTAATTGTAATAAGTAAGAAAGTACAGTTTTCTATGGGCCAACTGAACATAGAGGGATGTTTAGAGAGTTTATCAGTTAAAGAAAAAGCAAAGGGAAGATAAAAGACCTTTTCATTAAAGTCAGAGAGTTTAAGAAACAGGGGAAGGATGTGCTTGGAGACTTGAAAAGAATGGAACAGTTCAGGATACCCACTGTAGGCAGAGTGCTATGAAATCACCAAGATCAAAGATACTTGTAAAGTACCTGTTTTAACTGGATGCTTTAAGAATCTAGGCTTTCTCTGGAGGATGACTAGACAGAGATCACAACCCTTCTGTGACTTGACAGACCATTTGAGACAGTTGCAATGGCAGAAAAATTCATCTCACCATGTCAAATCCTATGATAAGCCTCTCCACATCTGGCTAACACTGTTTCTGTGCACTCAAGAGCGTGCACACGCACAAACGTGCGTGCACACACACACACAGCCAGCTACCTGTTTGTGCATACCCCTGAAAAACCCAGGATCACCTCAATGCCACAATGAGGAATCAAAAAAAACTTCAAAAGAAGAGTTACAATTCTATAGCATAAAGTTTTTAGTGGGTCAAATTTTACATTTCTCTCATATTCTCCAAAAATAATTTGCCTCCTTTAAAAAGGGAGAATTACAGAAGTACAGAAATTCTGTACTTGACAAGAGCACAGGAAATATCCACAATAGAATGAAGCTTCGTCATACTAAAGAATTGTCTATAGTCATGTTTATCCTTGGAAATCCGTTAAATCAACCATTAGGTAATACATTATCTTTTAAACAACTGTAGCTGAAAAGAGGTTCAAGTCTCTTTAAAAGAAAAGGGTTGGGACAGTAGGTGGCACAGTGAATACAGAACCAGTCTGGGAGTCAGGAGGACCTCAGTTCAAATCCCGCCTCAGACACTTAACACAAAAACTAGCTATGTGACTTTGGGCAAGTCACTAAACCCCAATTGCCCAACTCTTCCCACTCCAAAAAGAAAAAAAAAGAAAAGGCTTATAAAAAGGGTTTATATCAGAGTAAAGATGGTTGCTATGGAAACAAATGAATGTAAATTTTATTTTTCACCACATCCAAGAGGCCTCCAGTTGCTTAACTGGAAGGAAAATTTAAAGTTATGGGGGAGAAGGGATGGGGAACTTTTCAGTAAGGGTTCCAAATACGTGTAAATATCTTAGAATATATATCTTTTTTCTTTCTGTTTCACCACAAGGCAAAAAAGGACATATACAAGGTAGAATAAACACATCAGAAGTCTTCTAAGTGAACACAAATGGCCAGGTGAGACTATCCCTCTACTAAGCCTAAATAAAAAGGAATACAAGATTTACAACTATCATTTCAGAACGTGCTCAGTCAACTATTGCTTGCTTACACTGTAAGCCACATGGAAAATGAAACCAACTAAGGAAGAAGCTGACTGATATCTCCTATCTCACATTCACTCTAAGGGATATAGTGCTTAAGCAGAATGGGGGGAGAGAAATCAAATGAGGAGAAATTACCCATCATTAAACTGTTCTTTTCCCTTCCCCTTTTTAAATTGTTATTTTGTTCTAGTGAGGTGCTGGAATAACTGAATGGACAAATTAAATATAGACTGATGTGAATGCATTTTGAGTGTCAAATAAAAGTGTGACACATAACATACAAAGTACTGAAAGCAATATCCAATCTCCAATGACAAATGATCAAAATCTATGGACAATTCACAAGCTTCAAAACACACCTAAACATCTAAAAATGTGCAGAATCACTAGTAATCAAGTGTTAAAACAATTATATAGTATTCTCCTTATACCTAATGGGCTCTGTGCCTAATGAATTCAGACTGATTCTCCTGAAAGTTTATACACACACACACACACACACACACACACACACACACACACATACATATACAGAGGACACAATATACTATAAAAGCCTTTTCAGGTTGATAGAACCTGCCAAAGGACTGTGTCTTAGGGGCACAGACTTTAAGAAACCATGGGTACCTCCCTATCATTATAGGAAAAAAAAAACCCCACTAATTCTCCCTTCTCCCAGCAAATTGCAGCAAAAGGTCAACTTCTATTAAAGTGACAAAATTAGCAAAGTTTGTAAAATGTAATGTTGTTGGGGCCACATATATAAAATATTGTTGTTAGCAATGTAAATAATTTTCCAGAAAAAAAATGCATTACCCTGGCAACATACTGCAGCGGGGATTATAAAACTGATCCTTTTGTGATCATATAATCTTTTATGATTGTTAGGGAACATATTCCAATGATATAACTGAAAAGAAAAAAAATTCAACAAGGACGTTTATCATTCGACTATATCTCGATCGTGAACCCTTAAGAGAACTGTAACTATAAACAGACTAATAAACAATAATCTCCTGGATGTGCTTTTAATAGAAGCCCTGAGCTCAGGTTAGATACTACATTACAAGATACATTTCTTGCATTAGCTCCTCTCAAACTACTCTTATTTTGTAAATACTTCATACTGATGTGTGTGCATATTACTTCCCCGTTCTGGAGAACCAGGAAAGCCTAGGAATGTGTGTGGGTGTCTGTATTCTTAAGCACACTGAATGTCATGTAGGAAACACTTAATACTGAGTTATGCAATTGTATAAAATAACAAACATTAAAACTACACATTACTTTGGGGAAAGTCTATCTAAAATAAAAAGTAAATAAGGGAGAATCAGTAAAAATGTAGAACAAAAAAACATAAATAATGAGAAAAGTCTATTAGGTCATTAGGCTTGGATTGGAATCTCTGGGTCCCTTACTTCCTAAAGTAGGTATAAAGAAAGTCCTTTCTATGCCTCATTCTATTCTTATCAAGATGATCAAAAGAGAATGCATTGCATATAAAGGACATTATTTTTATTCAAAGTAAGACAACCTAAAGTTTGGTTAAAATTAATTTTAAATTAATAACTAAATTTTACTTGAAACATAATAAACTTCAAAATGGAGAGGAAATATCTCATATATATTAGGTGTGTGTGTTTTACAGGTGTGCCTGGGCACTCTATTCAGGCTTATATAAAATTACAACCATGGGGCTTTGAAGTGATTAGTGTGACTGATAAGGGGTTACTTACACTTCCAAGGATAACTGACAATTTAGGTCCTTTAAAGTTCGAAAAACTTTACATCCATTATCTCATCTGAATATCACAACGGACCTGTGGGGTTGGTTTTGAAACTAAATTTAGACGTGACTAAAATGATAACAATGTCATGAAGAATGGCAGAGCTAAATCTACCCAAGCGCAAACCCCGCGAATTTCCGAGCCGATCCCTGCAGTTCACCTGTCAGCCGATACGCAACGCTCGGGCAGAGAGCAGAGCCGCGGCCCCGCCGAGTCCGGCTGCAGAAACAGACGCGAAGCTGGAAATTTACAAGGCTGTCACGTGTGACGCTGAAACCCGCAACATCTCGCCCGGACCAGAGGCAGGAAGAGGCACCGGGAGAAGGGCACGAGCCCGGCCCTAGGGCGTTGCGGTTGCGGCCAAGGCCGCGGTGCCCGCATCAGCGTCGCCCTCGTGCCGCCCGGCAGGCTCCGCTCGCCGAGGAGGGCTTGGGGGGGCCCCCAGGGGCACGCCACGGACCCCAAGGGGACCCCCGACGTTTCCCGGCTCATCCTCGTCCCGCAGGGGGCCACAGCTGAAGCCATCACCCCTGGGCACTGTTGGAGGCACAACGCAGTGTCCCCGCAACATGAGCCCGAGGAAGCAGGGGGAGCTCAGAGAAAGAGGCAGAGAGAGACTCGGGAAGGGGGCCAGCCGGACGCGGGGGGGAGGAGGGAGACTGGCAGGGAGGCCGGGCAGGTAAGCAAGTAGCTGCCGAGGAGGCAGGCTGGGAAGGTGAGAGGGAGGGAGGCCACTTAGAAATGCAGGTGAGGGCCAGGTAGGGAGGAAGGCAAGGAGGGAGTGAGACAGGCCGGGCAGGTAAGGGGGCCGCGGCCGCAGGGCGAGGCTGGAGGGCCGCCCGCCAGCTGCAGAAGAGGAGGCGCGCAGGCCGGGTCCCGGCCCGCCTCACCTGCGCCCAGGTGGGCCCGCCCCGCCCTGCCCAGCCCTACCTTGTCGCTGGTGCTCTCCGCTTCGTGGTCGCCGCTAGCGCCGTCACCTTCACGGGCCGCCGAGGCCGCCGCCCCCGGGCCGAGGCCGCCGGCCGCTCGGTGCCTCAGCTCCAACATCTTCCGCTCCCTCTCGCCCATGCCGCCGCCCCGGACACCTGGCCGCCCGCGCCCCGGCCGCCGCTGCTCTGCTCGCCGCTGCCCTCGGAGCCCCGCGCTTCTCTAGGAGCCCCGCGCCATGGAGCCTGCCCCGCCGCCCCGGCCGGGGATGGAGCCGCCGCCGCTGCCGCCGGGGTCACCCCCGAAACGGCATCAACGAGCGGGCAAGCGCGCGCCGCCGCCCGGGCCTCCGCGAGTGACAGCCCCACGCACGGGGGGCGAGCGCGGCCGGCGGGAGACGCGGGAGATGCGACGGGGGAGGGAAGACGCGGCAGAAGCTGCGCGGGCGGACGCGAGCCGGCGGGCGCCGGTTGCCAGGTGCGCGTCTACTCTTAGAGGCCCAGGTCGGAGGGGAAGAAGCGGGGGGCGGGGCAAGGAGGAGGCGGAGGAGGGGGAGGGGAGGAGCGTGGAAGGCTCGGGCTGCCCGCGCCGTCCTCGGCCGCACTGCCGGCCCCGACCCGCCGCTGCCCCCCGAGCGGCCCCGCCCCCCGCAGAACGTCACCCCTCCCCGCGCTGCACTGCAGCTCCCAAGCTCCGCCCACTCCGCCGAGGGGCGGGCAGAGGCGGAGGCCCCGCCCCGCGCTCCCTCCGTCTCCCCCTTAGCCTTCCCTTCCCTTAGAAGATGGTAGAGGGAGAAGGGGGGGGCCAGGGGCTTCGGGGCGGCTCGGCGGGCACTTCGGAAACCCTGAGCTGCCCAAGTTCAGCCCCCGGCGGACGCCAGGGCACAGGTCTCCCCAACTCCCGGGACGCATGGGGAAGCCCAGGGCTGGGTTTCTTGCCCAGAACCCGCTGAACAGGAATGACTTGACTCTGTGCGGGCTTACCCAGAGTCGTGCCCTTGAACGTGGGGAGGGGAAGATGCTGCACCGAGCTAGGCTTCGCAATCACAGCCCGGCCTTTGCTCGCCCAGCCGTGCAGAGCCGCCCTGAAATTAGGGTGTACGTGCCTGCCACGTTCACCTTGGAGGGGAGGAGGAACGTGCCAAGAGCGGCAGCAGAACACGTCCGTGTGTGCCTGCGGGAGAGCCAGATGCAGATCCTGGCTGACCCTGGCTGAGGTAGTCAGCCTCTCCAAGCCTCAGCTGTTTCATCAATAAAATGCAAATGCTGCAGCTTCACTAGCTTGTTTAGAAGATCAAAAGACAATATATACTTATGTGTCCGCATACATACCTATATGTGTATACGAACACACACATATATGGGTGTACAACAAAGTACTAAATGCATTCTCTACAAAACTGCAAAGTGGTAGGCGTAAAGCTGATGTCTGACCACGTCTCTCCCCTGCTCAGTAAACTCCAATGGCTCCCTAGTACTTCTAGAATCAAATATAAATTCTGTCATGTAATGCCATTTAAAACCTTGTACATTACTCTCCTTCATAGACACCTTAGTACATACAAACTCTGTTTTCCCACACAATCAGCATTGCATCTCCTCAGTGTGTTGCCAGAGACAATCCAACATTTCTAAAATATGTTTCTTCCCCACCTCAATGTCTTAGCACCCATAGTTTCTTTCAAAGGTCACCCCTAATACAAGGTCTTGTCTGATCATACCTGAACCCCCAAAATGCTTCCTACTTAGGATTAAGGACTAAATCTGTGATTTCTTTGGTATGAGGGATCCCAGTGATCTCAATTTTCACCTGACTGCACTACTTTGAGATTTCTCTGACTGATTTCTCTGATCCCTCATGTCCCAGGAAACTCATTCTTGGAATAACCTTATCATCCTGTATGATCTCATTAGCTTTTATACGCCATCCTCATCACTACCCTCTGCCTTCTGCCATGAACTCCAGACCTGCATTTAGGGAGAGAGCTCAGCTCAGACATCTCTTCCTTTCTTACCTAGCTACATTACTAGCAGTGTATGGGTGTCTAAGGAGTACTAGCAACTCTGCTATGAGGGCTTGCCAAGCCCCTTTCAGAATTGCTCATCCACCTTTGGTGTCTACCTGGCACTCAACCCCTTCCTGTGGCTCCCAGAAGCCACACCCCATGTGTGGCTTGCACAGCAGCCACACCCCCAATAAACTGAGCTGGCAGATGGGCTAAACCAAGTTGAGGGTAAACAACAGGCCACAAACTGTCAGTGAGTTTGGGGAATGTCTAACCAGGCATGTGAAACCTTCTGCAGGTGAAATGGGCAAATGAGAATAATTTGTTCTGCCAGCCATGAAGGTGCCAGAAGCAGGCGATGCCCTGACTTTTGTCTTGCCACTAGACTTCCATGACCCAGGAAGAGAGAGTGAGGGACAACTTTATGCACCTTTACCTCATTTAAGTCCAATTCACCCTCGAGACAAGGCATCAGATGTCTTGTGTCCTCTGAAAAACAAAGGACAAACAACAGAACTGAACTGAAATGCAAGCATAATTATTGGCTACTTTTCTTCTCCTACCTTCACTTGTGGGGGTTTTTTTTTTTTTTGTTTTGTTTTGTTTTTGTTTTGCTTTTTGGAGGGCAGTTGGGGTTAAGTAACTTGCCCAAGGTCACACCGCTAGGTTTTTGTTTGTGTGTGCCTTAAGTGTCTGAGGTCGATCTGAACTCAGGTCCTGCGCCACCTAGCCACCCCCTGAGGGTGGGACTTTTGCTGAATTGTTTTAATCTCATGATTTTGTTGTTCTTATAATTAATATACTCAGTTATATTTCTAGTTTTTCTTGGATGGAATCAGGCACACATTCCTCTTATAATAGTAGCTGTGACAGGTGGTAATGAAGGTCTGTACAGGGAAGTTAAAGTGGAAAGAGGGAGAAGGGGCTGGAATTAAGAGGGTGTGTGTGCATATTTTTATCCCCAATCCCTTCATACTGTGTCTGGAACCAAATAAAGATGCTTGCTTAATGTTTTTTGACTATTTATTGACAATAAGGATCCCTCCCCATGGAGGGTAAACTCCTCTCCTGCAATTTATAGTCTTAGAAAATTGCCTACATATCCCTTGGGAGTTAAATGACTTGTCCAGAGTCACACAGCCAGTAGGTGTCAGAGGCAAGACTTGACCCCACGGTTTCCTAGTCATTTCTCTACCCACTACATCATATTACCTTATAGCAACTTGTACATATAAGCTCAATAGAATGTAAGTTCCTTCTGGACAGGTATCATTTTTGTTTCAGCATCCCTAGTACCTAGCACACAGTGGGTACTGATTGGTGTGAGCCTTTTAAAAAATACTTTGTGATCATAAACTACATTACATATGTAATAGGGGATGAGCCAATAAAGACCCAGGTCTTAGAAGAAGCTCAGATTTGTCCTTCCTACTATATTGTATAGATCATGCACCAATGTTCCCTGTCTGGATTCCAATGCATGGAACTTTGAGAAGGTTTTCAAATCTCTTTTCCTTCTGGGCAGCAAGTGGAACATATGTTGTGAGCTGCTGGGGAGGAAGGCAGGAAGGGTGACTGCTAGACCCCTCCCCCAGACCTCTGAGCACATTGGCCTTTCTTTGGTGTTTATTCTTTCTTGATCTTAGGTGTGAAAGCAGTGCCCAAGGCAACCTGCTGATTTCAAGAAATCCATTTGTTCCCATCAGAGACATCAAAGGTCCCACAGGCAAACAGAGTTAGTAGCAGAGTCCACAGTAACGGTAGCAGCCGCCACTATACTGGTTGTAGCTTATGAGATAGAAAGCACCTGCAGGCAGATGTAGAAGGAGTCATCAGAGGATGGTGGTAGCTTTAGAGATCACCCCTCATGATGGAGAGAATAGCACTAAAAACCATTGCTTCTCAGAGCCTGGCACCTAAGAGTAAGGACTACAAGAAGAGAGAAGTGGAGAGACAATGGTTGGTTACAGCACAAGCATTCTGTGCCTCACCATCATTTTACTTTCAGCTTGAGCCTACTCTCCTCAGGGACCTGTGTGTTTAGGGGGAGAGTACCCCCTGACTTGGGCAGGGGGTGGATTTATACCGACTACTGTTGCTATACCACCCCAGTAAATACCCTTTTCTAAAAACTAGTTGATGTCAACTGGTTAATTGATATTGGGGATCATGTAGAATAGGGAACTCATGAATTAAAATCCCAGCTTCTTGGGGCTACCTCTAGAATCATGAGGCAGTATTGTATCCATCTGGGGTCCCAATCTCTGAGTATAAGTTTGGAGAGTGTTCCTGAAGTGGAGTGCCACATATCCATGGCATTTAAATCTCACAAACATATTGTAAGGTATTAAGGTACTATTATTCTTTTTTTTTTTAAAGAGGAATTTGGGGCCCAAATGAGTTAAGCAACTTGCATGAGGTCAAACAGGTAACAAGCAGAGTCACCAATCAAGGTCTTCTGACTCCAAATCCAGCGTTCTTTTCTATACAATTACCATAAATATCTCCAGGATGCAACTTGCCTCCAAGTTGACACTACTGATGTGTCCAATTGAGCCCATCCAAAGTAAAAAAGTTAATCACCATAATTGTACAAAACTTACATTACTTCTCTTCCAAATGCTGAAATAGGATGGTACAAATATGTTCATCTGTAACTACAAGGTCATTACTGCCTTGACATTGACATATTGGAAAGGACAAACAGGAAAGGAGCCCTGACTAGAATGAAGAAATATCAGGGTCATGGCTAGAAGTAAAATGATGAGTCAGTAGTCTATTACTGTAAAAAAAAACAAAAAACAAAAAACCAACAAACGAGAAGAGATAGCGAAAGGACATGCTGCTCAAAGGTCAGGAAATAATCTTTCCATATCAGAGATATTTAAATCTGGTGTTGAGTTTGGATCACCAAAGTTTTATGAGGAGGTGGAGAAATTGGACAAAGTACATAAAGGAGAAACAAATGAAGAAATGGTAAATAGGTCCTATTATGGTTCAAGTGGGCTTTATCCCAGGGAAAAAGAAAACTTCATCTTTAAAGCTTTTAAAAATAAACATAACCAAACTATTGCATTATTTTTTTTCAACAAATGCTTTATTAACTTCTGGTTTACATCATTCATTTCTGCCAGATTTTGAGTTACAATTTTTTCCCCATTTTTCCACTACCCAGCATCCCGGAATAGCAGTCCCACAAGATATCCCCTCATCCATTCTGCTCTCTCCCATCTCTTCTCCCATACCCCCTTTGATTTTTCCATTAGAGCAAGGTGAATCTCTGTGCCCCAATGCCTGCACATCTTATCTTCCAACTGCATGCAAAATAGTATAAATAATAGTATATATATATATATATATATATATATATATATATATATATATATATATATTTGAAACATTTAATTTTAAGACTTCGAATTTCAGATCCATTCCCTTCCTCCCTTGTCACCCACTCCCTGGGAAAAAGCAATTCAGTATGTGTTGTACATGTATAGCTATGCAAAACATCACCATAGTAGATATATTGTAAAAGGCTGCTTATAATTCCTCCCACCCATCCCACACCCTTCCTGGTCCATTCCCCACTTTGATCCTGTCCCTCTTCTATAGTGGGTACTTCCAACCTCCCCTCCCCCCAAGGATGCCCTCCCATCCATCATCCCCCCTATTATCCCCCTTCCCTCTATTCTGCTGCAGGTTGAGATATCCCATTTAGTATGTATGTCATTCTCTCCCTGAACCAAATTTAATGAGAATATGGTTTTGCCTTTTTGCCTTCCTGTTCTTCCCCTCCCCTGTAGCCACTTCCCCTTGCTTCTTCTACATGAGATAGTTTACCCTACCCTGTCTCTTCCCATCTCCTCTTGCCACTTTCCTCTCTCACCTCATAATTTCACCCCTTAAGTATCATCCCTTCCCAACAAATTCAACCTATGCCCTCTATCCATGTATAACTGTAAACATATATACACATTCACATATGTATTCATATGTCCATATACCGTTCTTCCATTATTTTCATACTGAGAAAGGTTTCATCAGTCACAGCTATTGTTTTTCCATGTAGGAATGTAAATAGGTCAACTTTGATAAGTTCCTTTTGATTTCTTTTCCCTGATTACCTTCTCTGGCATCTCTTCCTTCTTGTGTCTGGATGTCAAATTTTCTATTCAGCTCTGGTTTTTTCTCAAGAATACTTGAAAGTCCTCTATTCCACTGAATGACCATATTTTCCCCTGAAACAAAATACTCAGTTTTGCTGGGTAGCTGACCCTTGGGTTCAGTCCCAGCTCTTTTGCCCTCTGGAATATCATATTCCATGCCCTATGATCCCTCAGTGTAGAAGCTGCCAGGTCCTGTGCTATTCTGATTGTGTTTCTACAATATTGAAATTGTTTCTTCCTGGCTGCTTGTAGTATTTTCTCTTTGATCTGGGAATTCTGGAACCTGGCTATAATATTCCTGGGAGTTTTCTTTTTGGGATCTTTTCAGGAGGTGATCAGTGGATTCTTTCAACCTCTATTTTGTCCTCTGGGTCTAAAACATCAGGGCAATTTTCTTTGAGAATTTCTTGAAGGATGATTTCTGTGTTCTTTTTTTGATCATGGCTTTCAGGTAGTCCAATAATTTTTAAATTATCTCTCCTGGATCTATTTTCCAGGTCAGTGGTTTTGCCCATGAGATATTTCACATTGCCTTCTATTCTTTCATTTGTTTGGATCTGTTTAACAGCATCTTGATTTCTCATAAAGTCATTAGCTTCCATTTGCTCCAGTCTAACTATGAAGGAATGAATCTCCTCAGTGAGCTTTTGAGATTCATTTTCCATCTGGCAAATTTGGCTTTTTAAGGCATTCTTCTCCTCATTGCCCTTTTTGACCTCCTTTGCCAGTCTATTTTTTAAGGTGTTATTTTCCTCAGTCAGGCTGTTGACCCTCATTTCATACTTTTCCTGCATCCTTCTCATTTCTCTTCACAGTTTTTCCTCCACTTCTCTTATTTGGTTTTTAAAGTCCTTCTTAAGGTCCTCTATGGCCTGTAACCCACTCATTTTCCCTTGGAGCTTTTGGAGCAGGATTTCTGACCCTACAGTCCTCCTCCTGTTCCATGCTTCGATCCTCTTTGTTCCCAAAATAGGAGTCTAATGTTGTATTTTTCTGTTTATTTTGTTTCCTTTGCCTTGGCATGTTGCCACTTAATAACTTGACTTTTGGGCTTGTTGCCACAGTAGGACTCTGCCACCAAACAGGGGAGCTTCTGTCCCAATGTTGGGGTCTTCACAACTTCTGATTCTAGCAAGCTGGATACCCACCCCAGTACCTCCACCCCAGACCACAATCCAGATCCAGGGAGGTTAAAGCAAGAGTGATTGCCCCTCAAGACTGATCACTAGATCTCCCTACAGTTCGCAGGCCAGGAGTTAGAGCTGCCACTGAAACTTCAAAATGGCATGTCTCCTCAGTGGCTTCTAGCCCCTAGGGGAGGAAGCCGATGCATTCCCCAAATACTGGTCCCAAAGTCCATAGGGCACTAACCTCTCACTTTGTCCTAGGCATGTCTGTATTGATAATTCTGGAATCACCACAGCTGGCTCTCCACAAACTGGGCTGTCGGCTTCCAGAGCTCTGTACTCGTCCTTCCTGCAGGGCTGCTGGGCTGTCCTCAGCAGGAGGTTAGCTTCTCTGTGTCGTTCTTTGGGTTCTGGGGCTCCAGAAGTTGTTCAGAGTCCCCTTTTACATGGTTTGGAAGCCATCTTGGCTCTGCCCCCCTATTACATTATTTTAAAAATACATTTTATTTATGTCTTTTGTTTTTACATCATATACATTTTAATATTTCTAATTTTATCATTCTTCTCCCCCCCATACACTCCTAGAGAGCTATCCCTTATAACAAAGAATTTTTTAAAAGGAAGAAAAAACAATTTTGCCATTCTAATATATCAAAAAAGGTTTGACATCTTATGCAGCATTTCACACCCACAATTTCCAACCTCTACAAAGAAGCTGAGGGAGATGCCTTCTCTATATCTCTCCTTTGGGGCCAAGTACAATGATTATGAATTTCCCTGGATTTGGCTTAGGTTGTTTTGTTCTTTTCATTTCCATTGTTAAAGTCAATAGTTATATAGCCTGTGTGCTCTGAACTTATCTCTCAGGGTCAGGCAGGCTGTATCTGGTTATATCTCCCCCTGAGGGTTCTAGGGTACCCTGATAATTTGGAAGCTGCCTTCTTTCTTCCGTTGGCTTGAGCCCCAGTAACCATGTTCTCCCTATTTTAGGGGGTCAATAACTAGTGTCCCAATTCCATTTAAATGCCTAACATTGATTGGCTTTTTTTTTTTTTTAAGCAATTGGGGTTAAGTAACTTGCTCAAGGTTACACGGCTAGTCATTATTTATGTGTGGGTGCTCATTTTCTGAGGCCGGATCTGATCTCGGGTCATCCCAACTCCGAGGCTGGCGCTCTTACTCACTGCACCGCTAGCTGCCCCTTTTAGGGCAATTGGGGTTAAGTAACTTGCCCAAGGTCACACGGCTAGGTTTTTGTTTTGTGTGGGTTGTGTCTGAGGCCGGATCCGAACTCAGGTCCTTCTGACTCTAGGGCCGGCGCTCTACTCACTGCGCCACCTAGCTGCCCCTTTAGGGCAATTGGGGTTAAGTAACTTGCCCAAGGTTACACGGCTAGGTTTTTTGTTTGTGCGGATTAAGTGTCGGAGGCCGGCTCCGAACTCAGGTCCCTCTGATTCCAGGGCCGGCGCTCTATTCACTGCGCCACCTAGCCGCCCCGATTGGCTTTTAAGAAGAGATATTTATAAGAGATATAACAAGAATAAACGTACAAATATTTCCCACAACCCTTCAGAAGTAATAATATAATCTCTCCTATATTACCTGGGATGGGGAAGGATTGGGTTAAAAACTAGTTCCTATATAGCATTGGTCATGCTAAGTTCATATCCAAATATGGCATTACTATTGGATAAATCCTTCCTGGGATTTCAAAGGTCACTCCCAAAGATCATTCCTGGCTTCTTGGGACATAGATGCTAGGTTGACTGTAGACACCTGATTTGGATTCTAACTTCCCTATTTCTATCATTCATACCTCTGACTCAGATCTGAAAACTATACTTCCCTATACCTAAAATATGAAAGAATGAACTAAAAATGAAGATGAAAGCCTATTTCTCAACTAACCACAAACCTTTGTTGGGGAAGGCCCCCACACAACCTTCCCCCTTACAACATGGTTTTCTCACTGGAAACTACGAGTGAGGAGGTCACCTCTATCTCCTAGAAACAATGCAATAAAGAGATGGCTGAAGTTGACTCAGGCCTTCAGTTTTGACCAAACAGCCAATGAAGTCTCTTCTCAATCATGCAGTAGCCACCTAAAATCAATTATAAAATGTCCATACATATACTCCCCTCAATACATCATCACACTTCTCCCTGAAACAATCTGTAGGTGGACTTTGTAAGCTTCCAGAAAATCTCAACCTGAGCTCAACAGCCAAGCCCATCCCATCCTAAACTTTCCTGAGGCCCTCCAGCTATAGGAAAGCAACTTTGAGTTGTTCTGAGTGGGTCCAGCTGCTGGACTTCAGCATGATTCCAAGCTAACGTTAAACAGCAAAACAGCCATCTCTAAGTCTATTTTGGATACCTGAGCCCAGCTCAGGAGAAAGCAGATTTTGTATGTTTAGCACAGCTCTTTTAACCTGAGTCAAACAGAAGCTGAAGCTAGCCCAGTCCCAAACAGTTCCCCAAATGTTGCGGCAAGCACCCCAGCATCCCCAGAGTGGCTGCCAACTCAGATTCTTAGATCTGCTTTTCAAAAGGAAAGCAATTCAAAATGGGTTAATAAGCTTACTTTAATCAAACAAACATATATAACTTAGTTCAGGGGGAAAAGGTCAGCACCCCAAACTTCAGAGTATACCGAACTTACAGATCAAACAGACAGGCTTCCAAACTGTCCAATCATTATCAATATCAAAATCACAGTTACCAGAGAGGGAAGCATCAACATCTGGGTTTTCAAAGCCGGGGGGGGGGGTGGTGGCTCTCAACAGCTGCCCAGAGTCTCATCTGGTCAAATCACACAACACTTCTCAAAGTGAGCCCCAAAGCAAAGCCTCAAATCAGGGATTATATAGTCTTCTCCTGGCTCAGAGAATGTAACCACCCTCTTGACCCACTGCCCAATCACACAGCATCAAGGTGTGGTCATTTCTGAAAACCAAGCCTCCTACCACAGGCTCCGTGTGACTACATTCAGCCTATTAGGGGGCAGAATATACTTTCAGATTAAAGAAGGTTCTCAGAGTCACTTAAGTCAATCAAAGTCTCTTAAGCCAATCAAAGGGCCTAGGGGCAGGGAAGATCTTCAAATCTGCATTTCCATTACACCA